>BFEA01000015.1:1435710-1466719 GCA_003427395.1 Chara braunii | reverse complement strand
GAGAGAGAGAGAGAGAGAGAGAGAGAGAGAGAGAGAGAGAGAGAGAGAGAGAGAGAGAGAGAGAGAGAGAGAGAGAGATCAAATTGATTCTTGGTTACTGATGCTGGAAGCCATAGCCGCCCAGCTTGCATAAGAAAAATAGTACCCTTGTATAAGACTTTGATTTCCAAGCCGTTTCCAGAGCTCTCATACTCCGTGCTTGGCTTTTCAATCTCGTGCGAGGAAGTGTTGCTATTTGCATGTTGTGAGATGCTCTTCGAACTGTGGGGTCATTGCACTGACATGAAGGGAGAGGTTAAGACTCAAGAGTGACTGCAATCGGAAGGTCGGTGATCAGAACTCAGATACAAACCTGACAGTTGTAGTTCAGAAAAGAAGTCACAGTGATGAAAATGGCCAGAGGGAGTCCCGACATGAGAATGCACCGGCGCTCCATTCCAACAAGCAATCCAGGCCTGACGTCCTTCCTTGCCATTGTCGTCGGCAAAGCTGCAGCCTTTGCCGACACTACCTGACCGCCTTGCTTCATTTTCATCTTCAAATAGTCGCCGAGGGGAAATCAATGGCTAAAGATTTTCTCTCCAGACAAGTCCTACTTGAAACCCTGGTCAGTCATGCTAGACTGAACCTGCACAGAATGCCAACGAAATTTCTTCAATCAGACAGAAGTTATCATTTTTCCGATGCAGCCATGCATTCATGTGTGTTACGTAGCGAAGAACGCAATCCCCCACAAAAAAACATACCGACTCATAACAGAGGCCCGATCCCGTAAACCCTAAACCAGGCAACAGTAAAAAGGCAACAGTAAAAAGGCAACAGCAAAAAGGTCTAAAAACTTGAAAAGGCAACAGTACTGCTGCCTTTTTAGGAAGTTTTACTGTTGATTACAAAGAGAACTGTTGGAAAAGGGTTTATCAGGATCTAAACTATTCAGCAAGTGGCCTAACTCGGTTAGAGCCGCGTAAGTCGCATTCAGGAGGTCTTGGCTTCAATCTCAAGTTATCAAGTAATATCAACTGACCACCTGGGGCACGCTATTGGTCCGTTTGTCAATGGTTGTGCATGCGCACCTTTACCGTGAGCCGTGATCCACCATTTCTTATTTCATTAATTATGATTCAATTATCCAAATTAATAAAATTATTCATTCTATTCACTTCGCAACCTGTGAAAAAGTTAGAACGTCGGATCCCAAGTCCTTTGGGACATGCGTTAAAAATTAAAATTGGAACAAGACAGAGAAGATTAGCATGGCCTCTTCACAAGGATGAGGTGCATAAATCGAGATCAGGATGGCCCCTTCGCAAGGATGATGTGGTACAATTTGGGGGGGGGGGGGGGGAAGGGAACTATGTCTGAATCAATCTGATCCCAGTGTGTTTTGCGCACAGCGCGCTGTGGGCTACGAGCCGCGCAAGCACAAAATCCCTGTGGAGTCGTGTGGACTTGCATGGCACACACATGTTCATCACACTGCTTGGCTGTGGTGTGTGGTGTGTGGTGTGTGGTGCAGGTGCAGGTGCAGGTGCGTGCTGTGGATGGATGGGAGTGCAGTGCACGATGCCCTTTCGATTTTGGGGATAGGGGAGTCCAGGCCCCCTTTCTTTAGTCTGGGCCCGCACACTTCGGTGCTGGGCCCGAATCTGTTGAATCAGAGGATACTTTTTACTGTTTTCAGTGATTTCAGCAGCAGCACGGCAATAATCTTCAGCAACAGGACAACAATCATCTTTTTTCGTTTTCTTTTTAATGCACAGAGACCACGCTAATCTTCTCTGTATCATTCCAATTTTACATATGTTCCAAAGGACGCACAGCAATAATCTCAAAATTTCAACAAAACTAGAAGTTTAAAGTTTAAATCATTTGTCCTTTCGGGACATCCGTAATAATTGGAATGACACAGAGAACATTAACATGGCCGCTGCACAAGCATGGCACACATAAATCTAGAAAAGGTCCTTTTTTTTTTGTTTTAAAGAACAGCACAGCACCCGAGCGGCAACAACACAAATAACTTGAAATAAGCACTTTGAAGCCTCTCTCTCTCTCCGTAATAAGCACTTTGAGTGTGTGTGTGTTTGTGTGTGTCTGTCTGCCTGCAAGACTATGTGAATGGATTAATGCTAGGAATGCAAAGTGTGGATGTCAGACAGGCCTGCTGTGTTTGAGGCGCTAGGTAGGTCGGTGAGGATCATGGTTTCGAAGCCAGGTTCACCACCAGGCCCCATCAGCTGGCAATCTACATCGGCTAACGACGTGGTTGCTGGGTATGAGCACAGCATGAGGCATCGTGTAAACGACTGTGTGAGAGAGGTGGAATCAAGGCGGCACAGGAGCATAGGGTGTGTTGTTTGCTTGAGGAAAGTGTTGTGGAGTTTGAAAGTTGAGTTTTGAGGTGTGTGGGCGTATTGTGTTGTTTTCGTGAACTTATTTCTGGACTAACTCTTTCCTGTATGAATGGTTGCAGTTTTCTCAATTCCATATCGTCCTTACTCAAATTCATTATCGTCCCTTTTCGTGACATGTGGCAATGTTCACCCGAAGCGAAGTAGGGCGCTCTTACCGGTTCACAAGGTATTAGAGCTTTTCGATTCACGCCTGGTGCCAGGAATGAACATGATAAGCCACGATGAAATGGCACATTTTGAGGGTCATGACCCTCGGAAGTAGATTCAAAAACTTAGGCTTGTGTCGACTTGTGGTTTAAACCACCAGTTTACGCGAGTCTGAGTCGACGAGGCTACCTTCCAAGCCTTACAACCCTACAAAAAACTGCGCCTTTTTCAAAGCGGCCTGCCACTTTCAGTACCGGCCAAGGCCCGATTCGAAAAACTAAAAAAAAGCGTATATCGGAAAAGAGCAGCACTCTGCTTCAAGGTGAATGGGCGCCCAGAGCAATGTGCATGTGCATGATGATAATGTATGTTATGTTGTACAGTCATCGACACATGGAAAGTTCACATGTACGGATAGACACGTCTTTGACACGCCAAAGCGTCCGTGAGTATCGCATCAGATTAATTTTGGTGATCCATGATCGATTTTGGTTGCAATCGGAAGCGAGTGGAAAGGTGACTCGCACAGGAACGCCGAAATGTTTCACACTGCACAACTCACCTTTCCATTCACTTTACATTGCATGCTCAGCACCTGATTTCATATTATCAAGAAAGAAAGACACAATTTGCTGCTAAGTCCGCTCCCCCTCCCTTCTGGTTTTGATCTTCATATATTTCCTCGTACGAACCGGATGTACGGATGGTTAGTCTTGTTTGAAATGGCTTGTGGTTAGGGGTCCGTATGCAATGACTTGCTGGTTCTGACGGTCTGTAGCCTCTCTCGTCGAGGCTGTACTATAGGTAGGATAGATTTGTAATTTTGTTTGGCTGAGGGCTAACCGAGAGACCTACCTGTAGGGAAAATCCGAGAGGGACATATCTGCAAAATTCGGGAAAATATAGTCCCATACTAACTAACAGTACCTACAACTACCCTAACTGCGAGTAGCAGGCCCGGGCTACCCCTAGGACAGACAGGCCCTGCGGGCCTATGCTGATAGACAGTCCTATAGCCTATAACCGGGTAAGGTAGAGGCCAAGAGGCCGAAACTGATACGGTACCAGTTGGTCCAGTCAGTCCGGTCTAGGTCAAGTCTAGGCTAGGGTAGGTTATAGATAGGATGTAGACATCGGTTCAGGGCTTTTGGCAGTTGGTACAGTGTACATCGCTGCTGTGCCACGCACGAACTGGAAGTGGTGACAGCTTTGCGTTGAAGAAGACGGACATAGCCAGACCTGCGGAGCGCCGGCCATAGTTGGGACCTGCACGGTACTCTGACAGCACGTGGGGCTGTACAGAGGTCTGGGCTATTCGAAGTCTGCTGGAGGCGAGAGAAGTTGGTGCCCTGCTGGACCCTCCTCCGGAGTAGGGTTACAGGGTTGTGGCACTGCAGCCATAGCTGCAGCTTCTTCCTCAGAGATCCTCTTGTCAGGAGAGGTGGCGGTGCTGCAGACTTCCACCCGGGAAGTCGTTCGACACTTCTTCATCATCAGATACTATGGCGCTGGTCTTCTTCTTCATCCTCTGAGTGGCGCTTGGCCTCAGAGGCCTATTTCAGGGTGGCTCTTCCCTCTGGAGGCTGTATCTCGGTGGCGCTTGATGTTTCAGGGACTCGGGGGTAGTAATAGCGGTTCACCAGGGTTGGCGAGTGAAGCGCTGCTCATCTCTGAGCAGCGCATCATAGTTCTGAGGTTATTCTGGCAATTCAAGAATCTGAGTCTAATAAACAGTGTTGATACTGGGTTCATACTATCATCGTTTCATTGTTTCTTGGATGTGATCTTCTCGGCTTTCACTATGACTGGTGGTGAGGATTGAGTGGAGTGAATTGCACTCTCAGTGTACCCTGTCATATCGCATGGTCAAGTCTCCGCTGTGTTTCTCTCTCCCTGTGCGGTGTGATACTCCTATCCTCTACCCTTCCTTCTGTGTATGTATGGGCATGCTTGGGAGTCTATGTGAGTGAGTGTTGGTCTTCAGACAACATACAATCAGAATCATAACAGTTGGTATCAGAGCGATTGGATCCAAACACTGGAGCGATTGATGAGTTGGAGCCATCACCATCATCTGGCGAGACACTGGAGTTGAATTTCATGGCGATTTGTCATCTTCAGAGTTTACGACAGTAAGGGTGGTGGTGGTGAGTGTGTGGAGAGAAGAATTGGACAGACGGTGACACACTCCTGCTTAGGGTTGTGCAGGAGTGTGAGGATTGAGTGGAGTGAATTGCACTTTCAGTGTACCCTCTCATATTGCATGGTCAAGTCTTTCGCTGTGTTTTTCTCTCCCTGTAAGGTGTGATACTCCTATCCTCTCCCGTTCCTTTTGTGTATGTATGGGCATACTTGGGATTCTATGTGAGTGAGTGTTGGTCTTCAGACAACAGACAATCAGAATCATAACAGTTGGTATCAGAGCGATTGGATCCAAACAATGGAGCGATTGATGAGTTGGAGCAATCACCATCATCTGGCGAGAGACTGGAGTTGAGTTTCATGGTGATTTGTCATCTTCGCGGTTTACGACAGTGAGGGTGGTGGTGGCGAGTGTGTGGCGAGAAGAATTGGACAGAAGGTGACACACTCCTGCTTAGGGTTGTGCAGGAGTGGTTGGCAATTGGTGCTCAGAGGCCTGAGAGGCTCTGAGAGGCTATTTTTAGCCTCACGATTCATTTGGAGATTGGCGATTGACAAAGAAGGGATCCCAAGGTGTTGCGATCTTGGAATTGGGTCAAGATCCCCAATTTCCAAACAGCGCAGTACACGGTGAAGTGGCGCTGCACTGAGTTGCTCAGTTATCAGCATCTAGGAGTCCGAATTCAGTGTTTTTGTCAGTTAGGGGTGAAGCATCTCAGGGTAATCTGGTGGATCACCAAGGAGGTTTGGTACGTGGGAACACTGGGAATGATCAGGGAATGAAACTGGCTAGATGGGGCTGGGCAGACAGCCATAGCCAGAGTTTCACTCATCTTCTTCAGAGATAACCCTGAAGTGTCTTCCTTACTCTACTCTGTGTGGCAATTCTGGAGCTATTTTTAGATTAGCGAAATATGGTATGTCAGTCAGTTGACAGTGGATAATCGAAATCCAAACTGTGGGACAACCATATTAACTCCTACTAACCCTGTTTGACCTCCTCTCTGACTCAACTTTCATATGTGACTGCTTTATAGTGTTGCGATTCATTTTGTACTGTGAATTGAGTTGTTCAGGGTCTTGTTGTTAGTGATAAAGCAAATTTGAATTTTGCGCTGCCATAGCTGAAGCTTGGCTAGACTAGGGTCAATCATAACTTCAATTCTGTCCATCATAATTCAGTTTTGTCAGTCCCTGGTCAAATCGCTATTCAGTGCACAGCCTATATGTGAAATCGCACAATCAGATTTGACGTGCTAAGTCAGTTACAGTGATTTTTGTAATTCGCTATACCCGAGGTATGGCATAGAGGGTCATACAGTGCTATGTAGGGTAGGTCTAAAAATAGGATAACCTGTAAATCGCTGCACCTTGGTCATCAGTAGACAACTATCGATGCCTAATTAGTCACTTTGTCGAATTGCTAATCAACACTAATTAGTCTAGGACTGCATCCTGCGAGTTATTGGTACAAGATTTGCAGTTATTGCGTGCAATTGTTGAGTCAGGGAAGTGATTGGAAAATCGTGAAATTGATTTTTGCTGAGGTTACTCTAAACTGACCCTGATCCTCAAGTGGTCTGCAGAGACTGAGCACTCACTTGCTCAGACTAACCAATTTCTCTCTCCAGTCAAGTGACAGTAATTGGGCGAGTACTGCAAAGAGAACCCAATTCCTGTTACTTTCATTTCTATCTTCTGGTTATTGTTTTATTTTTATTTGTCTGAATTGTGGGAAAACAGTAAAATGTCTGGGACAGAAAAGGGTAAAGTTTCTAAGGCAAAGCCTCAGATTCCGTTTGACCCTTTAGAGGCTGAACTGCGTGCCTAGGAGGAGAAACTCCGCCAACAGGCACAGGCAGTTGAGGTTCTAAAGGCCGAGCTAAAAAGGAAAGAGGAAGCAACTCAAAAGGAGGCCAAAAGAAAATTGTTGGTTGCAGACATCGAGAAGATTAGGGTGAGTGGTACTTCCAGCCAGCACAATAAGGACATAGTTGAGTTCATCCTCTTGTAGGATGATATTCACCGTTCTTATTTTACTAACTGGGACGAGAGGATCACCAGTCTGAAGAGCAGCCACTCAACTTTTTCCAAGAAGTTGGATGACATCTCTTCCAAACTGGATCCGATCTTTATTTATTTAAAGATCCCAACCACCCTGACCGTTCCTCCATCTCTTGGGCCCTCCCAAGCACACCCTCAACAACTCCCACAATCCATACCTACATCTCCTCCCTCTACACCCAAATCAACAGTAACTTCACATCCCTCAGTCTCATTTGACATGCATCGGCCCAAGCTCACACCTCCACCCATGTTCTCTGGCGAGGACCCAAAGGTGGATGTTGCAGATTGGGTCACTGCACAATGAACCTACCTCAGTGGGTTCAAATGTGACGAGGACGTGAAGGTGTCTACAATCCTTGCTCGTCTGGAGAGAACTGCACTAAAATGGTGCACTTCTACCTCCAACAAGCAAAAGATGGAAATGGTTGATTGGGCACAAAGGCTAGGGGTGGCTGGTTTTCTGCAGGGTCTACAGGATAGATTTTCAAACAAGGAACAGGCCAAAAAAGCAGCAGATAAAATTTTGCAGCTAGGTCAGAAGAGATTTGACGGTTCCTTGTTTACACTCTATTCAACCTTTTGAGTCTTACATAGACTCCTGGGCTAGAGATGAGTGAGTAGGACTTGCTCATTCATGTCTTGAGAGCAGCGCCTGAGAAATACTGGATTGCTCTTTTCTCTCGGGGCCACAAGGACTGGCAGTCCTTTGGCAGAGCAGCCTTGGACTTGGGAGTCCAAACTCCATGTCCAGGAAACACCTTTTGAAGGAAGGAAGGGACCCTCCTCAAAGGGGCGAAGGAGGAGGAAGGGTGCCCTGTTTGCTGCTACAGCTTCTAGTTCAAATAGGGATGCAGCATCCCAACGTGGGACCCCTCCATCTGGGACTGCTTCATCATCTGCTGCAGATCCTGTTGTTCTTGCCCTGGCTGATGCTTTTATGGGCATGGCAAGGGGCAAAGCCCCGCCGCCGCTGCCCATCGTCGTTGCCCGTTTCCCAGCTCGTCGTCGCTGGCCGCCGTCGGAAAGCTGCCCCGTCGTCGTTGATGCCGTACCGTTGCCCGAAGTGCCACGTGTCAGGCTCTCTCTCTCTCTCTCTCTCTCTCTCTCAGCTGACCCCCTTGATCCTTCCACCTTCCCCTAGCATGCACTCAGGATCCAGGAGGGGGTTTGGAGGAAGAGAAAGAACAAGGGTATCTGCTTGAGGTGCGAGGGGGACCACTTCCTGAAGGATTGTCCCAACATGCCTCGCAGGTTCATGGGCGGCTCTAGTTAAAAAAACTAGAGCAGAGAGAGGTGGAAGTGGAGTTGCATCTTCAGGGTCGTTCATGTATGAGGACACTGAGTTAGATGAGACGTGGGAGGAGGAGGATTCCCAATGCCTTGCTGATTTTTTCCTGTCCTTGCAGGAAAGGAAGAAGCATAGGTCAAAATTCATCTTGCTTCGACCCTCTATTCTGAGAGCCAAGATCAAAGGGCTCTTGGACTGTGGGGCTACTCGCAACTTCATATCTCCCAAGGTAGTCAACAAATTGCACTTGGACCAGAGACTTGTGAGATTGCGACAACCTATCGAGGTTCGCATTGGTGACTCCTCCACAGTCAAAATCACTATTGTTGTCAAGGGCCTACCTGTAACCTTTGACAAGCAGGGAGAAATCAGGCACCGCCTGAATTTTAGCAGGTGACATCTTGTAGACTTGGCCCTTGGGAGGGACCGAACCAGGTAGGATCTCAATCGTATGTTTGGTTTGCCTATGAACAAGTCCAGTCGGCTCCTGCATAAGATATGAGAATCAGTCCACAACCTGCTGGAGTTGAGACGCACAAGGAGCAGTCTCCACATCAGTCTGTTTGACATAAGCCACGAACAAATGGGTGTGGTCAGTCTGGCGCGATAGCCGCATAAAGTTGCGACGCATGCAGTAAAAAATTGCTGGCCGGATGGTACTCATTTGCGAGCATACAAGGGCGATAAACCCCATGCAGGTCAGGTAGCTCAACCCTAGGGATCTGCCAGTCGATCTTGGGGTTGGAGGCACTAAGCCACCGCATGGAGAATACAAGGTCAAAGGGAACATTAGGAAACAGGAGATAGTTAGAGACCCTGACCAGCAAAGGTTGGATCCGGCCCAGCACATCTGAGTTTGGAGCACCAATCCTCTTTGTTCCAAAGGGGAATGGTTAGTTCAGGATGTGTGTGGACTACAAGGGTCTCAATAAAATCACGAGGAAGTCCACAACGCCTCTTCCTCTTATTGATGATCTTTAGATATGGTGCAGGGTTGCACTATCTTTAGCAACATCGACCTCAAATCCGGCTACCACAAGATGGAGATGGCTGAAGGTGATGTCCACAAGACAGCCTTCAAGACCAAATATGACACTTACGAGTACCTGGTCATGGCATTCAACTTTGCAATGCCCCAGGCACATTCCAAACAGAGATGCACCGCATACTCAGGCTTTACCTGAACAAGTTCGCAGTGTCTATCTAGATGATATCGTGGTATTCAGTCGTTCTGTCCGGGAGCATGTGCAACATCTGGCTCTAGCCCTTCAGGCCTTACATGATAACTAGTATAGGATCAATAGGGAGAAGTCCTCTTTTGGAGTTCCTATCTCGGTCAAGTCATTTCTGAAGAGGGATTGGCTCCTGAGGCCTCGAAAGTTGTTGTTGTTCAGGACTAGCCGAAGCCTATACATTCGTGATGTCCGGTCTTTTTTAGGTCTTGCATCCTACTATAGGAAGTTCATCAAAAACTTCTCCTCTATCGCAGCACCCCTGACTACCCTTACAACGAAAGACACCTTACAAAGAAAAACACTTCCTTTCTTTGGACATCAGAATGTCAAGAGGTTTTCACACGTCTCAAGGAGGCCTTGATTCGTGCTCCTGTTTTGAAGTCACCTGATCCTACCTTGCCATTTGTGCTAACCACTGATGCGAGCCGGTATGGTGTAGGAGTAATACTTCAACAGGATCATGGGAATGGTCATCGAATACATGAGCAAGAAGATTAAAACCAAAAAGTTGCAGGACTCTACCTATGAGAAAAAGCTTTATGCTCTTGTGTCAGCACTCAAGCATTGGAAACGAAACACTTCCTCATGGGCAAACACTTCAAGATCTTTTCAGATCACTCCACACTTCAGTGGATGAAGTCCCAGAGAGAATTGAATGACAAGCTTACTCGCTACATTCACTTCATTGACACGTTTGACTTTGAACTGAAGCACAAGAAGGGTTGCTACGATCGAGTAGCAGATGCCCTTTCTCGTAGGCCTGACGCTCTCTTTCTGATCTCCTTTACTCACTCATTTGGAGAGAAGACTCGTCAAACCATTGCCCGTCTGTTGCCCCAGGATGCGATTTTTGGGCCTATAGTGAGGAATCTTCAGGATGATCCTGCCTCTGAACCAGGATATACTCTGGTTTCAGATCTGCTGTACACTTGCAGCAGAGGTGAGGAACGCCTATGCATTCCCCAAAACCGCAAGCTGAGAACACTTCTGATGTCAGAGTGTCATCATGCTCGCGGTCACTTTGGTGCCCTGAAATCGTATGCAACCCTGTCGCAATGCTTCTTCTGGAAGGAGATGAGTGACATGCTGCATTATGTGGAAACCTGTGAGTTATGCCAAAGGAACAAGGTTGTACGTCGACCTCTCCTTGGCCTACTCAAACCCCTACCTATCCCTGAAGCACCTGCACAATCAATGTCCATAGCTTTTACTGACTTGGGTAGGACCACACCTCGTGGGATGCGTCAGGTCATGGTATGTGTGGACCGGTTTTCCAAATACGCAGAGTCCATCCCCTTGCCAATTGACGCTCGCGTTTCAGCCCTTCAGGCAGCATTTGTTGACAGATGGGTTACACATCATGGAACCCCACCTCTATATTCAGTGACCGATTTCCAAGTTTTGCAGCAATGAATGGCAATCCTACTGCTACTGCAAGAATTACCTTCATTCTCGCCTGGATATGACATCTGGTCGTCATCGTGAAGTCAATGGTCAGGCTGAAGTGATGAACCAGATTCTATTTCAATTGCTGCGTCCTGTGATCAGTCCCGACCAGCAGGACTGGGATCTCCATCTGGGTCGTGCACAACTTGTGTATAATACATTTGTACACTCCTCCACAAGCTTTACACCCTACCGGTTGCATTGGGGTCGTGAGCCACAGCAGCCTCTCGGTGATGTCATCAACAAGGCTACCCCCACATTGACGCCTAGAACTGCAGAGCTCACCATACGTTACCGTGTGGCCATTGAGCGCGCCCGTGCCAACCTGCTGAAAGCTAAAAAAACAACGATTCAGCAGGCTAACCGGCACAGACACCCTTCGACTATTCGCACAGGTGACTGGGTGTGGGTACTCGGTTCTGAGTTGTCACGAGAGGAGGACAGTTCGCCTAAGCTGCTGCCACGATACATGGGTCCATGGCAGGTCTTAGATACAGTGGCAGCTGATCCTTTTGGACCATCCTATACACCGTGGATGGACTCTGCATCTCCGAACCTACCCTGTCTTTCATGCATCTCAGTTGTTGCCGTTTACGTCAGCTGATGCATTCCCAAATAGGCCTCCTCAATTTGGTTCCCCTATCCCAGGCAGGGGATATGAGGTGGAGTGAATTGACAATGAGTCAGGTACACGCCCAGACAAAGAATACCTTGTGAAGTTTTCATACCAGCCGCATACAAAGGATCGCTGGTTTACTCGCAAGGAACTTCTTAGAACTGCAAAGTTTGTTGTCCTCAAATATGAGGCAGCGCAGAAGAGAACCCTTCGACACTCTGCACGCCTACGCCATTAGCTCGGAGGTCCTCGCTCCGAGGGAGGGTAGGTCTGCAATGACTTGATGGTTCTGACGGTCTGTAGCCTCTCTCGTTGAGGTTGTACTATAGGTAGGATAGATTTGTAATTTTGTTTGGTTGAGGGCTAACCGAGAGACCTACCTGTAGAGAAAATCCGAGAGGGACGTATCTACAAAATTCGGGAAAATATGGTCCCATACTAACTAGCAGTACCTACAGCTACCCTAACTGCGAGTAGCAGGCCCAGGCTACCCCTAGGACAAACAGGCCCTGAGGGCCTATGCTGATAGACGGTCCTATAGCCTATAGCCAGGTAAGGTAGAGGCCGAGAGGCCGAAACTGATATGGTACCGGTCGGTCCAGTCAGTCCGGTCTAGGTCGAGTCTAGACTAGGGTAGGTTATAGATAGGATGTAGACATTGGTTCAGGGCTTTTGGCAGTTGGTACCGTGTACATCGCTGGTGTGCAACGCATGAACTGGAAGTGGTGACAGCTCTGCGTTGAAGAAGACGGACATAGCCAGACCTGCGGAGCACCGACCATAGCTGGTACTTGCGCGGTACTCTCACAACACGCGGGGCTGTACAGAGGTCTGGGCTATTTGAAGTCTGTTGGAGGCAAGAGAAGTTGGTGCCCTGCTGAACCGTCCTCCGGAGTAGTGTTACAGGGTTGTGGCGCTGCAGCCATGGCTGCAGCTTCTTCCTCAGAGATCCTCTTGTCAGGAGAGGTGGCGCTGCTGCAAACTTCCACCCGGGAAGTCATTCGACACTTCGTCATCATCAGATACTATGGCGCTGGTCTTCTTCTTCATCCTCTGAGTGGCGCTTGGCCKCAGAGGCCTATTTCAGGGTGGCGCTTCCCTCTGGAGGCTGTATCTGGGTGGCGCTTGATGTTTCAGGGACTCAAGGGTAGTAATAGCAATTCACCAGGGTTGGGGAGTGAAGCGCTCCTCATCTCTGAGCAGCGCATCATAATTCTGAGGTTATCCTAACAATTCAAGACTCAGTGTTGATATCGGGTTCAGACTATCATTGTTTCATTGTTTCTTGGATGTGATCTACTTGGCTTTCCTTTATGACTGGTTGTGAGGATTGAGTGGATTGAATTGCACTTTCAGTGTATCCTGCCATATCGCATGGTCAAGTCTTCCGTTGTGTTTCTCTCTCCATGTGCGGTGTGATACTCCTATCCTCTCCCCTTCCTTCTGTGCGTGCATGGGCATACCTGGGAGTCTATGTGAGTGAATGTTGGTCTTCAGACAACAGAATCAGAATCATAACACGTACATCGGGCCTCAGACCTCCTTCATGCAGGCACAGATTCGAACCAGCGCCCTTGCCCGTGTCGCATATGATCAGAAAACGAAACAGCTCGTTGCGAAGTCTGTACCGCCTCATTCTGGTTTCGACGGACAAAACCCTTGGTGAAGACTACCGCTTCCCCCCCCCAAGTTCAACGCCTAAAGACACGGTTGGGACACATTGCGGAATTTGGCCGTGAGGTTGATTGTCACACATTTACTTCCTTTTTTAAATGATAAGGTTTTGTGAAGGTGTCGGCACGACAGCGGGTGCACGGTGCACACCGCTATCTACTCCTCCATTCACATGTGTACCACCAGTACATTTCCCAGCCATTCTTCTCTGACGCGGAGCGTTTGGGGCTCGGCCTACTGGACCGAGATGACTGTGGTGTCAGGCAAAAAAAACGAAAAATGCACCGACACCTGTTCATTTTTTTTTGCGGTGCAGTGCTAATCCGTTTCATGAAAAGGGGGCTCGGGAGTACTGGAGTTTGATAATAAGCCTTGCATACTGGGCCCTGTTTCTCCTGTGGAAGTGGGGAGGATGGGGGGAGTGGGGGGAATGGGGGAAATGGGGGGGAAGAGGGGAAAAGGGGGGATGATGGAACAGGGAGGCAAGGGGGGGGAAAACACAACAACTGAAATACTAGGTGAATGTTCTTTAAATCTAGTGATTTGAACCACCAAATTGCAGACTCGGAGACTGCACAGTAACCACCTCAATGGCATACTCAGACTGCACCTAGCTTCAATGATGGCTAGATACGTCCAGGCAAGTCCAGGTGTGAGTACGACCTAAGAGATCCTGAGGAGAAACTCGGAAAGAATAGGCAAAGCAGGAGCAAGAGGAGGCCACTTCCCTCTCAAACTCCTGATATTAGCCCCAGCCGCAACGCGTCTATATGCATCTGCACCTCTCGGTGACAATCATTCAAGGGTGTCTCTGTCAAACAGCACGTGTTTAGGCAATGCACCTTTGGATGTCCCAGCCCACACTATAAAAGCACTATTTTCGAACTTTCGAAACCGAAGTGGGCCATTTCTGGGGTAGTTTATCACTCTTTTCTTTCCGTCTTTTCCCAAAAACACAGAGTTGGCAACAGCCTACGGGGCCAAAGTAGCCTCTGATGTGTTGTAGGTCTGCTATTTGTTGGGGAGCTCCACTTACTTGCTGGGACCGGCCTCCCTTCAATACAAAATTCATAAAGAACCTAGCCCCAGCTGGGGGCTAGGTTCTCCCTTTCAAAATCAAAGCAGTACATTTTTCTACTTTTTTTCGACGAAAAACTGAACGCGTTCTAAGAAAGACAAAAATCAGCCTACCTAACAAAGGCAAAAATCAGCCTACCTAGTCAGGGCGTACTCACACTGCCACTTATGTACTACACACCGGACGTGATTGCAGTGAGGTTCATCTAGGTCTGGCTGTAATTGCAGCCATCCTTTTGTAGTGTATCGAGGCCCATATATGCAATATGCATCAGGAAGCAAGGCCCATATACGCAATATGCATCCGGGAAGGAGGACACGATTGCCACTGCCAGAAACTGTTTTGCAAGGGCCAGAAATTTATTTGTCATTGTCAGACTGTATTGTCTCCTTGTCTCCGTAGGCCTGTCTCTTATACACATCTAGATGTGTATAAGAGACAGGTACACAATTGCTACTGCCAGAAACTGTTTTGCAAGGGCCAGAAATTTATTTGTCATTGTCAGACTGTGTTGTCTCCTTGTCTCCGTATACCATGGTATTCGACGATGCACCTGGACTATTGCACGTCCATAATGCACTCTGACATCACAACTCTGGGCAATTCAAGCTGAATTGCTATCAAAAAATGTCATTTTCCCGTAATACGCATTTGGACGGCCGACAGGGTCCGACAAAGTTGTTCCAAAACTGTCCGTCTGTCTTCAGAGCGTGCTTGCTGATGATACTCTTTGCTGACAACTCTACCATCAGGGTTCACTCCACTGCTCGACGCATGCACAAAAGACAAAAAATATGGTGGGGTATCTTCCCATGTTCTAGACGAAGATTCACTCTCATTTTGCTCATTTGGCAAGTGGTGGAGTGAGGCCCATCATTACGCCCCGGAGTATCTCTACTGGTCATTAGTCCAATCCCGAAGACCAACCAACGAAATGGAATAGTGGCCATCCTATCGCTCATCATTACACCCCAGAGTATCTCTACCGGTCATTACTCCGATCCCGGAGACCGACCAACAAAATGGGATTAGAGGCCATCCTATCGTGGTACCCTTGCTAAGATTCTGAAACTACATTCACAGACAGGCACGCTTTTGATTTTTTTTCACTTTCCAGTTTTGATTGATCACTCCAATAACAGGCTTGTCGGCTTTGGATCTCAGCCAATAAAGGCAAAGAACACATCCCCAGCAGGAAAGTTGAGGTTGGGCCCAGCTGCAACAACTTAAACCACCAGTACTTGGCCCAGCTATTGATGCCGAGCCGGGAAACGCCCTGCGCACCAAGTTTTGTCGAGCCGCCGCCGTGTCGTTTCAGTTTTCTTTGGCTGGCGCCTCCAGGCATTGTGGTCCGGTAGCCCGAGGCCCATCGGTCGCGGCGCATTAACGGGAAACGCCCGCGGCCGATGTAATGGCCAAGTACTGGTGGTTTAAAACCACCACTACCTAGGAGGGCCTTCTAATTTCGACCCTAGTGATTGCCTAGGGACGCGGCAAAATGGCCTACGAGAAGTGCACCAGGGAGGCTCAGATGGGAAGAAAAGTCAAAACAGGACTTCCGACAGCCTTTACCATTTCGGAAAATTGGCTCCTCGACTGGCCCCTTGGCAAAGGATGACACACATAAATTGAGAAATGGTCCAATTTTTTTGGCCCTCGCAACGATGAAAAGCGCAGCGCAAGGTGATACCTAATCTGAATTGCAAAAGAATAAAAAAGAAAACGAAAAAAAAAAAAGGGAAACAAGTTGGGTACCCGGTCGTGCAATTGCATATCGTGCCGCGGGTCAGTACAGAGATAGTGGTGGTTAAGGTATCGACCGTATCATATATTACCTTACCGGAACTAGAATCACTGGGACTTCTGGGAGCAGACGAGCAGACTTGGCTTCCAAGGAATCTTCATTCAAGGAGCGTACAACTGTTCTCATTCCAATTACTGGACTCGAAAAAACATGTACGTGGAGGTATTGTTTATTAACTTACTTATTGTTACCGGACTAGCCATTAAGTGGCATGTTTTAAGTACTATTACCAGTACTGTTGTTTTATTTATTTATGCCGCAGCTAAGTACCTTCCATTAAAGAATCTGCTGCCCTCCTTGAATGCCCTAGCCTTCCCTCTCGGGGGTGTAGAGAAGGTGCACAATGCCTGCAGAATTCAGTACATTGTGCTGTAATGAACCCGACCAAAAATCATGGGAAGCTTCAAGAACACGAACACGAGAGTTCACAGTAGTCTCTATGCACGCAAGGAGGAGGAACCAATTGCAACGCAGAATAAGTCACGGAGCACTCTCAAAATAAGCTCCAGCTACCTTCTTCCCCCGAACATAACGCATATGTGTTGTAAACGAATACAACTCATAGGGTGCGTTCTATTTGAATACTACGCATGCACGTTCTATTCAAATAGCCCTAACTTTCGAATACAACACATATGCGTTCTATTCGAAAGTTTCAAAAACTCGAATACAACGCATGTGCGTTATATCCGGGGGAAGAAGGTAGTACTGAATCCCAAAAGGATGTCGCGCTGGCGCTTCAGCAAAAGCTTGGTGCGCAGTTCTACTCCACCTCGGCGAAAAGAGGCTCAGAAGAAAAAAAGAAAGGTAAACACGGGAATGGTTCCACTAGCACACGAGTCATGGCCTATTATGACCTGTGCAGCACTGGACGAAAAGGAAGAAAAGTAATTTTAAAGACTTAAAAAAAAAAAAATGGTGACGTCGCATTTCCTAAGATGGGAAGGAGGCCGACTTTTGAAAGTGCTGCCATCCCATTAACCCTCCCGTCTCCTCCCCCTGCTCCCCACCCAGCCAATGCCTAATCAGGACAGAGTGGTACATGACTGTTGCAGTCTCGTGTATCACCGCAAGGGAGTCCCTTCGTGTGCATGATGGGACTCCCTTCTCTGACGGTTGCCATGCTGAAGTCTCCAGCTCGTATATTTTGAGAGAAAAATCAAGTACTGGATGGGGTTGCAATTGACCGAGAAAAAGAAGGCGGCCAAAACCATGCCCTTCGAGTACTTGATTATTTTTTTAGTCTTTTGAAGAGCTGCCAAGCAAAACGAGTCTTTCTATTTTCTTTTCCCACCTCCCTTTCTTGGGAACTGAAAAGAAAAAGCACAGAAAAACAAAAAAAAAACACCACTTCAGAATATAAATCCATCGCAATTTCGCTGCCATCGGATTCTTCTGCATCAGTGGTCACAGATGTCCCACAGGTGTTTGTGGGATACGCTTTACCTTACTCGTGTGCTAGTGGAACCGTGCCCCAAAAGACTTCGAAGATATCCCTTTTCTTTTCTGATTTTTTTTTCAATAAATTTGGACTCTCTCTCGATTCTTGTCTGTCATCCTTGCTCAGGGGCCATGCTTATTAATCTTCTGTGTATCATTCTATTTTTAACGGATGGCCCGAAGGACAGATCTATTGCTTTTCCATATCCGCACCACCCAAGATCTGTGTTGCATCAACTTTCATGCTCTCTTCAGGACTCTGCTAAGATTGGAACAACATCTATCGAAAATGGGGAAAAAAAAAAAAGACGAAAAAAAAGACAATGTAATAGTTACAGGAGGTAACAGGACAGAAAAAAGAAAAAGCATCATTGCCACCGGGCATTCAAGAATGATGATACGGCCACAGATTCACAAATGATTGCGATGATCCTTTTCGCCACAGATTTCTGAATGGGTCTTTTTACTGCGCAGTGCATGCCTTTGAGGCTCCTGTGCACTAAAGGGCTTCCTCACACGAGGACCTTTCAACTTATCTGTCGACGTGATTGCTGTCAAGTGCACCCATTGGAACTAACGGAAAAACGGTCGGATGCGCCCAGAAAAGTCCTCGTGTGAGTGTGGCCTGCGGTTCGTGGTAAACAACCAGTACGTCCTAAAGTCGTGCCCGTAAACAAGCCACAATTTTAAGAAACAGGCCACTACAAGAATGCCCAAATTCATCCGACTAGAAACGTTTCTACTCTATTTTTTCTGTGGCCTATAGCTGGGCCAAGCACTGGTGGTCTAGCTTTGTTCTGTTCTGCTTTTCAAAATGTTAGTGGCTGAACTTGTCGGAAAGTTCGTACCAATGTAGGATGGGAAGGCAATATGTTTTCGGTGCAACCCTTCGTCTTTTAGCTAATCGATTTGCACACACACGTGCTTGTACATTTTCCAAAATCAAGGGTTGGGATTGCTGCACCCTGCATCTGTGAATCTGTGATACAAGCTGTCAAGTGCATCCCAGGGGTTTCACACCTAGCGCAGCCCCTGAGGAGGGCCGGTACACTGGTGGAGCGGCCGAAACAGCTGTCAGGTTATCGCTAGATGGGCTTCATGCCTACATCCTTTTGAGGACTTATGGTAAACTTATTGTAACATCATCTGAGTTGATGGGCTCGGGGGACTTTGCCTATTATCTTCTTCTTTCTTGTTCTCCTCTCCACTGATTGTTCATCTCATTCATAGGCTTTGAGTGTTTTTCACTTGGCTAATCTTGCTGCATGGAGATCTCCTCTATTCTGTGATACAAATTGAATGTGGAGAGATGTGCCAGCACAACCCTTTGTTGTTCAGAAATTTCAGCTGCTCAATTTACGCACCCACACGCTTTTTCACATTTGAGTGCCTTTCCCCGCTTGAAAAACAAATATGCAGCTCGTACACGACCGCATCTCTTGCGAAGTACCGAGGAGCCGTTTCGCTGGATATCCATGATCCAGGCAAAGCGGGCCAGGCAAAACCGGCCTTGCGTACGGAACTGGCGCAGTGCTGCAACAAAATGTAGGCGATGGCTTGCGGCCACTCAAGTACTACAGCAAGTGCATCCCCAGGGAAAATGTAGCTACGTCCACCTACATGCACGAGCTCTATGCTTTGCGCAAGGCATTGAATCCCATTTTGTCTGGATGGATACCCAGCGATACGGCGCCCCGGTGCTTCCCGAGAGTCGCAGTTCTATATGCTCCACAACTCTGAAAAAATAGCTGGGAAAGGTACTCGCAGTTAAACCACCAGTACCTCGCTCAGCTATTGAATCTGAGCCTCCCAGCACGCTGCGCGCCAAGTCCTGCCGAGCCGCCGTCGCAATTTTCTTTTTCGTTTTGCCTGCGGCCTCCAGCCAATGCGGTCCGGCAGGCCGAAGCCCAAATGGCGCGGCGCGTATACAGGAAGCGCCGCGGCCGATAGCTGGGCCAGGTACTGGTGGTCTAAAGGTCGGGATTGCTTCACCAAACATCTGTGCCACAATGTCTAGCCCTGTGCCAACTTGCACTCATGAACCATCACTGCTTCTCCCTTGACTTCTTGCTTTGAGCTTTTTTTTGTGCCCCTCGCCTCTTTGATCTCCTCAGCTGTCCTCTTGTCCTTCTCTTTACCAGCCGTTCACGTTCCCACACTCAGCTCCTAGTAACTAGTTTCCTGTGCAACAGCAATAATTATTTTCCGCCACCGAACCTCGTCCCTTCAACCTCCTCATCCTCCATCTTCACAAGAGCATTCTTTCGTTGTCCCTTCCTCCCAACTTTTCCTTCTCTTTGATTGACTCTTTGATTGGGTTGAGAAAAATGGACGTCAGATCAATCCACGAAGATGGGCGGATACCCCCTTGCAGCAATTCGAAAATCGAAAAGGCGTTCTCACGAAGCCTTTTTCCCTCTACTGCATGTGCTCTTCCCCAACTAATCCTTTCCTCCCTTTCCTCCCCCGGGTAAACTCGCTGCCCTTTGTTGTGCATAACACTAGAAGCCTTGCTTGTGCTATATCACCACCCCATCATCGTGAAATTTTGAAAACAGCATACAGGCTCTATGTCCCAGTCTGACAAGCTATACCACCCCATCATCGTGAAATTTTGAAAACAGCATACAGGCTCTATGTCCCAGGCTGATTCAGTGACAATGCCAGGTCATCTTGTTCATTAACAGGGAAAGAAGGTAATGGCATGGTGAGCTCAGACGTAAGTCATGAAATGAGCTGCGGCATTCCAAACCGAAAAAGAAAAACCAAAGTAGAGGAGCCTGAAAAGGGCTCTTGCTCTTAAAACCACCAGTACAACCGAGGCTAAGGGCCTCGCCACACTGCGGCAACAACGAAACAAAACCGAATTTTTTTCGAGGGTTTGTGAGCGTGCAAGTTCGTGTTTTCTTCGTTTCCTGCTGCATGGTCACGCGAAGCACGCAAATAATAAACCAACGAGCATGGAGAAAACAAAAAAAAAACAAAAAAAACAATAAGTCTTGATCAATTGCAGAAAGTCACAAAAGAGAATACTCCGCCTTGGACACACCTGCAAGGGTTCACGAGAGTTCGTATGCAATTCGTGGTTCCTTGCAAGACCCACGAAAATAGAGGTGCTGCAGGCGGGCGGCAGCAACCTCCTTGCAAACCACTATTGCTCCTCTTTCTGACGAGCACCTGACACCTGGCAGTTGTTTTCCACCGCTGAAACTCGTGAGGGCTGTGTGCTGGTGTGAAAACGAAACGAAATCGTGACTTTTTTCGGTTCGCGTGCCATGTCCCGAGCCCCTAAATGTACGAGCCTAAATTTGAAGTTTGCCGAGCCCGACAGTCACGGGAAACACCGCATGGAAAATCGAGGCAGTACGGAACCGGCCTCTGTGGCACCCCCCCGCTGGACCTCCTGCCAGCAGATGGGATGAAAAGGAGGCCATCGTTTTCACTCACACTACGAAGCCAGCCCCTGTATCAGGCCTAGTCAGGCGACAGATACAGGTGGAACAGAAAAGGAAAACAAGAAAAGAACTACATGTTTGGCCCGCCACTCAAAGGAAACCTTGGAGACATAATATCCCGCCAGTGTTGCCAGGAGCCCACCTCTCACAGCTCCCGACATGAGAGTGGGGAGGAAACAACTGCCAACTAAGGGCTTCGCCCCACGACCATCGAAACGGGGTCTTTTTCGACCCCTGTCAGATTTTTTCCGGAAGTCCCCGTTTTGAAAAAAAAAAAGAAAAAATATGGCTGCAATCACGTCCAGATCCTTAAAGGAAGTTAGGGGCTCACCCTTCCACTGTCCAATTGAGAAATCTCGATAGTTTGTGACGACCACAGAGACTGTGGAGAGGCAGATCTGAATGCAATCACGTCCAGAGCTTCAAAGGAATTGTCCTAGTGTGAGTCCACCCCAACCCTGACCACAATCACAATTCTCCTCAATTGTAGCCAGATGCGAGTAGGCCCAGACCTAAACGAATCTAGCCGCAATCGCGTCCAGAGTTTTGGAGGAAAGTTGTTGGCAGTTATTTCCTTACGCCTGTCATGGCTCCCGCTGTGAGAGGCCGAGTCCAGTCGACATTTTTTTTTGTTTCCCCCCTTTAAAGCTGCTGCAATGAACCCAGTCAGTTGGAAAGCTCAACAATGTCGAAGTACAGTTTCAATGTCTCCAATATCGTACATGTAATCAAGAGTCCAATGTCACATAGGCAGAGAAGAGAGTGGTGAGAGGGAGATTAGACTGAGAGGGTGGAAGAAAAAGTACCCATCAGTTCAATAGATAGATCTCCCTCATAGGCTCAGTCCTCCTTCGGGCGTCTCCTACTTGCCA
Source organism: Chara braunii (assembly GCA_003427395.1). NCBI lineage: Eukaryota > Viridiplantae > Streptophyta > Charophyceae > Charales > Characeae > Chara > Chara braunii. The sequence continues at coordinate 1,445,041 of BFEA01000015.1, read as the reverse complement.
CGTCAGCAGACAGTTTCCTCTGACAAGCTCTGACATCGAACAGATCTCCACATGGCGCACACGGCGCAGACTCTTCCTGAAGACAACAGCAGAGCGCAATGTCGACACGACCGTGAACAGGTAAGTTCTCCTCTCTACAACCGACCAATCTCACAGCCCTGTTCCTCCTTGCCAATGTCCCATCAATGTCGTAGACAGTGTGGCGAGAGCCAAGTCAGCGTAATCAAGAATATAGCTGGCGCCGGAGACAGAGAATGGCGCCAGCGCATAGCAGTAGCAGTCTCGCGTCCTCGTCCAATATCAAGCCAGCGTCCAGCCAGCGTAGAGCCAGCGTAGAGCCAGCGTCAAGCAGCAAGTGCAAGACTGAATGTCGGTCAGCAGGGGCGGAGTCAACGTGTAGTGTCGACTCCGGTTGACCAGCCTCTGGTCTCTCGGATACAATGGCCCAGATTGACCCGCAATCAATGGCCTGGATCTCATACAGTTGCAGATTCCCACTTGGGCTAGATTCTCGACAGATACCTGCAAACAACCAAGTGTGTGTGTCTTATCGGTGGCCTGGGCTGGGTCCATGTTGACTTTGACTTATGGGCCTGAATTTCCGAGCTTCTGTTGACCTTGACCTTTTCACGGTCAGCTGTCGCACGAAGGACCTCTGAAGCCCAGTTTTAGGCCATGCTTCGGGTACCCACAGGAGCAGGCCTTGTTTCAGGCAATTTCCATGACTCGGGTGTGGTCGTTGGCCCCCGATTCGGCCCTTAGTCCGAAATGACGACCTATGGCTCACGACTATTGCATGATTGAGCGAGTGATTGCACTGCCTTCTCCTTATAGGGGGACAGCTATATACATTTATTTTTTTTCTCTCACCTCACATATTCTTTAACTGGCCTTCTGCCATGTCATCATTTTCATAGTATTAGAAAGGTCTTCAGCCAACACGGGTGTGAGTGTGTGTGTGAGTGGGAGAGCGTTGGCTTTAGACACTACTATTACTCGATGGGGGTCACCGTGGGGGAAGATGAAAAGGGAGGCACACTTACTGGCAAATGCTCGGTCCTTGTGTTAGCCGGCCCCAAGGGCCCCAACCACGTACACTACGCACGAGTCCAGTCAACATCATGTCCCCAACCAACGATTCTTTTTCTTTTTTTTTTCTCGGGAGTCCCCTACAATTCTTCGGCGCGCCACTTACCTTTTTCCCCCCCTTGCGTTTGCACGTCTGGTGGCCGTGCATGTGTTTCCACATGCACAGCATGAACCACCAGTAGTACTTCCAGTCCTTTTCTTTTTTTGTGGGGCCCACTGGCTTTCTCCCCCATTTCTCAACCGGGCCTCCCGAGCCCCGAATTTTTTTGGACAGGCTCATTCGTGATTCTCAACTTGGCTGGGGCCATGTGCTGGCGGCTTAGATCCGTTCCCTCAAGCTATCCCCAATTAGGAATAACCTGATCGCAGGTAGTTCCACAAATAGAAAGTACGCAAAAACAAATCATGGTGGTAACAGCCCTTTCACTACAGGCTCTTAGGCAAAAGGGGTTGGTTCTCTCACATCTAATGCAACAACATACCTTCATAATTCCATCCTTGAAGGAACTGCGAAAGTTTGGTCCCAAAGGCTTGGCCATATTAAACCTCCCCCAAAAATGGGTACACAGAAAAGCCTCTCAAACTTGGCACAGACATCGTTTGGCACCAGCATCGTCGGGGTCAAAAGCACAGTACAGCATCGTCGGGGTCCAAACCACCTGGAACACCTGGGCCTGGCGGCGCCGTACTGTGCACCAAGCTTTACCTGACCCCACCAGCAGTGCACTTCTCTTCTTTTTGGCTGGCACAGCCAGCCATTATGGTCCGGAAGCCCCAAGACTCCAAAATTTTGGGAGTAGATGTGAAAGAAATCTTCCAAACTTTAAGCTGGGGGGCGTGCAGTGGCGGCTTAAGAGAAGTGCTCTTTTTTCAAGGTCTCCGGTACTACAGTTGCACAGCAGCAATGGGGCTTCCGAGGGGACCCTATCTGGACACTTTTCGTTTCTTTTTCTTTTCTAAGAAATTGGGACTATTTCTCAATTTCATGTGTGTCATCCTTGTGCAGGGGCCATGCTAATCTATCTTCTCTGTATCGTTCCAATTTTAACAAATGTCGTCAAGGACAGACTTTTCGTGTCTTTTCATGGCATTCAACGTTGAACAAAATGTTCATTCTCTGCAAACAGGCCCCGTCTTTCACCCGGATAGAACGCCCGGCCATTAGCGCTGCATCTGGATAGAAAATTTCCCCTGACAAGGCTATATTGACCGGGCACGGTAGCTCAGTTGGTACACCCATGAACTGTCTGAAGACTGACCCCAGTTCGAATCCAGATGAAACCCATTCATTCTCTGAGCATCATGATGGCCTTCAAACCAACTTTGAGAGGGTTACGCCCCCATGCAACCTGCCGACATGCCCGTATACAAGGGTGGTGCATTTGAAATTCAAATGCAGCAGCCCTTCTCTAGATGACTGTTTGGGGCCCATTGGGGAGTATCCCCATACGGTGAGCCTGGCTACTCGCAACATAATGTACATAACAGATATGCGGAGATTTTTTAGGGGCGGCTGTCTAGTACATAGAAGGTCAAACGTCCATAATTCTTTAAATGCCTCAATACAATGAGTCAATGACCACCAAATATTGGCAAGTGTTCTGCATAAGAAGATTCAAGATGACACAATGTCAGGAACGCTGGAGCCTATTTTTTTCCCACCATTATGATTAATAAATAAATAAAGCTGGGCTACCAGCCGGGCCACTCGGGTTACCTTGTTTACCAGGGCAGTTCGGCTGTGCAAGGAGGGGGGTTTCAAGGAAATTCCTGCGATCGTTCCACCTGTCCGCAGGGACGTTGCCCGAGGACATTTCCTTCGAACGATGTCAGACAAGAAACAAGAAAAGAAAGAAAAAAAACAAATGTGTTTCAGGCCTTCAGCCAATAGGGTGCCGCCACGATCCAGATTCTCGGTTGTAACGTCTCTCTACCCATTTGCCCGCTCCTCTCCGTGAAACGCGGATTCCTTTTGCCCAAGGGACCTCATGAGGTCCCTTGGGCAAAAGAAAGAAATGGCTGGGGAATCCTCGGAGCCCAAGGAATTTCCTTCGGAGTGTTTTCAACTTTTTTTTTTTCCGACTGCATCCCCGAGGATAGGTGGAACGAACAATTCCTCGGGGACTTTACGCGCCCGAGGAGTGTCGAACGAGCCCCATTTGCCTTAGGGTCACATTTCAAAAACGTTTTTTTTTTTTTTTTTTTTCCTTGGGCCCAGCCAGGCAAAGGTCCCGGGCCACTCTGGTAGCCTAGTAAAAAAGCCGATTCTTGAAATCGAACAAAAAAAGGGGCGGGCAGGCGGGCGGGCAGAGAAGGGGGGGAAGAAGGGAAGAAAAAGAGGGAGAAAAATAATACAAAACCCTATTTCTCTTTGTTATCAATGGACTGGATTGCAACACACTGTGTATTTTGCCCCCATGTGTGAAAAGTTGACAGAGAGGAGGGGGGGGGGAGGGGGTCCGGCAATTAACCCCCAGTGCACTGAGCCATAAGAACATATACCAGTTAAACCACAAGTCCGTTTGGCAGCCATTTTTCTCCAACACAGCACGCGTGCAGCTGCAACCTTTGGCGGTCGGCCTACCGGAGCGAAAAGGCTGGCGGCGCCAGCCACCAGTTTGTTTTTTTTTGGCGCACAGGACGTTTTGCACCCCGAGGATCAAAAGTACTGATGGTTTAACACAGGTTTGCACCCGAAGGGTCAAACGTACTGGTGGTTTAACGTGTGCGTTGCAAGCTGGATGTATGGGCATGCAATAAGTAAGCGAGGTTATGGGGCAGTGTTTTTAAACCACCAGTACTTGGCCCAGCTATCGGCCGCGGAAAAAAAATACAGTAGAAACGTTTCTAGTTGGATGAATTTGGGCGCTCCTGTAGTGGCCCGTACGTTTCCTAAAATTGTGTAGCGTTAACACTACGCGGCTGTAGGAAGTACTGGTGGTTTAAGTCAAAGTTTGCTAGATGAAGCAGTTGAATTCTGCACCCTAGACGGTGAAAGTTCAGTAGTTGAAAGCAACACAAAGGCTGGTTAAATCTATTCATCCTTTAACCACTGCTGATCGTCCATGAAAGGCGGCGCGTACTGGTCGTTCAACCGTTTTGAGGCACACATATGGCATGGCAGATGTGTCACCGGGGCCATAAAAAAAAGTATACCATAAAAGAACTTAGGGTATAGAGTATCAATAGGACTTTCGCCGACGAATCTAACCCAAAGGTTGACCAGTGGAGGTCATCTAAGGTTCCTTTATCTATTTTGTGGTTGTGGTCGTGACCGTCCCTCGGGCCCCTGTACCAATGCGAACCTTGCTATGTCCCAGGGCTCAGCAACAGGCGGCTGAAGGCCGAGTTATCTGGCTGTATCCAGCTGTTGCACCATTTTGTGCCCAAAAAAAATCAGGCAGATATGGCCCAGTCCCTGTGGGCCTGTGGGCAAAGAAGGTCGTCTGCAGACCCTGCCTCTCGAGTCGGTGTGCCAGAGAAGGTTTTTAACTTTATTAGAGTACACTGGGATTCGAACTGAATCGAACTCTGAAAATGAAGAAGACGGAAAAAAAAACAAAAAAAGCGGAATTGCACCGGAGCGCACCCTTATCTCATGACTACCTGTGGTGGGCCCATGCCCATGATGTTTGTATTTCACTACTTTTTTTTTTTTCAACCATTCATGACACAGCCCCTTTATATTCTGGAGGGAACCAGTCGGATTACTTCAACAGTTCATGGGGGTACCAACTGAGCTAGTAGGCCCCAATCATTATGGCTGTACTAATTCTAGACTGAAAATTGCCCCAAACACAGGAGTGAAAAAAAAAAAAAAGTTAAAAAAACAGAATAAAAAAGGACAGCTCTATGGGCCGTAGTGTGTGAATGCCTTAAAAAGGGAAAAAAAAAATTATACCTTTCTTGGTCTTTTGGCTAGGATCGAGTGTAGTATGCCATTGATGAATTGGATCAGCGGTCGCATTTTTTGTTTCGTCCTTCCAGATTTGTCAGGCCCGGGCCCAGGTGCCCATGTACTGGTGCTTTAACATCTAATCAGTAGTCCATTGGAAAATTGCATGTGCACCCCACTTAAACCACCAGTACATGGCCCAGCTATCGGCCGCGGCAAAAAAATAGAGTAGAAACATTTCTAGTTGGATGAATTTGGGCGCTCCTGTAGTAGCCCGTACGTTTCCTACAATTGTGGCGCGGCGCGTTAATGGGCACGACTCTAGGGCGTACTGCAGTGGTTTAGATAAAATGAATCAGCGGCGGGCGGCCTCCGAAAGGGGCCCACGGCCTATAGCTGGCATGTACTGGTGCTTTAAAGACCTGAATACCCGCCCGCTATACCCAATCCCAGCGCCAATTTGCACCTAGCAAACAGGCCTGTCAAAATTATTTGCTCGCCCAGCCTGCGGACTGAGATGGACCCAGGTTGGTACGCAACAATTGTAGGTTATAACTTATAACCAACTACCCAAATGCACAAATTATGCCGAAGTTATGGGCATACCTGGGACTGATGTGGACCGGCCAAATCATTCAATGCCATATACCTTACTACCCGATGGCTGAAACCATTGACCATAATTTTTGGTGGTCCACCATCCAAGACTGTGAGCATACTTTTGCGCTCCGGGACCACCATCCAAGGTCCACCCACCAAGACTGAAACTGAAACTATTGACCATACACAAGTGGTTAACGGGGACCCCCACTTTTCGGCCCTAGGTAACCATGAATGATCCTGAAATTAGGGTTTCGGGGTCAAATTTTGTGTTTTTTTGGAAAAATGGGGGGTCGGTTAACCTTTTCTCAATTTTTTGTGGTCCACCATCCAAGACTGTGAGCACACTTTTGTGCTCCACCATCCAAGACTGAAATGTGCAATTTCGCCAGCCCGTTTCTGGGCATGAGCACAATTTCGTAGTCTGGAACCCAATGGTCATAATTAGCTCCGAGTCAATCAATGCAAAACACAAAAACAAATAAACAGTAGTAAAAAAAAAAAAGGCTCCAAGGGTGTGATTACTGTTTGAACATATTTACAGGTGTCTGATAATTCAGGTGCAAAAATGGTAGAGTGTATCAAAGAGGGCCTGCGGGACTGGGTACTCCTACAACTTCGCACAGGGGAAAAGTTGGGTACTATACAACGTTGAATAGGGTCCAGGTACAGATGCAAGTTTGCGCTGTGACTGGGTATAGCGGGTATTCCCATCTTTTAAGTGGGGTACAAGTGCAATTTCCTCTCTCCTTCCCAAAGAAAAAGCAGAGGGAAGTCGCTGAATGCCCTAAGGGTGTACTCACATACTCACACTCACACTACCATGTTCCCCCGCACGTGGAACGCACAGCTATTGTTGCTCTATCCAGATTGAAAGTAGTAAGACTTTCTTGTTATTTTTATTTAAAAGACGGCTAATTCTTCAAGCCCAACCAATTGAAATACCCGTCGAATCTGGACAGGACGGCCTTTCGGGCCTTTTTTATTCTCAATATAGTATTACGGGGAACCCCGTAGCAGCCACATCCACATCTGTGCTCAAGCAATGACGGAACATGCGGGACCTGCACCCACCAGCAGGTGCTATACCTGCTACAGCAGGTGGGCAATAGCTGCAACGAGGGAACATGCGGGACCTGCACCCACCAGCAGGTGCTATACCTGCTACAACAGGTGGGCAATACCTGCTACAGCAGCAGGTGGGCGATCCCTGCTACAGAAGGTGGGCGATACCGGCCAGGGGTCAGCCGGTAGCATCAGGACCGAGCTTCTTCGATGGGCCAGTCACTATGGGCCTCCTTCTACTACTCTCGAAATGTGCAAACGAGAGTGACCCTTTCACTAGAACATGGAAAGATATGCCTCCATGATTTCGATTTATGCGTGTCATCCTTGCGCAGGGGCCATGCTAATTACCCTTCTCTGTATCATTCCAATTTTAACGGATGTCCCAAAGGACACCGCCATGATTTCTGTCTTTTGTGCATGTGTAGAGTACTGGAGCAACGCCCTATATTGGGGGAAGACGGTGGGAGGTTCCTGAATGGAATGTGGCCGTATCAGAAACATCCAGAGAACGCGAACTGGCAGTGTGGAACTGATCCAAGGTTGTATATATATGTATGAATGCACCACGCACCTGGTTGGTTCGCATAGCATAGTGTGGGCTTCGCTCCACTGCTCACCAAATCTGCAAAATGAGAATGAATCTTCCCCTAGAACATGGGAATATACAGTGCCATATCTTTCGTCTTTCGTGCATGTGGCGAGTGGTGGAGCCAGGCACTGTCTGCCAAATCGTTAGGGCATCATCACATCACATCACATCACGCTAAGATCTATTTGACGTAATGTTGACCGCAAAAGAGGCCAGGTGCATCCATGGTAGCTCTACTAAACAGTACGAAGTGTGTTTGGCATCATCGCATCACATCACACTCAGATTGATTCGATGTAATGTGGCCGTAAAAGAGGCCACGTACATCCATAATACCTCTAGCCAGAAAAGAAGCCAGGTGCATCCATGACAACTGTAGCGAACAGCCTGGCGGTAAACTATACTATGGGCCTCGCTGCACTACTCGCGACATGCACAAAAGACAAAAAATCATGGAGGTGTATCTTTCCTTGTTCTAGCGGAAAATTCACTCTCGTTTTGCACATTTCGAGAGTAGTGGAGCGAGGCCCTATATGCGGCCCTCTTTTACTTCTTTCTTTTTTTTTCTTTTTTTTTTGGAGCCCTCTTTTAATTCATATCAGATTGGAATCTCTGGCATGAGCTTCACTAATGATGAGCCCACGATCTTCCCCATAATAGAACACGCGGTCAATATATCTGTATTTGGGGCAAATCTCAGTCTAGATACAGCGCTAGTGATCGGGCATGCGTTGGGCCTTATGGCGACACGATGACAACCACAAGACATAATATTTTATAAAAGGGGTTGGGCGGTGGGTGGCTGTTGGGGAGGGGAGAGGGGGGTTGTGGGCGTAGGTGGTGTGTGTGTTCGCTTCCCCCTCGCCAACCCCCCTTTAGAACGAAAAAAGGGGGAAAAAAAAAAACGTGTGTGACTGTGACAGACTGTTTCGTGCGAGTACGTCGCCGACTCCTTCGGGACATTGAACCTGACCTCGATCGTGACAGCGGGGCCTTCTTTCGGGCACGATGTCCCATTTGCAGGGGTCAACAACGGTCGTTGACATATTAGGGCGAGATCCCAATGGCAAAGAGGATTGGAATCAGTGTATGAATCTGGACGTGTTCCACACAGAGATGCAGAAAAGCAGATCAATCACAATCTTTTGCACGTATCCACAACGACGTCCAGATTCAGACACTTATTCCAATCTTCTTTGCCAGTGGGATCTCGCCCATAGGCTAAGACGTCCGTACACGATGCTCGCGAAACGAGGAATATACAGCAGAGTATTTAACGGAAAATGCCGGGACCCCCTCCCCCCATCCTCCCCCCCCCAAAAAAACGGAAAACAGTAATAACAAAAAAAAAGAACGAAAAATAATAACGGGAAAACATCAAAAAATAACACGTCGACAGAGAATATAACGGGAAATACCAGGGGGGAAAAAAAAAAGAACGGAAAATGAAGGAAAAGAATAGCGACGAAGAACGGAAAATAACACCTCGACAGAGAATATAACGAGAAATACCAGAGGGAAAACAAAAAGAGCGGAAAATAAAAACGGAAAAGAATGGAAAATACGTAATAACGGATAAATCATGGAAAATAGCACGACGATGGTCTTCTCAATCTTACTCGCGCAAGGACATCGGCGATCACCGTGAGCATCCCCCCAAAAAACACAATAGTAAAAAAAAAGAAAGTCAACGATGAGATCACTGTTGCAGTCCATTCCAAACGAGGAACACCAGACTGCCACGTGGATGTCATTTCACCAGCAACTTAACATCTGATCCGGATAAGATCCGATCATATCAGATACAGTAAGATGTATAATTGGAACCAGATAATTATAATAACAATGGTAATACAGTAATAAGAAAAAAAACAAAAAACAATAATCATAAGAAGAAGAAGAAGAGAATAGAAAGAAAGCAGGCCACGATCAGGTAAGATCCGACCATATCAGATAAGATCTATAATTGGAATGAGAAGAAGAAGAAGAAGAAGAAGAAGAGAATAGAAAGAGAGCAGGCCAAGATCAGGTAAGATCCGATCATATCAGATAAGATCTATAATTGGAATGAGAAGAAGAAGAAGAAGAAG
>BFEA01000015.1:1407994-1428947 GCA_003427395.1 Chara braunii | reverse complement strand
CCGTGATTGAAGGAGCGCTCCACCCAATGAGATAATTGCGCAACAGCAAGTAAAATACTGAAAATCTTCTATCCAGTGGGCTAAGGCCGATCCCACCCTCCTTTGGGGTTGGCCTTACCCCCAACCGATAGAAAAGATTCTGGCGGGAAGCTTTCTTTGCACGGGCATGCCCAGTGTTAAGGAGAGGAGGAGGGGAACGAAGATCTAATTTTTTCGGGTAATACAAGTAAAACACTGACCGTGGGATCACGACTACTGCACGGCAGGATTGGGGTCACTCAACTGCCCCACAAACTCGTTTCTATCCTATCCCGCTGCTAGTGGGACCTCGCCCCAGGGGAGTCGTGGGGACCACTGCATTCACCCGCCTCTTGCTAATACAGCGAAGGAAGTGCCTGAATCTGGACGAGCCTTCAAGCCTCGGCGTCGGACTCATAGAGCCCGCGCGAAAGTTTCCGGGAGGGTAGAGCGGCGGGAGGACCCGCCGGCATCTGAATTCGAAATTGCGCGGGCAGCGCCCCTGCACTACGGGAAAGCTCGGGGAAACGTGTCGCTCCCTCGTAACCCACGACCAGCCGTCGCCACGAACACGAGTCCCCCTGGCGACACCAGCGACAATCAAACTGCGGTCGCCACACGGCGTGAGCGGCCGACCAGGGCAACACCGTTAAACCCGTATAAGGCAATATTAGAGTCGGGGAATCAAAGCGATCAATCAACACAAACCCGTTCCCCCTTATCTCACAAGCCCGAGGCGGGTCTTGCCAACACACTTGCTCCGTCCGCCTCAGTGCGTGCCGTACGTCCGCATCGCAGTAGACGCTGTCGTCATCTGTGATGGGAAAGGTCGGTAGCGAAATGAGACGATCGGAGGTACGTGGTGAACACGAGCAAGATCCCGCGTTCCTGGTCATCCGAACCAACACCAAATCCATACAACAAACGTCGCAACTCTTCTCTCTCAAAAGTGGGTGCGTAGGGGGAGGATGACGAAATCTAAGCTTTCTCCCCTTGGCGGGGGCGTCAACCGTCCGCACGGACGCAGGCGGTTGACGTCACCGGTACGGGGACGAGAAGCTCTAAGAGGCGATGACTGTTAGTTCAAGAGGAAGGCGATCGAAAAGGGAGAGAGAGAGAGTTACGCCAAGCCCGCGCGGGAGCGCAGGAAAGGCCGCGGAGGGGAGGGGAACAACTGGATCAACACACTCATACTCCTAAGCAGACGGTCCCCCGGTTCAGTTTCCCCATCCCCCCCCGGACGAGTACATACACACATACATGCATGCAATCAACAACCCTTGTCAGGACATCTAATCATCCATGGACCTTCGACGTCACTCATGCGCATAACCAGCTCCCATTACTTGGGGCTTCAACACACACGACATGCATAAACAAAGCAACAATGGAGATAAAAGCGAGTCCTTCTTGTACATAAAAAATTCGATTAACTGCTGCCCCCAAGCGCAGCCTTCAAAACTTCCCAAGACCACCGACCACCATAGCCACAAGGCCCTGCGTCCAATCCCCACCACTGCTCAGTCCGTCCAACTGCTTCGCCCCGAGACTACCGCGGGGTCCACCCCACGTCGTCACTCCGCCCGTCCTTGGGCTCGTCGAGCCTGTTCGGCGTCGCGGACTCTCGCGCATAGCTCGCGCAGCATTGCGGCCGAGATCAAAGAGAGGGAGAGGAGAGGGTTGCGCAAATTTATAGCGCGGGAGGCGGCGGGTTAACAGCGCGAGGTGCGGGCAGCACAGGGTGTAGATGACAAGACAGGAGAGAGAGGTGGGGAGTTAGAGGGTTCGATCCGCAGGATTGCATGGCTACGTGATTGGGGTGTTCGTCCAAGTGGTGCGCGATTTCCCACTTTCCACATTGATCCGAGCATCCCAACTATGCAGCCAATCACTTCGCGGAGGAAGACGGGGTAAGGATCAAGCTGGGTGTAGGGGAAGATGAAAAGTCCTGCATGGGGAAAACGCGCGCAGCAAGAAGGAAAGATGGCGCGAGGATGAAAAGCAAGAAACGGGGATGCGAGACGCGCGAAAAAAACGGAGCTTGGGCGTGCGCGCAAAAATTCAAAAAGTCCCAACTGCACCCGTTTCTTGGTTTTCATATCGCGGCCTCTAATCGCATGCGGGAGTTATTAACCAAACAAAATGAAAAAGCCGTTTCAAAAAGAAAACAAAAGCAAAAAGAAAGAAAAACCCCTTTCTATCTGCGTCCGTACTTCGGGGCTTCCGCGAGATTTTTCCTCAGGGATACGGCAAACCGCGCGGTACGGATCTGAGCTTATCACATCTGTGATACGCAGGGGGTTCTGAAAAATTAGCAGTCTCCCGACTGCTGATGCCATCATATCATGGATGATTGGGCGGCCTCCTCATCGTCAGCTGGCCCGATCATCTTCCTAATCTACGTGGATGCATCCTGCATCCTCCATCGCCTCCTCGCATAGTATACATTCGATCGGGCGGCCCCTTCATCGTCAGTTGGCCCGATCGGTAAGAAAAAAGATTTTTTTTTTTTTTTTTTTTTTTTTTGGTTATATACAGCGCGTATCGTCGCGCGAGCTTTTAGATCCGGAAAAGAAGAAGAAAAAGAGGAGAAGGAGAAGGAGAGGACAGAGGAAAGGTAGACGAGGGTGATACGAGGAAGTAATCTATGTCGGGATTGAGAGGGGGCGGAATAGGTGGAAGAAAAGCGGCCATTGCCGCAGGAGTCGTCGGCGCATCTTCCTCATGGAAGTGATGCTGGACGAATGAGGGGTAAAGGAAAACCCCCGGCACATGTGAGAGGACACGTGGCGCCAGATTCGCTACCGCTCGCACCACCCTCTTGCGCACCAATCGGGGCCCTGGACCCGTCATCACCACATGAGTCTCGGTGTAAGGCCGCCGCTCCCGCTTCTGCTCTACGAAGACAAGGAAGTGGTACATTGCATTTGAACGCTGCCCGGTCTCGTAGATGAGCGTCCCCGCCAATCGCGCCGCAATACACCCTTGGAAAGGGGGTGTCTGATATGGCTCCCACGCCGGATCAGGGCGCGGCGCCCCCGCGATGGCCTCGAGCTTGATGGTGGCGGGCTCCACCATGAAGTCCACCTCGGTCGGATGGACCGTCCGGCTCGGATGAACTACTAATGTCAATGACCGGGGCACCCCGAGGTGGCTGGCGGGAATGGAGAGGTCCCGCGAGGACGGGGGGTCTGGATATGGGATCCCGGAATCCCATTCGGCTTCCTCCTCTGGCTGCTGCTGATGATGATGGCCCGGCTCCATCAAGATTGAGATCGGGCACATGCGGAATGGGCGGCGATGGCACGATAGTCTCCTTAACGAGCGTCGTCGCGCTCCCAGGCATAGGGTCAGAAATCCGCGTACGCGCGGGCTGAACCGCCTCCTCGCCGCCGCCGATCCTGCTGCTTTGCGCACCTGGCCACGGGTGGCATCTCTTCCTCTTCGGCATCTTCTTGGGGGCCTTCGGTGGCGCTGGTCGAGGATACGACGAGGGAGGACGCAACGACTTTTCCTCCGGGAAGTCCTCCAATCTCTCCGCGCGCTGCGCAATGTAATCTGGGATGACGACCGCGTTGTACGTTCTCCGCGGGGCCGTCGCCGTTCGCAATCGTGGTTGGATCTCCTCCTCCTCGCTCGCGATCACTTGCGCAATGGAGAGGAGCTCAAGATGTATGAGCTCCAACAATCCCGGATCGATTGTCTGGAGCAGGGCGAAGGGGTACAGCGCCACCGTCCCTTCCTTCTCCGCTTGCTTGGGGCGCGCGATGACGTAGTAAACGACGAAGTGCTCCCTGATAGCGTGGTCTTCGTGATCCACGAAGAACCGGAACATCCCCAGCGCCACCGACTTGTACATCGCATGGTGCAACTCCCACGCGTCTTCGTCGGCGAAGGGCAGCGGCTCCACGTCAGTTAGCTCCACCAAATACTCCGAGAACTCACGCATGGGGTAAGGGACCTCTGTGAGCTGGTAGGGGAGGATGGTGTAGGAGAAGAAAGGAGGCATTTAGTACGGGGCAAGGGGAATAGCTTGGAGGTTGAGAGGAGCAGCGGGAGGGAGAAGCGCGGGGAGTTGCGGCACCAACGCAATCGGTCCGTCCTCTGCCCTACGCAGCAGCACTTCGTGGGCTGTGAATCGGTGTCCCCCCCGTCCTTGCACTCTGGCTGCTTCCACCGCGTATGCGCGCACAAGGCTGCGCGCCGGTTCCTGATTCTGCAGCGGTAGGACCGTCAAGTCTTCGATGAAGGAGGCGACGCTGTGCACGAAGTTGGGTGCCACCTGGAGCGCACAGAACTCAATGAATACTCGGGTCGTCTCCCAGCCAGGCAACTGCGTCACGTCCACGTACACTCCCGCATATGTCAGCCGATCGCAAAGCAACGAGTACGCTGCCAAATCAGCAACCCCGGGCGCTGGCACGTTCACCTGTTGGATGTCGTACCACAACTGCCTCTCCTCATTAAACCGATGCCGCAGCAAGCGATCTGCAAGCAACGTCTGGAAGTGCTCGAGGGGCTCATGCTCCGCCTGGCGATGGTTCATCCTGCTCCCTGAAAATCTCCGCACCAATGGACGAGGCAGATCGGGAAGAGGAGGAGGATGAAGAAGGAGAGGGTGATCTCGCAGGAGCAGGGGTCCGTAGGGGACCTAGCGATGGCTGGAAGGGCCGGAGCGCGGCAGCGTGCCGTGTCAGCGGTCGGGCCTGGGAGTTGTGACGGGGAATCAGCTTCACGGAGTGCTGTCCCTGTGCGCCAACTTCCGTGACATCGTAAATGCCTGTGTAGCGTGGGTGGATCTTGGAGGAACGCGCAGATTTCCGTACCTGCACCAAGTCCCCAACTTTATAGCGGGACAGTGGTCCCGCCGACGCGTGTCGATTCTCGTAGTCACAGATCTGCCGTTGATGTGTCCGATCTACGACCTGCTGTCGACGGCGAGCTAACGGGGAATAGGCCCTAGCCATTAAGTCCATGTAGTGGCGGGCCTTGTCTCAATTCAGGGCCCGTGTTGCTCTAACTTCCGTACCTACTAAGGGGGACAATTGCACCCGAGGGACACTATTGGTTCTCAGTTGAAAGGGGGACACCCTAGTACTACCGTGTGGGGTAGCCCGATAAACGGCCAAAATATGATCGACAATGACCGGCCAGGGTCGGGTGTCTCCCGCAGTGATATTTCGTCTAAGGGCCGTCTTAATTATTTGGTTGGCATTCTCTACCAGGCTATTTGCTTGAGGCCAATGCCCCGGTGAGTAGATAATCTTAACGTCCGCCCAGACTAGGTGACGTTCTACTTCGCCTTGAAATTCCGACCCATTGTCCACGTGTACCTCTTCTACGTCTAGATGCATACACAAAAATCGATTTACGTACCAGGCTACTTCCTGCGAATTCCGGCTGGTCATAGGGTACGCCTCAATCCATTTTGAAAAATGATCCACGGCCACTAAAAGAACATTGAGCTCTCCCTGATCGACGGGCCCTCTCGGAACGTTGATATCCGTCGTATCGATGCTAACCCTCTGAAAGGGGCGCTCTACACGAGTGGGAACCATCGTCCGAGGCATCTGTACCAGCGCCTTGTCTGCCGCGCAGGCCGGGCAATTCCGAACGATGTATTTCACATCTTCCTGAATTCCCAACCAGTACCATCCATTCTTTTCGATGGCTTTTTCCGTGTGCTTGACCGTGAAATGGACCGCATCCTCCTCATGAGCAGCTCGTGTCCAATCGAACTTAGCAAGAGGGTGTGGAACCGTCAACCAGCTAGACTCTCCGTCGTCATCGACCTTCCGTTTTTGTAATGTCGGGCCCAGCCAGCGATAGTCCTGCGCCCGCTCCGTGACTCTCCGCCGTTCGGCTTTGGTAAGTTCTGACAACGAGTCGCCTGACAGTGTCCGTAGCAACAAAAGGTTCGTCCAGGCTTCTGCCTGGCGGGCACTTGGCGCAAATCCGTCGGCTGTTCTAGCGTCCAGATACCACTTCTCGGCAGGGACTTGGTCTGTTCTACAGTTGGGACAGACCCACGTCTTTTCACTTCGGTACCTAACGCACTGTCCGTGAGATTTGACYGTATGACACTGACTACACTGTACCCATAAAAGAAAACTGGGCCCTCCCGGATGTGACCCTTCTTGGTCCGGGATCATGGGCAAGGTACAGAAGAAACAGGGACTTAGGTGTGTTTTAGGGGACAAGTTGGGGCTAGACGAGAGAGCGAGGGAGTGGGATGAGGGAAAGAGATAGCGTTGGCCATCTCTGATGAAACCTCCATTCCGGACTCAGGCGTCGTCCTTACGCAGCATGTGTAGCTCCCCGTAGTGCGGTTTCGTCGCCGCAAATTCTGGCCTCCACGGAATGAGTCGCTCGTTGGTGGGACACTTGTTGGGCGGCAGAAGGCGCGTTAATCCATCGACGTTACCATGCTGCCGCGTGGCACGGTGGCGGATGTCGAAGTCATACTCTTGCAGACGCACCGCCCACCTGCCCAGCATCCCCGTGTAGTCCGTGTTGCTGCGTAGGGACAGTAGCGGGTGATGATCCGTTACCAGCACGAATTGCTGGTTGTACAGATACGGTCGGAAGTGCTGAATCCCCCACACCCCTGCTAGGCATTCACCTTTGCACGCTTTGTAATTAGCCTGCGCCTGGCTCGGCGTCTTGGACGCATACTCAATGACATTGTCGGGCGACCGAAAGCCAGTCGGTCGCCCTAATACCGAGAGATTGACCCGTAGAGAAGTTGTCTGAGAGGAAATCGGTCGGGAGTCTTGTCCGACCGGCTGGGAGAAATTAGGGGTAGTCAGGTCACCCCTAAAATTCGGATGTCTCAACCATCGAGACTAACCCTCAAAATTGACGAGAGGGATTTCCACTTCGCTGCCCTGGCAACTACCTTATTGTCTACCACATTTCCGCTTGCTCTACGCCTGTTCCTGAAGCGACTGGCTGCGGGACGGTTAATTGAGGATAAGCCTTGACGAGACCCTTTTACGGTGTCCAACGGACACGAGGACGTGGCCCCGCATTTAGTTAAATTTAATATTAAAATTAAAAATGGATAAAAGAATTAAAAACAAAAGAAAATAGGAGAAAAACAAAATATTCATTGACTTATTTAAAATTTTTGATATTTAATTTTTAACGTGATCGACTTCAATTATTGATGTTTTTGACAATAAAAATTTAAAACACGGAAAACGATCAAAAGCAATAAAAGAGAAAAAAAAACAAAGAATTTTCTCTATTTAATTGGATTTTGTCGGGATTTATTTTCGACAAGATTACCCGTATTTTGTTATTTTCAATAATCGAATTAAGAAATAAGAGAAAGAAATAAAAATAATAAGAAGGAAGAAAAACCATGATTAATAGCAGATTGGCTTAATTTTACTACATTTATCCGTGATCGGAATAACCCCCCGATCATCCATTTACTATAATTCTGATGATTTCCGCGATATTGCGATGATAGGGATTTGTACGCATGGCTTACTTGATTTTCCTGGTTTCTAACTTTAGCGTAACCTGTGTGCTATGAGTGCGGGATTTACGGACGCGGGGCGTTGCCGCTATATTGCTTAATTGTGCCCCATGACCCTTTTGCGTCGGGGTGATCACCGCTTCAGTTCGACACGTATGGCTCGGGACAGGTTCAGAACTATCACCGCCGGGCAGCACGAGTTCAGCTTCGGCGTGCTTCAGGTTCGGGCACATCGGGGTGTTTTATTATCAGGTTCGGAACTACTACACCGGAATGTTTCATCAGGGTTGGGGACGACCTCGATAACTCATTTTCAGGTTCGGAACCACCATGGCAATCTATCTCAGCTTCGATGCGGCTACGATAGTTTATTTTATGGTTCGGAGCCTTCTTCAAGTTGGCAAACTATTGTCGTTTTCAGTACGGCTGCCATCTTCAGACTAGTACTACCTTGACGTCGGCTTGGGTTGAGTTTCAGTATAAAGGCACGACGCTCAGGTTCGGGCCAGGCTCGAAATTTTCGCTGCACTACGACACTTGACGATATTCGACGTGTTGCGGGCTTGATATTGGTTCGGGGTTGGCTTGGTACCGATGGTTTCGGCGATGGTACTTTCAAATGCGGCTCTCCAATCTGGTTTGAGGCTGTTGCAGTTCGAACTGGGAACTTTCCGCCCCGGAATTTGTACGGGACATACGCGGTGTTGGAACGGTACTTGTTTTATTGTACGGTGTCCCTCATTGAACTGGTGCGATTGATGGCTTAGAGCAGCCACGGTATCCGGAACACCGGGCCTGTTAATGTCGATCCTGGGCCCTAGCGCGGGTGGCCTGCGATACTGTTTGTTCCTGGTACTGTCCGGGGGTTGCTGCTGACACAGTAGTGGGCATCGGGTATCGTTTCCGGGTACTGCTGTTGTGTTTTCGGCTGGTACCTTTGGCCAGGCGCGAAGTACTTGTACCGCAAGTAAATCCCGCAATGCCATTGGTACCAGGTTTACGGGCCTGTGGGCCTACGTTTTCTCGGGTGCCTTTGATCTACTGAGGGCCATGTCCAGAGTAGCTACCGCTTTCCCGAAGCACTGGTACCGCTAGTAAATCCCGAAATGCCGTTGGTACCAGGTTTACAGGCCTATGGGCCTGCGTTTTTCTCAGGTGCTTCTGGTCCACTGAAGACCAAGCCCACTGTAGCTACCGCTTATATGGGAGACCCGTTGACATGGGCAGGGATTCGAACGGGGGTGACTCTGGGAAAGCTTTCCAGGTGTACTTCGCCCACGTTGTAGCCCGGTTCAGAACAGCGAGGGGGGAATGCTCAATCTGGGAACGAATGCGCGGGTTCTGGGAGGACAAAGGAGGAGAGACGAGCGTGCGTTCAAGAGAGGTGTGCGTGTTGGCCGTAGAGACGTAGTGGAAAGGGGCGAGCTAGGTGTGCACAACCCACATTGGTGGATGCGCTCAGTCAATAAGGAGAGGGGTTGATCCGGGAAGAGGGAGTCACTAGAGATGCTGCGGAGAGCATGAGTATGGTCGCTCACCCGAGGGCATCCGTTGGTGCTATAGCGAAGGGGGATTTCGTGTATGAGCGGGAACCCTGTCTCATTCGTCGCTGCTGTGGGGGTGGTCTGGCGCAGAGACTGCTTTTTTGAACTCAGCCGAGGCATAAGACAGCGAGGAAGAGCGAGAGAGAGACGTGAGAAAGAGGGAGGAGAATAAGGAAGGGTAAGGAGGAAGAAAAAGCGAAACGAGTGAGAGAAGGGGGGGGAAATCTGAAGTAGAAGACGCGCACAGCATCGTCTTCGGCTGTTGACTCTGCTCCAACAGCGGGCAGCGATTGATTACGCAAGAGGAGAGAACACACGAGAACCGCCCCTGCATTCAGTCTTGCAGAATCTGAGCAAGCAAGTTTTTCCGCTTGAAGTACCGACAACCGGTTTTGCTGGTGAGACCAATTACGTAAAAAAATTTTCTCCCGCTGCTCACACGAACGGAGAGTTCTGCAGATTAGACAAATCAGACCAATCAAGTCTTGCTACCCCGAAGGTATCAGGCAGTTTCATCAATCAGTGCAATAAAAATCTCTCTGGAGCGGGCAAACAGTTTCAGCGGTCGAAACAAGCAAGTAACCCCACCTGTGACTGACAGGAAACAGCGACTCCATCTCGGCCAGCTAGCCAAGCAAACCCCGTTTCTGACGGGGTCGGTCAGTTCTGATGTTCTGCGAACTCGCTTTATTAGACCTCGGTAAATTCTGTTGTTATTATATACGTATATGCATACATATATAAAATATATATATATATATTTACATATATTCTGCATATACGGGTAACTAAGAAGATGCTAGACTAGGTGTGATCCCGAACGAACACCCCCTGAGCGCGACCCAGCTGGAGACAACTAGAGTCAAACTGATCCCACAAGTGGGTGAGGCAGGAAGAAAAATGTTGGATTTTGTTAACGCCGTTGATCGGACACATGATGTATACTTGGCGACAACCTATCCACTAAACCAGCCCAGATACACAAAAGAGACTGCGGGATGATCTGCCCGTTTTCATCAGCCCTCACGTTTGGAAAGAAATGGGGGGGAGGAGGGGCTGAACCGCCCGTTTCATCTACTCCCATACACAGGGGGGGGGAGCGTGGGCTTACTTGGCTATCGCCAGTGTATGAGTACCTCGTTAAATTTTGAGTTACTACCAGTTCATCGCAGTGATCCAGAAACTGGAGAAGGGTTGGTTGAAATCACACAGCAAGTCTGGTCACTATGCAGAAAAAGAGAGCGAGGGAGACAGAGGGTGCACAAGTGAAAGAGAAGTGGAGAGACTGGAGGTAGCGCTGGGAGTGGGGAACTGCGCTGAGAGAGAGAGGGAGAACAGGGAAAGAAAAGAGAGAGAGAGCGAGATAGCACGTACACAAAGGGACAGAGACAGGCAGGACACATGCAAAGAGTGAGAGAGATAGGTTCACTCATACTCGCGAGGATCATTATGAAACGGGATTTCCATCGCGAGTGAGTGGGAGTGACGGGACTAGGAATCTACGCGTGAGGGAAAGAGAAGGAGGCAGAATGGGATGAAGGAAGTGGAGGAGAGTGAGTTGTGACAGCGAAAGGAAAGGGAGTTCAGGGTGCGGAGAGAAAAGAGAAACGCAGGGTATCGGTTGAGACCCTGACTTGAACTTTTTTTTATTGTTTGTATTTATTTCTTTTCATTATCTTTATTGAAACTGTGGGGCAATTCGTGCACTGAGAGACAAGGATTCGTGGGAGAGGGGAGAAGAAGAGACAAGGATTCGTGGGAGAGGGGAGAAGAAGAGAGAGTGAGTGAGCAAGTGCAACCGAAAATAGAAGTGTGACAGTCAAGGAAGATCACGGAGGAGAAGAACTGACAACCTGATTTTTTTTTTCCTTCTGTTTGTTTTATTCCATGAATTAAGTTACGTTTAGCCCTGTTCACCCTGTACTCCTGGTTTAGTGAAACATTCCCCGAATAGCCTCTCAATTGAACTCGCGATCTCCAGGGAACCGATCTTTTATCTGACTTGCGATTATCTATCTTGCGTTTCCAAAGATCTAGGCGAAACGGATCTGGTTTTTGTTGGTTGATAAATGCTCGGCTCACGGTGAGATGACCGTTGAATGAAGTGCTGTAGCTCAGGCTGATCACTGGGAAGAACGCTCTTCTTGAGGTTTTCAAATTCTTGAAGGACTCTGCAAACTGAATCTAGATCTAACTCTTATATTCTTGTAGTGATTACTGAGAGACGAGCATGTTTTGAGGTGTAGGAGCTGCCGCGCGAGTCGTCCTCGAGAAGGGGGGAGATAAACAGTGCAGCCCCCCACAACCCTGCTGGTCGCTGAGGACCTCTGAAGCGGGCGCGGCGAGTGACAGACGCCGTTGCCCTTGGCTTCAGCGAACAGTAGGCGCCCCTCCCCGGGTTTCCTCATAACTTTGGCGCCGTTGCCGGGGAGGGGAACAACACCCCCAAGGCCTCGGCCTTCCCCAGTTAACGGGGGTGCCCTGGCTGATTAGCCAGGAGGTGATCATTTTTAATTAGTTTGATTAGTGAATATTTTCTGATTTTTATTAATTTCAAATTCAGTTTTTTTCGAAAATCTCATCATCCGCGCATTTTCGCGAAAACTTCGTCGGGAACAAAGTTCGTCCTCTCGACGAGGTGAACATTGTGATACGTTTTTCGAGAAATTCTAACGGTGAAAAGGAGAGATATTGATTTTTTTGTAATTTTCTAATTTTAAATTCAAGAATAACGGATTTTGGTTTTTATTAAATTTGTGTTGGAAGAAGAGAAATCTGGAGAAACCTGCCGAGACCAAAGTTGGTCCTTGTTATTTTCTAGACACTTTTAGATATTGAGCGGGAAAAACGGACGCTGTTTGGGTTGACGGCAGGGACGAACAGATAAGAAAAAAAAAAAAAAAAAAGGAATAATTGAATTGTTTTTGTAATTTTATTTAAAATTAGAACAAAGGAAATCAACCAAAAGTAATCCGATAGGATTTCCTTTTGAGTTCATAGGGGTTAAACAAAAAATTTCCTAAGATAAACAGGGTTTTGTGGTGGGGGTGTGAACGCGCGCGAGAAACTTAATTAGGGGAAACCCTAGCCGGGTGAAACCCTAACAAAGGGTTTAGGGGGCGAATGCAACCCCAAGGATTATAGTAAAAACTAAATGATTGCGAAAGCTTAAAACCTTGTATTTCTCTATAATTTTAAATGTGTATCGATAAAAATTAATAAGAATTGATTAAAAATAGCAAAATTTTTATTTATAATTATTTAAAATTTGCTTTTTCGGGTTCTTCGGACACTGGATTAAGGGACGACTGCCCCAGACTTCGTCCCCGCGTGGGGAGACGAATCGCTGCCGAAAATTTAAAAAAAAAAAAAATGTCAAAAGTTTGATTATAATGCTATTTAAAAGGATAAAAATTATTAAAAAAATAATTAGAAATTTCGTAAAATACGTTTATATCTTTTATATTATTTTTCATCCATTTCTGTATTTCTTAGTGTTTGTTGAGGGCTTCGCCGGAACCCCATCCCAACGGGGGGAGGCGAAGTGCTGCCAAAATTTTTCTAAATTCGTAAAAATTACTTTAAATAAAAAAAAATCAAGGGAACAGAGGTACTAATAGGAGAAACCTCTCTTAACGGAGAGGGACTAAAAAAAAGAATTATTTCTACCTTTTTTTAAAATTTTTCTAATTAAATTTTGATAAATATAGAAAATTCTAGAAAAGGGTAGGGATAAGGGAGAAAGACAAAAGGGAAGTTACCAAGGGTAAATAAATCAAGTTCTCTAAAGGTCGGCTGTGGAAAAAGGATTTTCTTTGGTTCTTATCGTATTTTTGCGAATTACTTTTCGAATAATTCAGTAAAAATCCTTGGAAAGGCCGAGAAATCGAGGGAAATTCAAGACTGATTTCCTCTGGCATTTTTCAACCATCCTTGAATTCTAGGACAAAAGTATCTCAAATTTTGAGACTAATTTTAGATTTTTGCTAAATTAAACTATTAAAATTCTTTAAAAATAAAAAACAGTTCGGAAAATTCGGAGAAAGAGTTCCAGTTTAGTATTTCGTAGGTTCTTAAGTTGTTGGCAGCCCCTGCGGGTAGAGAGCGCGCGCGGGAGCGCCGAGAGCAGGATTCTCTTGAATTGTGCACGTGCCTACTATTCGAGGGAACTTGAATAGGAGGCTCGTTAGCTCAATTTAAGCCAGGGATTCTGCCTTATAGATGTCAGGGTAAAGATAGACGTCAGTTAGGACGTAGCTAGGTAGCGCTTACTTAGGGATCACCTCCCAAACACCATCCCTACGGGGGGAGGCGGAGCGTTGCCAAAATTTTCTTAGGATTATACCCCTTTTTCAGGTGCGATAGGACTACCCCTACACCAGGCAGCAACTCGGATGGTGTCATCCGAAGCTATAGAGGCATACGAAGCCGTTTGTGCGTGGGAAATAGAGCCCCCAGAACTCATAGAGGGAGGCCTAGTGGAGTTCACGCTCCCGTCCCGACCGACCGCGTGGGACGACGGACAGGTTAGTTGGAGATCCATCATCGTGTCCCCAGGTGCTTGGTTGTGATTGCGTAGGGAAATCCATAGCACTCTCGGGAGAGGTTTATTGCGAGGGCATTTATACCTGGATTCAGAGACAGCCAAAGGGGTTGTCTTGAGTCTTGCCACGTCGGGAGAGAGCGACATCCTCTGCGACGCGGAGCGACTGTTGCAGGCGGAGGTCGAGGCCTTCCATACGGACGACGGGCAGGACCCGCTGACCTTGTTTCACGGGAGACCCCGCTTGCATGTTAGTGGAGAGCTTGTTGTAGCGCGCGATGGGTTCTTCCCGCACGCAGGGACTTAGTTGAGGACGATCGTACCAGCGTTCGTGGTGGACTCCGTCTTCGGCGGGATAGGAGGTATAGTAGAGACTTATCTTGAGGTGAGGGAGCTCGAGCGTCTTTCGAGAGACGAGTTCGACACCCATTGCATCTACTATTCTTTAGTAACAGCCAGACTCCGTTGGGGTGACGAGAGGATCCAGCTCGTGGAGCTGATCCGTTCGATTGCGCCAGACGAGGATCCCCTGTGGGGAATTCCTTCTTACACTTGGGATTTGCTGGACTGGGAACTCTGAGCGGGACCCGAGAGCGTTACGTGCATAGGCCTCCTCTTTTTGGACGACCGGTGAAGCTGGTGGAGTGGCGAGATTAGGACATTGATACCTGAGTATCAGTTGACAGATTATTACCAGTCCATAGGTCTTCCACCATACCGCGTCGAGGACGAGTTCGACGATGAGGGATTGGGAGCGTGAGGACGACGAGGGCACCTGGGAGCCAGACTGGGTTGACTCGGAGGGGGAGACTGACGACGAGGAGATCGACGCCACCGACGCTCACTTCCCCAGGATAGGAGTCGCCGTTTGGACCTAGGAGGTGGTGTCCGGACGAGGAGAGCTAGTGGTGGCTACCGAGAGAGGCTGTGATTGACGACAGCCAGTAACTATAGGAGATTCGATGGTAGAGGAGGCGGATAGAGTGAAGCTCGCAATCGACAGTGCCAGATGGCTCAGACCGCCTGAGACAGTGGAGCCCGACGTAGTAGAGTTCGATCTGCCAGCGAGGAGCGTGGCTGGGCCCTGGCTCCATTCGGCTTGGAGATCGATACAGTTGGGGCAGGACGTGCACCTGTGGGCGTATGCAGTGGAGACATTTCAGCATGATGCTCAGCGCTGGCGGGCACCTGGGACTACGAGCATAGAGGTCGTAGGACATATTTATTATTCGCGGTCGGTAAGTGCCACGACCTATTTTGAGGGTTTCGTGCATGGTTTCTGGTGCTGTGAGCAGGAGGTTAGGCTGATCCTATCTCGGATGGTAGATAGCCTCCGTGCAGATAGAGAGGGACTGCACGGTCCGATCGGCGAGTCGAGGACGACCCTCCGGATCGGGGGAGTTTTTCCCCTCCCCTCGGTACGAGTGAGGGTGGGACTCCCTGTATTTGTGGTAGAGGAACTCTGGGGCCTCAGTCACATTGCTGAGACGTATTCAACCAGTATTGAGCTAGGTGGATTCAGGAGAGGACTAGATGACCAGAATTGGGTTGAGTACGCTCAGTTTATCGGAGGGCCGCTCACAAGGGAGAGAGGACTTCAACTTATAGAGTTCATACGAGCTCTAGCGCCCATAGGAGACAAGGACTCCTACCCCCATCAACCCTTAGAGTTCTGGCTAGCCTTGGAGAGGGAGGTCCAGAGACCTGGAGATAGCTTGGAGGGAGTCGGACGACTCTTTAGTGAGACTCCCAGTGATAGGCCCACTCCCCTCATCTCTATCTGGGAGTTGGAGGAGCATTACCAGAGTATATATCCAGATAGGGAGGAGCTCGGCTGGTACGCTGAGGATAGAGAGTGGGAGACTGTTAGAGAGATAGAGCCTTGGGGAGAGCAGGACCAGGGGTGGGGAGAGCTGGTGACAGAGGATCGCCGAGAGCAGATAGGTGGAGAGGAGCCGCAAGAGGACGGCTGGGGGCACCTCCTTCAGGCCGAGGGACAGGAGGATATCCCATGGGGTCGGAGGTTAGACGAGGACGAAGATGAGGATATGCCTGATGCGTGAGACGGCTAAAGGCAACTGGCATAACCTAGAGAAGGGAATACTAGGGGTCGGTTAGTAGACAAGGGGATAAAACTTTAGACAAAAGACAGGTAGGGATGGTAGACAGGGACACACTGAGAGTGACTCTCTCCTTACGACGAGATAGGACAGGCGGTGTCGGTGCGAATACCCTTACAAGGGTATCCGCCCTGGTTTTTGCAAGTAACAGAAAATAGTTTTGGTCTAGAGTCTAAGTATACCGCGCTAAGCGCGGCTGCGTCAGTAATTGCTTTGACTGGGTGGTTGACCGCAATAGCGAGTGCGTGGGCGCGCAGGTTTAAGGCGCGCGTGATTCTTTTCTGTTATATTGTCGTAAAG
The DNA here is from genome assembly GCA_003427395.1 of Chara braunii. NCBI lineage: Eukaryota > Viridiplantae > Streptophyta > Charophyceae > Charales > Characeae > Chara > Chara braunii. The sequence continues at coordinate 1,412,936 of BFEA01000015.1, read as the reverse complement.
CCGGCCCGGACCTCAGTCGTTTTGCTTGGTGATATTATATTTATTTATTTATTTTTGATTAAGCAGGAATTAAGGATATTTTCTTTTGATTGGTACATTTGACCGAGTCGAGTGCGAGTGCGGAGAACGACTCCGACGACGGCATCGACAATAACGGTGCGATTTCGTGCGGTGAGCAGGATGTCGCAGGATGACGCGCAGGGGCAATTACGACATGGTATAAGCAAGCCGGCGCGGGCACTGGGAGCCGCGCAGCCGGGTTGTTGGCCCAAAGCGCCGCACCGCACTGCCTTGTATGGTACTTTGCGGGCGTTGGTCTCAGGCTTGGGCATAACCCTATAGGTTACGACAGCGGACTGTTACTATGGAGGTTCGGGGATCGAGACCAGCGGGCGTCAGCGTGGCAGCAGCGGAGTAGCGTGGAGCCAAGCCAAAGGGGGTTGAGGGCCCGATGCGGCTATCCCCCTTGGTTTTGTTAGTAGGCGCGGCGGCGGGCCCGATCCACGGGGGCTGGCAGGGTGCCAACGAACCCGCGGTTCCCCGACGTTACCGTTGTTTTACTTTAGTTCCTTTTTCGGGTATTGTTCTGGGTCCCTTTGTTACCGCGTCCCGTTTTGGGACGCGGGACTGCGGTAGGAGCGCGTGGGGGTGTGTTGTATTTGCGGGGTTGCCTGAAGTACAATTACAAACTGTTTTTGCGGCTGCGCCAGAGCTACCCCGTAGTAGCGATATTCATGCCCAAGCCTCCCGCGAGGGAACATTCCTACTATGGTCGAGAATTGCACTGGGCCGGGTCCACCAAGCCCCGTGCAAGGTTTGCAGTAGCCCGTGCGGTGACCGACCGTCCTGGTGGGGACTGGCTATTGGAGGTCCGAAGTGGCGGAGAGCTTTGTCGGGGAAAAGGCGGCCTGGAGGAGGCGGCTGCGGGTTGGCAAAGATACCGGGCAAGCTCACCGCTCGGCGGATTCGGTCGTAGGGGCGATTGGACTTGGGTATAGGGGCGGAGACTAATCGAGCCGTCTAGTAGTTGGGTTCAGTCGCAGTTCCCCTCGGAGACGGCGCAGACCGGTGGGCGACGCTGTGGCGGTGTACTGGCTGGCCCGCAGTCTAGTACGGCTCGAACGGAGAGGGGCGGCGGAGCACGGTGAGGGAGACGGGCGCTGCGCTACTCAGCAGCGAGTAGGTCACGCAGCGAGCGGGCGGCCACGAAAGAGAATAGCCGAACCCTGGCGCGGTTTTGCCCTGGATACATCCGACAAGGAGGGTAGCAGGGTAAAAAGTTGAGTGACGGGCAGCGGAGTGATGAACGGACCTGGGTGGAGGGCTGGCCGGGCGGTGCAGCGCAGCACAGAGTTGGAGGAGGAATCAACAGATGGAATCAACCAAGGTGCTTTTCGGCCCCGGGTTCATTCGGAGAAAGTAGTTGTGAGAGAGGGGAAAGACGCTGTAGCACGCCCGTTCCTTAACGGAATCGGGCGGGGGAAAAACCGAAACTAAGGTTTCTGGCCAGGGCGATTCGTCCTACGATGTTAGTTTTAGATAAAAGTTAGTAGGATAGGAGTTAGAAAGAAATATCAGTGCGACCAGCTATGGCGAAGGTAGGAGTGAGCATAGAGGAAGAAGTCGTTATTCTCCCAATCCTCGATGAAATCGGACGGGAGAAAGTGCTATGCAGGGGTTTTATGGCCGGACGACCTCGGAGGTAAGGTCAGTTTTCGAAGAAGATTAGTAGAAAAGGGGCCGCGCGAAGCTACGGCGGAGAGAGAGGGGCGCTGGGAAAAGACTTGCCTGGCGGACGTATCCAGCCCTGTCCCGGCGGAAGATCCATTCGAATTTGCATGATGCGACCGGGCCGGGCCGGAGACCTACCTATTGGCCGTGCGCGAGCATAAAGGGAGAAGGCATTGGGGTACCATCATGCATTGCCATAGTTAAACGGAAAAACTCGTCCGCCTCGGTCTGATTGGTCGGCGTGGCCCGCCCTTGCAAGGTTTGCCTAGACGGGTATGCTGCACATCGTCGTTTTGGCCATCGTGTGATTGACTGGATCGGCGACTGTAGCTGCGAGCTACTGCTCGTCGTATTCAGGGTGGGTTTGGTCGTAGCGTTTGCGCCCACCGGGTGACGCGCCTGACGGCGTTTTAACAGAAGATTCGTCCCCGCCTTGCGTATTTTGAAGGGGGCCGAGGCAAGGTCGCGGTGATTGGCCGCTGTCAGCATGATCCAGAGACCATGTGTTGTTGGCAGACTGTAATGATATTACTGTGCGGACGTACCTCACTTAGCTACTACAACTTTGGGCTGTTGAAGTACGGACTCAAGTTCGACGCCGGACATTGCCAAACTAATAGGAGGGGAAAGACCCTCCTGCTGGCCGTGACAGTTTTCTGCCACGACCGACTGAGTGATCTTTCTTGTTAAAAGCGAGTCCAACCTGTGTCCCACAGACAAACCTCAGCTTGGGTCCTATAGCCAAGCTCAGCCACGGTCCATAGCCGATCACAGCCTACGTTCCACAGCCGGGCCGGAGCGATGTTGATCTCCGTTCTGTCGGTCGCCTCGGCTGTTGTGCTGCAGCGGCGACTGCCAAGTCTACTATAGATGATTGCGCTGCCTTGAGGGTAACCGCTTAGAGCCATGCGACTACAGGCTCACCACAGGAGACGATGGTGTAGCGTGGGAAGGGAGTGTTCGAACTACTAAGGCGAATCTGCTGCTGCATACTGTGTGTTGTTGACCGCTGGGTGATGCTGTGATGCTTGTGGACTGAGTGCGGGCTATGATTGCTGCGGCTGGCAGATGCCGTTGTGGCTGGTGATCGCCACTAGGAAACTGTTGTTGTGCATACGGACTGTTGCAGACTGTTATGCAGCCACAACGAGGTTGAGGAGAGGTGGCCCAGACTTGAGAAGTGTTGCGGGCAGGAGAGTTCGTCAGGAGGGGTTACCTCAGCAGTTTGATTTCGTTGGCCAAGCTGTCAGTTGGACGCCATTGCGGGGCCCTCAGGCGATCCAAGATCACAAGGCCCTCTCTTGCGAATCTGAGAGCACCATCCTTGGATCTGAGAGTCTCAAATCTATCTCGTTCTGCCCTTCTAAAGTCTCAGTCTAGTCCTTGGTTACGAGAGGAAGGCGGCAGGCGGGATTGCAACCCGTAGGGCCGCGTCAAGACTCTGTGGGGAGTCCACCGACCGATTGCAGGAGCTCTGCCGGAACTCAGGAGGAGTTCTGGAGGCAGGGAATCGTCAGGTAAACCATTTTCATCTGTACAACCTACTACCACCCATGTTTGTTTATCCCCCTGCAATATGGCTGATGTATGCATGAGTTTGTCCCTATGGTTTTTTCTTTCTCTTCAGGACCTAATCAGACTAACTGGAAAAAGTGTGTGAGAGTGAAGCCTAAGTTTATACTTTGTTCTGATTGAAAGCAGACTAAGGATGAATTGGGGGAAGGTGGAAGGAAGGTAGACTGCATGCGTTTGACCGGGTCAACCAAAGCCTGAGCATTGTTTCTACTGTGAATAACTCAGGACTATGTTTAATTAGCTGTTTTCTGAAGGACCAGGCATTGTTTCTACTGTGAATGGCCTGGTTGCTATGTTTATTTATTTGTTTTCTGGAGAACCAGGCATTGTTTCTACTGTGAATGGCCTGTTTACTCTAGTTAACTCTGAGGGTTTGCCTGATTGAAGGGGTTTAAATTCTTGTTTATTATGAGGGAGGATTTTTGGTCTAAGGCTAAGCATTGTTTCCATGGTGAATGGTTTAGCCTAAAAACCACGCACATAAATTAAACTGAGTATAAAGGAAAATACTTTATGTATATTTGCATGTGAACTGGCAGTTGGACATTGTTTCTACTGTGAATGGTCCAAGCGTTAAGCCATATCATTAAGAGAAAAAAAAAGGAAAAGTACAAAGTGTAAACGAAAATAGTTTGGGCAAACTGAACATTGTTTCTACTGTGAATGGTTCAATCCCCTGCCTATATTTGCCTTTTCTTTTGAGAACAAAGTCAGAGAAATACTAAATCTTTGGATATTAAACAACTGAGAATGACTAGGCATTGTTTCCATGACGAATGGCCTAGTCATCTGTCATAGAGAAGAGAAAAGTAGTTGTGCAACCTGTTCGTGTATATCATAAAGACAAGCTGGCCATTGTTTCCATGGCGAATGGTCCAGCTCTATGTCTTATGTAAGATAAGTATAAGGATTTAAGAACTTAAAGATTCATGAACTAATTATATGGAATAAACTTGGGACGGTGAGAGTACTTACATTCGTGGTTTGATTTTCATGTCATTAGATGGGATAACTAGTTTGTTTGGGTTTCATTTTTATAGGCAGTTGCTTTAGTTGCTCGCCACGTGCTAGAGCCATAGGAGTTAGTGTCAATTCCTGCATTTTTCTGTAATAACGTTTTTTTACTTAGTTCAATTCCAACATTTTCTGAGATCTTTTTTTATTATTGGATTTGTATAAATCTTGGCAAGCTACTTTTCCTACGGGAAGCGCTGCCGAAATTTCTGCAAATCCAAGAAGTTAATCAACTTTTGACTTGTCAGAGTTCAACTTGTCTTTTCCATATATGGATTAGTATAAATCTGGAAAGTTTCCTTTTCTAGAGGGAGTGCAGCCCAAATTTTTACTAATTCAGGGAGTTTGACAAAATTGAACTTTGAGACGTCAAAGTTATTCTCAAAATTCTGAACTTAGCCTTGTATAAATTTTGGAATAGCACTTTTCTAGAGGGAGTGCTGCCGAAATTTCTGCAGAATTAAGGAGTTAGTTAAATTCAGTCTAAAAGTTGAGCTCGAACTGTTGTTCGAGTTCGTATCTGACTAAGTATAAATCTGGGAAGTCTCCCTTTCTAAAGGGAGTGTTGCCCAAATTTCTACTAATTCAGAGAGTTAGACAGAATTTGACTTTCCAGAGTTAG
>BFEA01000015.1:1380573-1405277 GCA_003427395.1 Chara braunii | reverse complement strand
GCATAAAGGAGTGATGAGAAGGTAATGAAGGAATATATGAATGACTAAGTGTAGGTGAGGAAATTTACCTACCCAAGTAGAGGAAGTATGAGGGAAGATCGTGTTAACAGTGGGTAAAGTAAGTACTAAGGGTTAGGTAGGACGAATGGAATAGACCGGTCAAGGTATAATGTTGAATAAGGGGATGTGCTTGTTTTCTTTTGCCAGGGAACTTAAAAAGAAAAGGATGTCAAGATGCCTGAGACTGGCGGCGCATCAGTTGTTCCCAAGAAGGGCCTGACACTCGATGACCTCATCGCGGCCATCGACCGACATGAAAGGAACCGGAGCAACATCCCAAAGGTCGATACTTTCCATTTCTGTGGGGAGAGAGTCTCAGAATGGCTGGAGCGGGTGGAACAAGCTTTGGTCGGGCGGCCGGATGTTGTAAAGTTTCAACGCATCCTTCAGTATGTCCTCCACAGCTACCATCAGGAGGCGAAGAAAGTCATAGATGCGGCTCAAGGTAGCTGGGAGAGGTTCAAGGAGGGGATGCAAAGGAAATACCGCCTGGGAGACGGGTTGTTGACTACCACGGACCTTGCAAAGAAACGCATGCTTCAGATGTCTGAAAGCAGCCTCACATCTGTCTGACCACTCCCATGGGGCGTCAAGGCGAGTTAGGTCAGTCAAAGGGGCGGCAACTATGCGATAGTTTTTCACGAAATTGCGATAGTAACCGGTCATCCCTAAGAAAGACCTCATCTCAGTCACAGACAGAGGACGCGGCCAGTCACGAATGCTGGCCACCTTCGCGTCATCGCACTTTAATCCCTCCGCGGAAATCTCATGACCCAGGTACAAGACACGGGGGCGGCCAAACTCGCGCTTCTCACCGTTGATCTTGAATTTGTGCTGTCGCAGAAGACTAAGGACTTTATCCAAGTGCGCAACGTGTTCCTCGACAGTCTTACTAAAAATAACTATGTCATCGTGGTACACGATGACAAACTCCCAATAGTCATGAAATATCCAATTCATTGCGTGCTGAAAGGTGCCAGGAGCATTGCAAAGGCCGAAAGGCATCACCACAAACTCGTACAGACCGTACCTGGTCTGAAAAGTGGTTTTGTGTTGATCCTCAGGCCGGATTGCAATCTGATCGTACCCGGACTTCAGGTCTATCTTACTGAAGTACCGACACCCTTGCACTCTATCTAGCAAGTCATCGATGCGCGGTAGGGGCTCTCTGTTCTTGACAGTGATGGCATTGAGGCCCCTATAGTCAATGCACATCCCCATTGTTCCTTCCTTCTTCTTGGGTACAAATAGGACTGGAGACCCATAAGGAGAAACACTCGGCCGGATCTAACCCTTTTCTACGAGTTCCTTGAGTTGTCGGCGAAACTCATCAAGCTAGCCTGGAGACATCCGATAGATCTTACCCTTTGGAATGCTAGACCCTGGGATAATCTCTATCGCGTGGATGACCTCCCTCTCAGCGGTCTGCCTTCGATGACACCCTCCTCCTCAATCCCCATCTCTCTCTCAAGAGGCTCCTCTATCCTCTGCTCAGGTGAAAACAAACTCACCTCCTCCTGCATAGTATGCCCCGCCTCAAGGAGCACGCCCATGGATCCCTCTGCCGAGCCCTGAGCCGGCTCACTGCTAGATGGTGGCAGCCCTTCCTCTACTGCCAAAGGTACGACTGGGCCTGCCGCCTCCACCGGCAGCGTCGCGAGCTCAGTAGGGGCTCTAAACTCGAACGCCTCTCTCTCTGCCTGTCTCTGGGCTCTCGCCTCCTCTGGCTCTAGGATAACTCTCCCTATAGGCGGTTCTTGGTGAGGCTCTTTCGTAGATGGCTGTCCTGGCTGCCTCTGCTCTCCCTGTCGGCTACTCTCTAGTCTGTCCACCTTTCCCTGGGTTTGCTGCCTCAGGCTCTCAATGATAGCTGCCTGGCTGACCACCAAAGCCCTAAGTTCCTGAATTTCCACCTCCATAGCCTCCAGACGTACTCCATGGCTGGCTTCCTTCATTTTCTTCCCCGCCAGATCGCCCTCCAATAACAAGTGCCGGTCAAAAGTGGTCTTGGCCAGGAACTTGATTTTACGATCTAACCTTTCTTCCGCCTTCCTAGCCACCCCAAACCCGGCTCTGATTGGCGATGGAAGCTCCTCTCCTCTCTCCTCCCAGAAGTCTCTCCATATTTCAGGAATTTCCGGGGCCTTGGCTGACGCGCTTTATGGCTGACCCGGGAGTGCTCCTGCTGCCTCCGATCTCTGCCTCTCCTGCTGCTGCTCCGGGAACTCCCCAGCTGCCTCCAACCTCTGCCTCTCCTGCTGCTGCTCCGGGAGCTCCCCAGCTGCCTCCAACCTCTGCCTCTCCTGCCATATCTCATCTATCCGCCTGGTTCGTCTTGCCCTCTTTTCTTCGGTCGTCTCTCCAGCTGGCACCCTTTCCCTCGTGCGGAGATCGACCCTCTTTGGGATTTCTGCTTCTATCTCCTTCTCGGGCTGGCATGACTCCTGGCGTGGCTCTGCAGGTGCTGGCTCCTCCAAGTCTGGGTGCTCCAGGGCATGAGCTGCTAGGTGCCTATCAATCAGGATCAAAGCTTCTCTCCTTACAACTGCCCTCTCTCTCCTCCTTTCTGCCCTCCCTTCTGGCGAAGGAGCCTTTTTCTGACGAAGGTAAAGGGGTCTCCTCTCTCTGCAACCCCTCATTTGCCTGCCAGGTGCTCCCTGGTGCATCCCCGAGTCTCAAACCCACTGCTGGCGTCTGTGGGGGCGTGTTCTCTCCAACCTCTATCACTTCCTTCCCTGCACGTCTCCCCTCATCGTCCAGCCCTCTCACTTGCCGAGTACCCCAGATCTCTTCCTGTGGTACCTCCTCCCGCGGCATCTCCTCTCCTGGTATCTCCCCTTGTGGCACCTCCTCTCGTGGCACCTCCCCTCGTGACACCTCCTCTGCCTGTTCTCCATGCTCCTCTCCCTGAAGCAACGCCCTCCACCGAGAAATATCTAAATGCATCTCCAATTCCCTCAAGGGCCCCTCTGACGCTGGTGGCTTCCCCTGTGTGTGTGCTGGCAACCTCCTCAATCCACCCTCAGTAAAACGATGGAACTCCACTGGCCCCAACCCACACTCAGGGTATGCCCTTCGCTCCTCATCCTCTTGCTCCTGCTCTCTCCTGGCTAGGGTCTTCCGTCCTCCTCGAGATGGTCTCGCCTCCCTGGGCTCAGGGTTCCTCGGCCTCTGACTCCTCTGCCGCCTCTCGACTCTGGGCTGAAGGAGCTCTGACCGTCGAAAGGCCTCTCTCAAATGTGCCCTGCAACTTTCCCAATCTCGTACCATGTCCCTGATCTGCATAGCCAGTGGCCTTTCTGCCTTCCTGGTCCAGAGTGGTAGTGTCTGCATCCAATCATCTCTCTGTATGCCCTGCTCTTGCATGAACCACTCAAACGCGGGGATGAAGTCCGACGCATTTCCAATCTCCAAGCTGATCGGCCTGCCATCAGGTCCCACAGGCGAGGGTCGCAACTCCTCCATCCTTATCTCCACCTCCTGCCTCGTCGTCGCCTCCCTACGAATCATGGCAATGGGCTCTTCGAACCTACCTGCTCCCCTCAATCTCTCAATCGCCTGAGYGACGGTCCAGCCCATACGCCTCGCATGCTCCCAGAAACTGTCCAGGAATAGCTCGATGTCCCCATCATTGTAGACTAGAGTACTCTCTCGTTGGCGAGGCCCATGCCGCTCATATCCTCCTGATGCGCCCAACGGCCTCTGAGGCGGCCGTGTCCCCTTCCCTCCTCTTGGCATGGCTGTCTTCGTAAAGTCAGACCTGCACAACAGGCGAAGGAGACAATAGGCACATGTTGGGGTAAGCAAGCATGTGATAATCAGAGCAAGCTCAGACCAGACCACACTTATGCAGCATGCATCCTTCCTAACGTACACACCCTGAGAACCAGCCAACTGCTGCACCGGGTACCTTAGAGTTCGCTTATCGTTACGAACAGAAGATGCAGCAGGGAGTAGAACAAATGCAAAAGGCACAGGCGACAATGATAGAATCTGAAAACAGACACCGCCGCCCATCTACATTCCACGTTGGGGACGAAGTCTGGGTTAAGTCCTCAGAATTGGGACAGGAGCACGGGATCTCCCGCAAGCTCATGCCTCAATACTTTGGACCATGGGAGGTCTTAGATATAGTCGGGAYGGATCCGGAYGGGCCTTMKTACGTAATCCGGATCCCTGGTCATCTCCGCACATATCCTGTCTTTCACGCCTCTAAGCTTGCACCCTTCAAGGAAACAGACCAGTTTCCCTCTCGTCGCTCAATGCTGCCCCCAACCATGGACGGAGAGGTGGACATCGATGACATCGTGGATCACAGGGAGCTGCCAGTGCCAAGACCGACCGGCAGGGGACGTCCTCCAAAACCGAAGCTGCAGTACTGCGTTCGGTTCCGGCATCATATTGATCCAAAGGAAGATCGATGGTTCACCAGGGAGGAACTCATGCAGATCGCTCCCCAGGTTGTAGCCCAATACGAGAAATCTCTGCAGAAATGAAAGCGCCCGATGATTGAGGACTGAGTTTCTCAGAGGACTGTTGAAGCTATGGAGGAGGGAATGCGAGGCCACAACCTTGATGAGCCCCTTTCAGGCCCTGTCAAGCAGCACGTCGGCCGCCCTAAGTGAAGGCAGGCTCGACGAGGACCTGAGGGCCCCTATTTCGGTCACCACGCAACTAAGGAAATTCAGGCAGTTGCGCAGCGCCAGTTGGTTGAAAGAACCCATGCCCTGGGCCGCCTGTTTGCATGTATCAAAGGCAGGCCCTGGGCTGGATACGGGATGTGGGCCAAACACAGGCCGAAGGCAGTTGGGCGCAAGCAACCACCTCAGGCCCTAGGCCTGATTTGTTTCGGACTGGGCCTCAGCCTACCCGGGCCTACCGGAAGCTTCTTGGGAAAGGCCTTGCGCAGCCTGGGGCAGAACGCAGGCAGGCCACTTCCATATAGCGAAGGGCTTGCCTCCGCATTGGAGATTCAGGTGCTGGCTCCATGCTGCGCAAGCGCTGCTGCGTTGAATCTGGCCAGCGCTCGCTCGCTCACGGGCGAGCTGGAAGGATCAGGAAGCCATAGCCGAGTTGCGCTGCTGTGAGCTGGGTGTGGCGCAGGGTGGTCCTCGGGTGCATGTGGCATCTGTGTGTTGGGGAACGAGGTTGTGAGTGATGTGAGAGACATACGTGGTGCTGGAAGCGTGCAGCATATCAACATTGGTTCTTCGTTGATGATGATGATGAGACTATTCCAGCATTATCAATTATGAGCTTTTGGTGTGCTCTTATTTGGTGAAACTCGTGATGCAATTCTGCTCTTGGTTCGAGATCACGACTATCTGGTCTTATGTGTACGATGTTGTTTGATTGCTGAAGTTCGCTATTGCTCATCTTCCTTGCAAGAGCAAATTAGTCAATAAAAACAAGTCCGGCAGTGTCACACTTTCAGGTTCGATAGGGCAAAAAAAACATGTGTGGGAAACAACATCTGGTGCGGAGTTTGAAAATGGTTGTGGCCCGCGTGTGATTGTGTTGCCCTTTCCAAACAGGGCGCGTGAGTTTGTTGCCATTTTCAAACTGGGCGCGCGGGTTTGTTGCCCTTTTCAAACTCTTGTTGCCCTTTCAAACTCGGTGCACGAGTTTGTTGCCCACGTGTGATTTTGTTGCCCTTTGCAAACTTGTTTGTGCCACAACCGAACTTACTCCTAGTCAATATCATAAGATTCAGAGCATATAGCATTGTGCAATAATGAGATCTGAACTGTACATAACAAAATTCCGATCGGCAGCCATCAGACTGAACTCAGCTCTAACCTGTTTGAGGGGCGGTCAGTTAAACTTAGTTAAATTTGGAAGTCGTTTCTTTGGTCAACTTTGGTTAAATTTGGCCTCGTTTCTCTTTTCGTATTTTTCAAAGACTACTTAGGATGGTTAAATTTGACCTCTGGTATCAACTTTGGTTATATTTTGCTGGTATTGAAGTTCGCCTCCGATCTTGTCTCCCCAAGCGCATTGCAGTTTCAAGTTACCATCCATAAGAAAGTGCAGCCCAATCTTCCAAACGACTATGACCAGTGGGACAAAAACTGGCTATGACCAGTGGGACAAAAACTGTCTATGACCAGTGGGACAGAAAGGGCTATGACCAGTGGGACCAAAAGGGCTATGCAGTTAGACAAAAAGGGGAGATGACCAGTGGGACGAAAAGCGGATACGACCAGCAGGAGAGAAAGGGGCTATAACCAGTGGCCCAGTGGGACAGAAAGGGCTACGATCAGTAGGACGAAAAGGGCTATGACCAGTGGGACCAAAAAGGGATATAAGACCAGTGGGACAAAAAGGGGATATGACCAGTGGGACAGAAAAGGCTATGACCAGTAGGACCAAAAGGGCTATGCCCAGTGAGACAAAAAGGGGAGATGACCAGTGGGGTGAAAAGGGGCTACGGTCAGCGGGACAATGGGCTATGACCAGTGGGACCAAAAGGGCTATGACCAGTCGGACCAATGTACAGACTCGTAGGTCTGCGCACAACCCTTCCCACCTATCCCTATAACCCCTACCCCTCTGCCCATGGGACTTCAATTTTTCTGTCCCGCTGGTAATAGCCCTTCTGTCCCACAGACTCATGGAACTTCACTTAACACAGCACATGGCAACAAATTGAATGTAAAAAAAAAAAAAGACAGAATCCATACCGTGTTCAGCCTCCATACCCTTTTCTGTCCCACTGGTCGTAGCCCAATTTTGTCTTACTGGTCTTATTCCCTTTTGGTTCCACTGGTCATAGCCCTTTCTGTCCCACTGGTCATAGCCCCTTTTTGTCCTACTGGTCGTAGCCCCTTTTTATCCCACTGGTCATCTCCCTTTTTGTCCCCCTGGTCATAGCCCCTTTTTATCCCACTGGTCATCTCCCTTTTTTGTCTCACTGGGCATAGCTCTTTTGGTCCTACGGTCATAGGCCTTTCTGTGCCCCTGGTCATGGCCCCTTTTTGTGAGAAGAGGTTAACAGTGCCCTAAATTTTCAGGTTTTTTTCAGGGTCATTATGCTTTATGTCCCACTGGTCTTATCCCTTCTAGGAATCTTCCTGGGCGAATCTAACACCAATTACGGCCGGTGATGAACGTATCTGTCTGTGATTACGACCAGAGACTGAAGACTGGCAAGTCATAAGGACGGTAGTGTCCACTTTCACATTCGAAGCTATTTTGTTTTCTTGCACTTGATGTAAACCTCTGCGTGGCTCCAATCATGCCCACGCGATGACTTTCCTCCATGACATTGACGGAGATCACGAGAGAGAGAGAGAGAGAGAGAGAGAGAGAGAGAGAGAGAGAGAGAGAGAGAGAGAGAGAGAGAGAGAGAGAGAGAAAGAGACAGAGAGACACACACACACACACACACACAGAGAGAGAGAGAGAGAGAGAGAGAGAGAGAGAGAGAGAGAGAGAGAGAGAGAGAGACAGGGAGGAAGCAGTGCGGGGTAAGAAGACCCCAGCCTCGTATGTCCGAATGGGCTCTGCTTCCCCTCTGCTTACCTGGGTATTGCTAGTTTTCTTCTTATGCGGCCTTGAATTTCTCATCAAAGATTATATCTCCAAGGGATGCTGGACCCGGTTTCCAGCAGGTGATGCTCCCCATTAATAGATGGACCTGGTTTTCTTTTTGTTCCCCCGCAAAAAAAAGGCTGCGGCAGAAAGAAAGTCTGCCAGCCCTGAGTGAAGGCTGGTGTGACACAGTTGGACGGAGGCTAGACCCCAGCCTCTCCGACTAACCTGTAGGCCAAGCCTCTGAGTTGTATTTGAGTTTTCAAAACTTCAAAAAATTGATACCGGCTGCTCGAATAGAACACGTATCCATTGTGTGCCACTCTAGCCTGTGTGCCACTCCAGACTAGTCCCGAACCGAATGTTTCCTCGGAGCCACCGCAGGCAGTGTCTATACCTAAGCGAACTCTAGACCAGCCTGTGTACCTATCAGGGTTATATTATGGTTCGATTACATATTTTTTCTGTTATGTGCTCCCCAGTCTTCAATCACCCAATCTTCTTGGACAAGAGGAGTACCCCCCCCCAAAGGTCGTCTACCCTTCTCCAGCCCCTAAATAGTTCCACTAGTCACCCCTCCCAGCACCGCCATCACAAGGGACAGGTTTTGGGTTCGATTCTGATTGGCCTCACCCTGTCCTGCGGATGCTCAGATTGGTGTTAGATTGACACCCACAGGAACTTTCTGCAACCGCGCGACTTTCTGCGCAAGGCTACTTCGGGGGTTGAATCCGGATGGCCCGTTGGATTGCATGGGTACCCTTGCTTTTCTTGTTTTTTTTTTCGGAATCAAGGCCGGGATAGTCCTATGACGGTTGGTAGTTGATCGCGCCTTAGCAAGCGCGAAGGATAACTGTTGCCATAACTTCTTTCTTGTTCGGTTGTGGGAAATGGGAATTTTGGCGCGATCGTCGCACGGGAAAATCTTTTTGAATTTTCAACTAATGTCGAGCCCCCGCAGGCTCTCGGAATTTTCTTCTCTCGGAATTTCTTTTCGTAATTAGGATTTAGGCTAGGAATTTGATAACACTGCAATTTTGTTGCACGACGCTTCTTGCTTGCGCATGCTTTGCCGCGTTAGGATCTGTGCTCTGACTTTTACGCGCCTTAATCTTACCTGTAACTGTAATTTTTGTTTTGGCGGGCGTTATTGTAACTGTAATCCTCTCGTTCTTAATATCTTTTGTGGCGCCCCTGCCCGCGCATACTTCTCCCCCTGTCCTATTGGCCTGTACGATGGCATGACCGGATCGATGTGTGGAGTGTGGCTACGTCCCCACGCCTCGGTCTGGCCATGTAGTTGTAGGTGCTTCCTTCCTCCTCCTTCCTTCCCACTCAGGCACAATCCCAAGTATCTCGCGCAAATGCACCTGCCATAAATTTTGCAAGCGCGATTCGCTCGTTCTCTATGAATTTTTGGAGTTAGCGCGGGCGAGAGGATCGGCTAACGAGCAAGAGTCGGAAGGTGAGTAGAGAGTTGGGCGATCCGACGAGCTGGTGCTGGGTATGTGGGGTTGACGTGGGGCCACGGTGGACTGTGGCGCACGGGCGAACCTGGCTTGCATACTCGGACTAAGTGGGGTGACAACTTTGTGTGGGTGCGTGGCGACGGACTGCCCACATCTAGAGGTTGTGAAAGGAAGAGAGAGAGAGAGGGGGGGGATGTGTGGGAGTGGTGTCTTTCTTCTATTCTTACGAGTAATTTTGGTATATTGGGGCAAGTCGCCCTTGCCTTTTTGGATCGGCATCTCGGATTTTTCCTTTGTTTCTTCCCTGATGATTGACATGTGAATGTCTCCCCCGCCTCCCTCCTCTTTTTGTATGAATCGGCCACCTACGATCGAGTTTTGTATGAGTTCTGACCAATGGCTGTGATGCATGGATGATTGTCAACTCCTCTTTATTAATTGTGCGTATTCAAAGCTGAACGCATGGATGATTGGTGTAGTTCTTCTGTCCGAGTATGAACTAGATGAGCATGCTAGATGATTAGATGTCTGTCTCATGATAGGATTGCCCACCTTCGGGTTAACAAGCCCATGCGTACCAGTTGTGCGATGCTGGCCTTTATCCACTCGATCGACGGACAGGTCTTGTGCACGCACGTGTAAGCCCAACCGAGGAAGGTCGTTACTTACACGAGTGTCTGCAAAACCTGTACTAAGCCCACTTCCCGAATGTCTGAATTTTTGTCCACCCTGCAACATGAATATCGAAATCCCCTTCCATATCACTGACCACGAGTGTCTGAGGGATCGGGAATTCAGGGAATATTGAGAATTTTGGAGCACCCGTGTTTGTCTACACGCTCACGGTCGGAACCTCCGGAATTTCCCTACTTAACAGGGGAACGAACGCATTTGTGAGTGGGATATTGACTAGGCCTTGGGACGTATCCCCCATCTCCTAGGCTGCCATAGCTCGTACACGTGTCACGTCATCGCGGAACCCGGAATCATTATCATGGGAACTGAATTCCCTCCCTGTCACCTCATCCTGCCCTTTCACACCCTGACCATTGTCCCTTGGCGCTCAATCGCTCCCTACTGGCCCCAACCCCCGTGCTCGGAGTGCTTGCAAGACCACGATTACTAAGCCTCCGGCTTCATCCAACGAACTCGCTCAGAGGAAGAACGACGAGCGCATAGCCTTCGGCTGAGGCCGGCCACGTCAGATTACGAAGCTTGCGACGTTAGACAACGGCAGTATAAAAAAAAAAAACATACCCCCCCAGCCAAAAAAAAAAAAAAAAAAAAAAAAAAACGCTCTCCGTGAACTCCATGAACTCCCGTGTCGTGAACTCCGTGAACTCTATGACCGGCTCCGTTCACAGACCCCATGAACGGTGAATGGGGGTACGGCACTGACTCTCTCCCATCAATCACACCATTCAGAAGATCATGGATGTTGCGGAAGAGATGGAGCGAAGATTTGCCACTAGCTTCCTAGAAGGAGAGGACCACGCTAAGGAAGGAGATTTCTTTGAACTGCTTAGAGCAAAAGTCGAGCTAACCGCACTTCAAAACAAATTTGAAAACATGGGCTTTGTTTCCGGCCGCGTCACCTACCTAGAGCAAGTGGGAAGCAAGAGATCGATATCGGACACAACCATATGACTGCCCGTGATGCTCACACCTACGCCTTCCCCAAATACCTCTGTAAAGCCAAGTGAATCAAACACGATACTGGAATTAACTCGAACGCTAGTTAGCCTGATGCAAGAAAGCAAGAAAGAACAGTGTGAGCATAATGTCTGGATAGAATCCTTGATGAGGTCGATGCGCCCCATCGCCGTCCGAACTGCACCCCTGGCACAGGGAACAGCCCCGTCCAGGTTATGGGCGGTGCGGCGGCTAATCTAGGCGTCTGTTACACGTGTCACCAGCCCGACCACATAGCTCGAGATTGCCCCGACCGGCCGACGCAAGTCCGGGTGGGAGCATCCCCTGTGGCAGCGCCACCTGTGGCCAACGGACTAGGGAGGGCGGGCACGATGGTGGAAGAAGTAGAGGAGGGGGGGGGTGCGATAGTCACTAATGAGGAAGTTGCGGAGCTTAATCCGCTTAACCAATACATCTCACTGGGTTACTCGGGGATTAGGAATGATCGGAACCATCCTCCCCGCCAATGAACAACGTGAAATAACGGAGTGGAGATTGTCTCCCGAGGAAATGGAGTCGGGTGGTCCTGTCTTCGTTATGGGAGATGTTGATGTTCTGAACATAGTCTGAGCCCCGGACCACCGAATTCGGTTACCGATTGGACACCTGCTATCCATATCGAAACAGGCGAATGAACGAATGTTGCAGCATTGCAAGGCGAACCGGAAACAGTTTGCTCTTGCTAAGCAAACAATCATCAAAGCGAAGACCCCCATCCAAGAAGACAAGCTTGATGGCCCAAGTACCTCGAATCCGATATGGTTATGACTAATCCAAAAGGACGACCATTTTTTGCGCATTAAGGCTATTCCGTGGAAATCCACAGAATGCGATATAGAAGTTTGGGGGATTCCATACAATGCTATTATCGACTCAGGGGTTGCGGTCCTAGCCATCTCTCTAAGGGTCGTGGAACGAGCAGGGAGAAAAACAAATCTGATCCCGTTAGCGGAAGGAGATCACCTTGTCTCCGCTGATGAAGAAAAAATGTCACGTTTCGATTAGGAAAGGTTCACGCCTTGGGGTATGTCGTAGTGTTGGAAGTAAACACATACAACGTCCTCTTGGGATTGTCGGCCCTCACCGCACTACGAGCCAGCCTGGATTTTGAAAAGCGATCAATCATCCTTCAGAATACGGGCGGAAAACCGTATGTTATTCCTAACTCTCCGAACTACGTTACCGGTGGCTCGGAGAGCTCTCCTTGAAATCAAAGAATCGTTCCCTGTAATCACTTGGTAAGAACACGAACCAAAAAAACAAGACCCGAACTGTCACCTAGCACTTCTGATAACGAGGACGAAGCGGACCAGGTGGTCCAAGACATGGTGCACCAACTGATTTGCTACCCAGTCCGACAGAAAGCAACGAAAACATTCGTCCTTACAGAAATGAATCCCCAACGCACGCGAGCTCTAATCCTAGGGGAACCACAAGTGCAAGTATCCCGAATGGTGGATTCTTCGGAACCCCATCGGACCGTATATGAGGTCACCACCCCGCTTCTCTCAATATACAGTGACCAAAAAACTTTTTGCGATATCACGGAACTACCTCGTTCCTTGCTCTCTGCAGGGAAGAAGGTTCGACTGCTGCAACAAGGTGCCGAGAGCGAAGCTCTGGAACCCCCTGGGCGAGGCGACCCTTCGCCTTACGGACTCGGTATCAAGATTACCGAAAAACCCATTAGCTCATGGGACATCGACGACTGCATAACGTCGGAGAACACAGGGCAATCCGGGATGAAGACACCCAAATGGTTGCCACGACATTCTCCTGACGATCGGACAACTCATTCATTTCATTTCCCCCACCCAGAAACGGTACAAAGATGGGCACAAAACAAGTAACAATTAACATCCATAAACGGCTCTACGAACGACACGTGTTTCGGTACGTGCCTAATGAAATTCATCACCTCATCACCGACATTCTGTCTGAGTATCAGGGAGCGATTAGCGTCAAAGACACAGACATCTGACTGTCCGTAGTAATCCAACACGAAATCCAAACCGGAACACATCCCCCTATTCATTGCAAACCATACTGGTACTCTCTCGCAAAACGAAAAATGGCATTGGAACGAATCAGAGAATTCAAAGCTAATGGTTGGATCGAGCCAACTACCGGATCCTGGTCATTCCCCCTAGTTCTAGTTCCGAAGAAAAATGGGTCAATTTGCATATGCATCGATTATAGGAAATTGAATGACATCACGATCAAGGATGTGTACCCCCTTCCCCGGATTGATGATTTGTTGGATGCGATTGGGTGTGCTAATTATTTCAGTAAGTTTGATATTCGTCATGCTTTTCATCATATCCTGATTCAGGAGGAGGATGGACCGAAAACGACGTTTATATTGTTCGAAGGCACCTGGCAGTGAATTCGTTGCCCTATGGGAATATGCAATGCACCATCTACTTTCCAGAGAGCAATGAGCGTCACATTTCAGAGTTTCGTCAACAAAATCAGGCTGACCCAGGGAATAATCAATTTTTGCGTAGTTGTGTACATGAACGATATCCTCGTGTATTCTGAATCATTTCATGGACACGCACAACACATTGAATGGACACTTGGGGCATGACGGGATGCTAGGTTCAAGATCGCACAGGAGAAAAGCGAGCTCTTCCTTTCAGAGATCTCGTTCCTAGGGTACGTGGTGACCCGAGGGGGTTTGAAACCGGATTCTAAAAAGGTCGAGGCGGTTCAAAATGCCTCCACACCTACATCATTGACGCAAGTTCGAGCCTTTCTGGGACTGGCCTCGTATTACCGGCAATTTATCAGGGTTTGCGACAGCCGCTCGACCTCTGACAAACCTCCTACGGAAGGACCAACCACTGAAGTGGAACGTGGAGTGCGAACATGCCTTTGTCACCTTGAAGGAGGCCCTGGCCTCCGCACCTATTTTGATTATGTCCGATCCTGAGAAGCAATTAATACTCAGCACGGACTAGCAGCCCGAGGTGATCTCCGCTATTTTGGTCCAGAAGGGGAAGGACGGTCGCGAACACGTCATCGACTACGCCTCACGAACGGTACCCGACGAACGACGAAACGACTCGGGCCCTCATGACGAGTGCTACGTGGTCGTTTGGGGAATTCAGCACTTTCATCCGTATCTGTACGGCCAGAAGTTCCTCCTCATTATGGATCATGAGGCCCTGATGGCTCTCATGAGGCTCACTAACTATACGAGCATGATTGGACGATGGGTTGTCCAGCTACAAAAATATGACATCGACATTGTCCATCGAAAGACAAAGAAACAAGGAAACGTCGACGGATTGACACGACTGCATCGGCCAAGCAAGGTGGTGAAAGGGGAAGAGATCACTCCGTGGAAGGAGCTGGAGCCGACCAAGGGACCGTCGTACGAAGAGGTGGCCATTCTCCCCCAAACCTCCAGGAAGTGACACGTGGACACAATGGCAACGAGTGGAGAAGGTAATTCCATCTTCTGCTTTTCTCTCCTTACCTGACAAATTTTGTTATTTTTGCGAAGCGATATCGCGAGTTTATTCAGTTCCTATGCGTCCTAGTGGGGAAGGGTATGTCGAGTGGGTAGATTGTGCACGATGTGTCTCTAGGGCCCACGGCTCTTGTGTCCAATACTGAAACGCGAACAAAGCTTGATTATGTCCTTTGTATCATACCGACAAGATCCCGATGGAGGCTCGATTCCTCGAAGCCACGTCCGAGGGGCTAGAAAAGACACGCCGGTTCCGGCGTGCCGAGGTATGGACATATGTCGTCCTAATAGATACGGTAGTCGAAAACTCCGTCTGAGAATTCACCAAGGAAGATCAGAGGCGGACCAATGAGAGGGCACGGGATTACCGATGGAGTAACGGACGATTAGAGAAACGAAAGACTGATGGTAATGAGATTTGGATGTTAGTGTATCATCCGTTTATAAGGTATGACTGGGTTAACTCAACTCACGAGAAAACCGCCGCCCACTTTGCTGTCAGGATTACAGAGTCGACTATTGACAAGAATGAATGATACTGGTCCAATATCAGGGACGATCTTAAATTCATCATAAAAAATTGTTCAGTCTGCGCGACGGAAAAAGCACCGATTAAGCCTCCCCGGTCTATTATCCCAACCGTAGTCGAACGACCATTCCAAAGAGTCAGTATGAACACGACGGACATTATCGTTCCCCCTGGCCTGAATAGTTGCGAATATTTAGTCTTCCTTATTTTTGTGGACCATTTCTCCAAATGGATCGAGGCGTATCCCCGTAAGACAAAACGGACGGCGAAAATAGTGCGATATGTCAACCGTTTCCTCATAATGCATCAGGATACCGAGGAGATTCTAACGGACAATGGGGCTGAATTCCAAGGGGAAGTCATAAGGAGTCACGGAATATTGCCGCTAGGGATACTAGGCCTTGGCCCGATATAGTGGACCACATCCTAGCCATTTATCTGGGGACACCCCATGAATCCACTGGCCTGACCCCTTTTCAGTTACAGACCAATAGTTTGGTTTGCGTAGCTCTGCCAAGCCTGGACGACGAAACGACCCTTCAGCGACGGTCAAAGATAAGGCTCAACACCATTTGGAACTAATGGAAAAGGCCCTCCCTCGGTTAGCCCGAAAAAGACGATGGATGACTGAAATGGCCCACTGACGCCAGGTCCGGAGTTATGAGGCCCAAAATTGGACACTGGACCTCGACCCCAGTATAAATTAGGGGACATAGTGTCGGTACGGAAATATGCTCGCCAGGGCAAGTTAGCGCCACGATTCTTCGGGCGATTCCTCGTAGTCAAACTCGGTCCTAGGGGCGTCAACACAGTGCGGCTTGCACCGGAGGTCTCAGGAAGCCGATCGGCTCGATCGATCATCCGGCACGTGTCCTATCTTCATCTCTTACCCCCTTCTTCATCTCTCTCCTCGTCTACGTCGTCCCCCACTTCTGAGGAGGAAGACGACGATTTCGAATATACTGCTTCTCTTTTTTCCCAACCTTCTTCTCCGCCATCTCCCCCATCCCCATGAGCTTTTATACAGAGCAGGTCATTAGTGAACGGCTAATGAGACCTGGGGGGCATATCTCGTCTATCCGGCAGGTGTAGCGACCACGATTGGGTCCTGATCTGCTTCGATTTGTGACTTTCTTCAACACGGCGGCCGTCCACACGGCAGCGGAGTTTCGGTTCGTATGGGTTAGCGACAGAGTGCGAGTGTTGGCCAAGGCGTCGACTTTTCTACGGCTGTCTCCGCCAGGTGTCGGCCACATGTCAGTAATCGTCTCTTTCAATGACGATATTGCGCCGCTGCACGAAGCGGCCCACACGGGCATCTTCCGATAGTTGCACATCTGGGCGCGGGATCTCACGGCCACGTGGATCCATCTTTTGGCACAGTCAGGGGACCGAGTCGTCTCCACTAACGACGTCGATCTCCGCCAGCTCCGAGTCTTCTCTGTTGCGCCGGAGGTGTTCATCTCGGAGCTTCTCCCTTTTGCACCGCCCCAATAAACCTGCATCACCTCTCAACTTTAGGGCTCCTCCCCGATCTAAAAAAAAATAATAAAAAAACGATGATTTTTTTTTTTTTTTTTTTTCAAAATACCTTCCCYCCCCCMCCCCCCCCCCAAAAAAAAAAATTTTTTTTTTTTTTTTTTTTTTTTGCTTCAGGGGGTGGGGCTGGGGTTGTGTCGCCCCATGGCGCTTCCTGAAACCCCAACCCCCCTCCCCACCGCTCGCCACGCGTCCGCGGACTTGGTCGCGCTTATCCGCTGCCATAAGGGATTCGTAGGTGACAATGAACGAGCTTCTAAACGATATGCATTTCTGAGTGTTTATGCAAAAGATATTGAGGAGCTGAAGGATGAGCAAACTTCTGAAGGAGGTGCAGATGGAAACGACGAAACACAAAAGAAGGTGAGTGACGACGACCAAGCTAACGAGGGACACACATTCATGGACACTAAAGCAACAGATTCAGAAGAAGTGAGCGGCAACAATGGAGATTGTGAAGAACATGCTTTCGGCATGTTCAATAAGAGACCACAGAAAGAAACTATGAGAGAAACGACACACACGTTAACATAGGAGGTGAGATGAAGTGTCTTCACTACAACGACAATTGGAGATAAGTCTCCTTACAATTTAGGAAAGCACGACAAAAATTTACATGCTTACAACAGAAAGGCAAACTTTCACGTTGCCATGAAAATAGTTGAAGAAGTCCTCAAGGGAAGTTGCTGCAAGGAAGAATGCTTTCGTAAGTTTCATGCGAAATATGTGTACGACATGTGTCATATATTTTGGGCGATGAAACAGCCAGAGCAGGTCAATTTCCTTCTTACAGAGATAAGAGTTGCATTATACTTTTCAGATGAATGACAACTCAAAAACTTAAGAGTAACATTAAACAACGTCAAGGTTTGTAAAAGAGCATGGGGTGCAATGTACGGGTGTTTGACTTTATGTATTGCGGACATTCGAAAAGATTTCAAGGATGAAGTGCAAACATATGAACATCCAAACAAGCGACCAAGTGGACTGTCAGCATCCTCTGGGCTCATTCTTTCTTGGATGCATGAGTACTTCCGCTTAAAAACGGAAACCATACCCAACATCGATATGTTTCATCTCTCGGACACTTTTCTCCGCAAGGATGTTTACGTCTTTTTTAAGTGAGAATGTGAGTCACATTTTCCTACATGTTTCCCTTCACGTTCGCACTTTATGAAGATTTGGCAGGAGCACTGCCCAAAGGTTGTTATTCCCACACTAAACAGGTTTTCGGTTTGTGCACAATGTTTATGATTCAAGATGGGGTGCTTTCAAACAACAAATCGTGTAGAAAGAGGTAAACAATTTTCTTTCATATTTCGTTCATAGACCTTAACTTTGCACTGTTTGCATCGTAACTCAATATTTTGAAGTTTAGGAAGTCAACTGCCATGCCTAAAAAAATGCGTGTTTTGCATGTCTCATATTACTTTGAACAATTTGTCGTATGTTCTTCAGAACTTTCTAAAAAGACAATTGAAGTACTTGTGTCATAGAGTACATAAAGTCCTACACTTGTGTTGTAGAATGCACTTAGTCCTACAATGGGAGTGTCCTGTGAAAGAGAGGGATTTATGGACATGAAGTCTTGTGGTGTGCATCCTCTTCTAATATGTGTTTTCCGTGACAATCTTTTTAATGCAGGCTTCGAAGCCCTGGAGGTGTATCAGTGAGAATTTGAGTCGTAAAGTTGTTTCATAATGTGTCCTTGTTGGGACAGTCTTGTGTTAAAGTTGTATCATGCACTTCGAAAAATGTAATTTCAAAATAGGAATTTTAATCACAGGATATTATAGTCATATAATGACTTGAAGTCCTAAGCTTATGTTGTATTGGGAGTGTCTTATGAAAGTGGATCAACTCTAGCATGGATTCACTGCCCCGAAGTCCTGTAGAGTGCATCCTTCTTTAATGCAGGGATTCAGGACCCTGAAGTTTTGTCATGTACTTAGGACACAATCGTCCTAAAGCGTGTCATGCACTAAGAAGAATGTACTCTCAAAATAAAAATTTTACTCACATGTCATTATAGTCCTATAACGAGTAAAAGTCATAAACTTGTGTTTTAGAGCACGTTCAGTCCGGCGATGAAAGTGTCTTATGAAAAATGCTTATTTACAACAGAGATCCGAAATGTTAAACAAAAAAGGATTATTTACAACAGAGATCCGGAACGCTAAACTCTTGTAGCTGGTATCCTTCTTTAATTTGTATCCTCATGTAAACTTCGGACACCGTCAGTCCTAAGATAAGTCATTGCTGATATAGTTTAGTCTCAAAGTTGTGTCATGGACATTAAAACATGCAGTTTTAAAATGAGAATTCCACTCACATGACATTTAGTCTTATAATGAGTCATTCTCAATCCTATGGTACATGCTAAGAACAACTGTTCCTAAAATCGCTTATTATCTTGAATCTTTTAACATGTTGCAAAAACTTTCGAAAAAACGTTGGAGAAGCACCACCTGATGCAAGTAGAAAGTTGAAAAAATATTCCATAAAAACAAATTCTTCATATATATAATGTTCGTCTAATTCTAAAATTTCCAGTTTTATTTGATAAGTTTCTGTCTAAATATGAGCTTTCTCTTCCAACTACATCTATTTGTTCAAGATGGAATGAAAATTTGGATGAGTTTATGAAATGTTTTAATTAACCTTTCATCCTACTACACCAAATATCTTCTAATTTAGATTGGATGACCTTATTTATGTCTGAAAATCCTTACTTAGAACGACTGTCCAATTAAAATATTTCATTAACTCATCCAGACTTTCATTCCATCTCTAGCATGCAGTTCAAATAAGAAGGGTTACTCCATTCTAGGAAGAAAAAAAATTCAAATAAGACGAAAAATTTTAAACTTGGAATGATATTTTTTAAGATGGAATGAAAATTTAAAATTTAAAATGTAATTTTAGTATAGAATGATTATTTAATTCAAGAAAAAAATTATGTTGATGTTGCCTCACTTCAAAAGATGTCCTAAAAACTAAAGACTCAAGAAAGGAAACTTTGTGACGGTTCATGTCGTCGGGGCGAAGATCTTAGGTATCACGCCGATCACTCATGCAACGTTATTTTACGACAATTTCAAGTCAGACTCCAATTACATGTTGATTGTTCTTCACCGTCGAATCACTCATCTTCCCATACCACTTCCAAGAGCTCTTTATTTGACATTGGACAACACTACGAAAGAGAACAAAAATAAGTATATGTTAGCATATCTCGTCTTTCTCGTGAAGATAAACGTCTTGAATATGGTCAGGTTGAATTTTTTTTTCGTAGGTCACACCCATGAGGATATAGACCAGATATTCAATTTTTTATCTAAAAAAATTGGCACAAAGAATGCGTTCTATCTTCCTGAAATACAACATATCATTAGATAATCGTACAGGAGTGTACAAGAGCACAACGTTTTTGTCGAAAAAATGACAGAGACGATAGACTGACAGTTTCACATAAAAGAGCATTTGCAGAACTAGAACGATATTAGTTTCAATCGACACTTCGGCAGCAAACGCAATGATGCAGGAGAAGTCGGTGTCTAGAGTAAGAAATATGACAATTCGTCATGGCGGCCCAATGATAGAGAAAGTCTGAACATCGTCAAGTCTGAGCCAACGGGAGAAGTCTGAGCCTCTCCGAAACATGTTATTAGATCTTTAGAGGTTAGGTTTAGATTGACATGTGATGTCGATGATGAAATTGGTGAAAATTATGCCATGAATGGCGACAATCACCCAATCGATGAAAACCCTTTGTCTCACCGTAAACCACGGGACTGTTCTGAGGAAAAAAAGAAAGACCACTCTGTTTCAATTGCTGCACTAAAAACAATTATTGAGGCATTGAAGAAGTATGTTCAACCACACAATCTGCTTTGATGGAAAAAGTTCGTACAAACGCGAGAATCTCTCGATCTATAAGATACAAACCTCAAAGTACCTTTTTAATGATCAGTAGCTGCAGCGGAAGAGACAATGGGAGAGGTTACTCCCACGCCAACCGCAGATGACGTTGGTCGTCCCGTGGATGACATCTTCCTGCCTAAAATACCTGTCTACCTTGGCACGTGAAAGAACAGGCAATACAAAGAAGAAATGGATGGCAAGTATGACGACCTTGTGCTTGGCAAATTTGTTGTAGTACGAGCAACGCCTGGGTAGGAAGAGAGAGGTAAACCCTACCACATCGATAAGGTTATCGAGCTGCTGTCACGAAGATGCGTCATGTTCATCTGATTTGTTCAGCGTGAGAAAGGAGAAGGGTATTACCTTTATTATAGAAAGAAGTCAACCAAGGGAACATTTTGAACACATCTTTGATTGAAGTTGCGGTGTTCTTTGTTACAACTTTGAGCTCAAGACGGACAAGACCCTTTTTTCTTCGACTAGAAAGAAAATTTATGAAACGTTAGAATGAACGAATGTTGAAGATGACGAAGGCAATGATTTGATGAGATCCCTATCAAATGATTGTTGAACTGTTGTCGAGGACCAACCCGAAGTTAAATTTGTGGTAAGTGAGAATAACATTTCCGCTGAATATCACCTGACTCTGCCCTGAAGATCTACTTATGCTAGTCTCAGTTCCGGGCTGAAATATTATACTTATTCATAAGAAGAATTGTGACCTCTGTTGAGGTTATCAAATTTTAACAGTCCAAATCATATAGACGTAGCTGTTTTGTAATGTAATTTATAAGACTATGAGTCATTTGTTACATTTCCTATTTTGTAGTACTTTGTCTTAGGACTAAACATTTGTCGCTCACATTTTTGTTTTACTTAGGAAATCCTCAAAATCTCATATAGCAGTATAAGGTCTTCGTTACAATTCATGTTTACCACAACACTTTTATGCAAGAGAAGTTGATCGACGTCATTTATTTGGTTTTTTGCGACCATTGTTGTAATTGTCATGTGTTATAGGACTATAAATTGTTTGTTACATTTTCTGTTTTCGTAGTGTTTTGTCCTAAAACCTAGGTTGTTTTATCGGACGTCCGGGACCCCCCTAGCCGTCCGGGATGGCCGACCGGACGTCTGGTCGGACGTCGGACCGGACAGAGGATGTCCGACCTAGCATAAAAAAAAAAAAAAAAAAAAAAAAAACCTATCATGTGGTTTCTGCCTTGCATAAGGTGTATGCCACCAAAAGCCAGTAAAAAAAAAGATAAAAATATGTGTAGCACACCGAACATATTTGGAGATTTTCCGAACATTCGAACATGTTCAAGTGTTCAACCGAACGCCACCCGAACGAGTTTCGCCGAACATATTAAAAAAAAAAAAAAAAAAAAAAAAAAACAATTGCTTTTTAACTCGAGTTTGGTTACGAATTACCATACCTCCAAGGCAAACGTTGTTTGTATTATTAATTTACATAACATATATGTTTTTCAGATTTTTTGGAGAAACTTCGTTTTTTTTTTTTTTATTAATATTTTTATGTTCGCGTTCGGAGAGTTTCAGCGCTCGTTCGTATTCGGTCCTGAACGTTCGGGTTCGGTCACCGAACCCGAACACGATGCTACACAAATAAAAATCTTCAAAGATTCTAATCCCCACCTATACCCCTCTTATCCCCACCAAAACCCCTCGTACCCCCCCTTCCCACCCCAAATAGCACCCTATCACAAAATGCTCAGAAAATTCTGAATTTTTTTATGGGGGGTCTCTCTATGGCATGCGGAACACTGTCATATTTTTTTTTTTAGTGCCAAAAAGTCGTCGTCCAGAAATCCGGACGACGGGGGTACCTTACGCCCGGGAAGACGTCGGGTAGAGACGTCCGATCTCGGACCATTGGTAACATAGCCTAAAACTAAATATTTGTCGCTCATATTTTTATTTTTTTTATGAAATCCTCAAAGTGAAAGTAACAAGATACTGTTATTTCACAATGTTTACAATGTCTCATACAGGACAATAAGTTTTTCGTTACATTTTATGTTTATGAGAACATTTTTTTGCAGGAGAAGTTGATCTACCTTATTTCTTTGTTTTTTTGCGTGTCATCTCATTGTCATGCGTTATAGGACTATATGTTTGTTTGTCGCATTTTTGTGTTAGGTGAATTTTTTTTTGAAGATAACTCATTCCGCTTTTCAAATCAATAGGGTCCCGTTATTTTCAGTATCTTAGTAGTTTGTCATATAGGACTATAAGTTCTTAATGACACTTCCGATTAATCGAGTGGTGTCATGCATGAGAAACCGATCCGCCTGATTCCTTCCGTTTTTACTGTTTTTTTTTTTTTTTTTTTTCATGGCTACATGCTTTTCGTTTTCTTTTTCGAATTTTCGCTTTTTCGTGTTATTTTTGGATGTCCTTATCTAACTGGAATCGATTATTTTCAAAATCTTGTGAAATCGTGATTTTGCTTTTATCAACTCGCAAAGGTTAATTACCTTTTTTTGAAAAATATTTTTCTCGTCTATTTAGGGAAAATTATGATGTGTTTTCGCACTGACTCCGAACAATTTGATTTTAAAAACTGCACTTTTTCCGGGTGGAAACGTTCTTTCGATTTTCGTTCACTTTGTCTGTAAGTTTTGTTGGGTTTTCGTTATTTGTTGGGTTTTCACGAATTTGATGTTTTTTTCGTATGCTCAAACAAAAAATTAATATAAAGGACAAAATCTCAACAAGGTAGCGACAACAATTGAACCTCAGTCAGGAAGACATAAGTCATGTTAAATGGTTTAGTACGGTAAGAATGAAACCAACAAAAGTAGCGTCTCTTCAGTGGTAAATTGAACATCGTTGTCTCCCCACAAATGATTGGTTGATCATGAGGAGATCCCTCTAGAAAAATGGAATAACAGAACCCTGATGTAAACTTTGCAAATCTGCCTTCCCTAACAAAAAGATACCAGAGACTACAAAACACATTTTTCAGTCATGTCCTAGTGCTGGCTGACTCTTGAGGTGGTGGGATCGCATATGAGATCAGTTGGAAACTAAGGCGCAATGGTCATGGGAATGGAAAGTAATATTATTGGAAATCTGGTCCCCAGAACAAATTGATAATTTCACTCAGAATCTTTTCACTCTAGGTCGAAGAGCTATACTCTAGGCCATATGGAAAAAAAAATGCACATATGAGTGGGAAGGGGCCAAAATGGATGACCCAGAGTTTACGAAAAATATTAAACAGCAAGTGCAAACTGATATTTCTTCTCAATAGGAAATGATGAAGGAAAAGATCCAATACAACTCATTTAAAAAAAAAATTCTCAGAACAATCAAAATTTTCAGCAGAGACTGGCTAGGGAGGGACAAAGGGGGAAAATTGAGATGGTGGAATGGAAAGGTGACATGACGGGATAAGGGGATAACTAGGAACTACAAGCTTAATTTAATGAATGGACTGAGGTTGACTCCTCGATCCCCCTTCGCTCAATGCAGGACTTCCCAAATCCCTTCCCTCCCCGACAGAATGCATTTGCCCTTATATTATGGTTTGATCTTGATGAACTCCACTTTTGAGCTGCAAAAAATCACAGATCTTTCATCAAAAGATACAACTAGGTTTTTCTCAAAGTTTCCGAGCAGTAGTATAAATAAGAGCTAGGTTTGTAAGATCACATATGCCACCCAATTATGGGTGAAAAACTTATGTTTGGATTTTCTCAGCACGATTCCTTATTGTAAAAGGGACGTTGGACCCGTTTTCCAGCAGGTGCAGCCCCCCACCAATAGATGGTCCAGGAGTGACCAAGGTAGACCATAGTAGGGAGGGATGCTTGTACCACCCTGCCTAATATGATCTACAGAGTCTTAAAAAAAAAACAAAAAAAAAACGTAGTGGAGCAAGGTCGTTAAACCACCGCTCTCCTTCACAGCCCAAAGTTGACCTCCTGGGACTTAGGGCCGCAAAAAGTGTTAGGGCGGCGATCATTTTTCTTTGGGGTGAAACAATTCGTGGTGGTGCACACACAACCCTAGAAGTGAAACACGAGGGGCCGATTCTCCAGTGATAGTCCGGGGGTTCGATAATGGCAAGTGCGAAGTTGGCGGGGCCAACTTTGCAACTTCCGCAGCGGTAGAGGTTAGTCGATGAAAAAAGAAAAAAAAAAATCTGTGGATGGAATAGATAAAAGTAATTTTGCGGATGTATCTATCCATGTTGTATGACACTATTGCTTTTGGTGAATATTGTTTCCACGGTGGGAATGCGTCGCTAGACCAGCAACACCACTCACTGTGGGTTTTGCTCTCCAACAGGAAAAAACAAAACTACACAAAAAAAAAAGTCGTGCACATGCCCAACCATGATGGAGATGCATGTCGAACAACAGCGCTTCCTTTCCTCGACGAACTGCTTCCCATGTGGGGGTCCTCGCCAATGCCAGCATGGTCATGCTTTCTTCGCATCGGTCTCTCT
>BFEA01000015.1:1353845-1365305 GCA_003427395.1 Chara braunii | reverse complement strand
ARATCYTAAGAACCCTAATTGGTGAATCAAGAAGGAGCCATTTGATCATTGGTTGCTCTGGAGACCTTACTCCTTGATAGTGAATCCACCAACCTAGGGTCTTGTTCCCCCAATTTATCCTCATGTCTGATAGTTTACAAAATTCATCCATAATCCGTTGTATCGCCTCGAGGTTTTCATGTGAGGCATCAACCATGAGAGATAAGTCATCAGCGAAGAGAGAACATACTGGTATAGCATCCTATGGTATGGATGTAACTTGGATCATGCGCTTGATATCTTTATGGTGGCGGATATGAGCTGCCAAGACTTCCATGATGATTACAAAGAGGAGCGGGAAAATGGGATCTCCTTGCCTATCTGATCTTTATAGCATTATAGGAGGGGCTACATTCCCATTGACCATGCCTCTTGTTGATGCATTCTCATGTAAAATTTTTACCCATCTTCTGAAGTTCAAGCCAAAATTAAACTTGTCTAGGCATTTGATCAGGAAAAGTCAATCCACGTGGTCATAAGCTTTCTCAAAAATGTATAAAGATGAAGACAACATTATATTTAGATTGGCGAGAAAGTTTGACCAATTCATTTATGAGGAGGATGTTATCCTAAATATTCCTTCCTTGGATAAAACCCGTCTGGGCAGGGTGGATTATGTCAGCTATATATTTATTAAGACGAATAGTGAGGGTTTTAGATATGAGTTTATACACAACTGAAAGGAGGGTGATGGGGCGATAGTTTCGAATATTACATTTGCCACCCTTTTTGTACAGGAGTGTTAGGACCCCTTGCCCCACTATCTCTCCTAGTCGGTCTGAAGCCCAAACATCCTGATAGAAGTTCGTTAGGTCTTGAGCGATAAAATCCCAGAGAGATTCCCATAATTTCTTAGGTAATCCATCTATTCCAAGGGTTTTCTCTTCCTTCATGAACATCAGGGCAGTCCATATCTCTTCTTTTATTAGCAGGCTTTCTAGTAGGTCCCTTTGAGAGTAAGAAATATATTTTTTGAATAGTTTAAGAAAATCGTAAATGTCCTTGACACGTTGGTTAACATGAGTGGTTGCTGTTTCTAAAAGGAAGAGGGATTTGAAAAAGTCTCTTGCAATTTTTGTGCACTCTGCCGTAGATGTTGCTATTTGTTAATTTTGTCGTTGAGGGTGAGCAAAGGTTTCAATTACTGTTCTACCTGTCTGAGCTCGAGCCATAGCAGAAAACCTAGCATCCATTCCTCCTTCAGTAGCAGCCTGACGAAGCTTTCCCCTGATCCGGGCTCCCTGCCATCGGTACTCCATGAGGGAAAGGAGACGGTCCTCTAATTCCTGAATTTCTTGGGAAACTGTCTCATTATTCCCATCATTGTTTGAAATATTTTCATGTGATTGCAAGTCATGAATACGTTGGTAAAGTCTTGATTCATTGGAATGACGTTCAACAACTAAAAACTTCGAATATTCACTACATTTACGACCTAGGAAAACTAGACCGTTGTTGAACCACGTTATGTTATCCTGGATGAGGGTCTTCTGTGGGCGCCAGAAATTCCAAATATCCTTGAGATAGGTTTTTAATCTTTCTTTATTTAGAAGAGATGTATTTAGCTTGTAATAGCCTCTACCTTGGTCTGACTTTTTGAAAAATGACAGAAGGACTGCACACATAGGATGGTTCAGTCCAAGTAGAGGGCTTCTGGGGAAAATTTCAGTTATTTGCACAACTCCTTCTAGATCTTCAGAGAGGAGGATCAGATCTATTCGTGACTTCGAAGCTGTCTTAGACTTTTTTTTCCTAAAGCATGAAAAAGTGCGAAGTGTGGGGTTTAGTCTTCTAAAAGAGTCAAAAGATTGGGTAAGACTAGCCATCATTGCTTCATACGCTGCTACGTAGTCAAGGCATGGGTCCGGGATGCGCCACCGATCAAATGAGCGATCCGGAGCAGCATTAAAGTCCCCAGCAATGATGATTGCGATACCTACCGGGAGTTTGGGGATGAGGGACCCGAAGAAGCGTTGTCGATTACCTGCTTCATTTGACATATACATACACATAACAACTACAATCTCTAGGTCTAACATCGCAAGAATGTATGCCCATCTCTCCTTTGTCGACCTCCCAGTAAACCGGATCTACTTTGGACCCCGGGGGATCCAAATTGCAACTCCCGCACTCCCTGGACGAGGTGAGTGAGCCCGGAAGGCTGTATGGGGCCAGATCTGTTTGTGGCAATGATTATGGGAGGCAGTGTCCATTAAGTGAGTTTCCTGAATACAGATGACATCGGGTCATTCCTTACCTCCTATTCCTTTAAGCTGATCATAGATAGCTTGCTTCTTTTCAAACTTTGCAGAGGCCAGACCGTTAACGTTGAGTGATCTCAGGTCTAAGTCTGCCATCCTTTTAGTAGATTTCCACGATCTGTCCCTATTGTATAGGGCATCAATTAAATGATACTTATCGATCTTAAACAAACGCTATCTATCCGAGCCATCAACTGAAGAATAGTTGCTAGATTAAATGTTTGTACTATTACCAGGTCTAGCCACTGACCTAGGTCCAGCAGGCCCCCTGGTGCCAAAACCTGTTGGCTCAGGAGACGTACCAGTAATATATAATGTACCCACATTTGTTTCAGACCAGAAGCAACTCGCTTTCACCTTCATAAGTTGCAATTCCATGAGGAGGTCCTGATTGAGTCATTTCAAATTGGTTTGCTTTCCGGACTCATATTTGAGAAAAACATCCCATTTTGCCAAGCGTTGATCTCCTACCGTTATGATTAAGGATGTTGTATTTTCGGAAGGTAGGAAGTTTTTGATAAATCTAAATACTTCATGCGTGATAAGAGGCTTCCTTGCTAATCGACCAGCCTTGGTGGAAAGTGAAAGGAAGGGGGATGTGGTACCCATGACGGTTACTTCGCCATAGATTGCTTCCTGGGGTACGGATAATCCCACTTTGCAATTGTCATCTTTTCGTCTGACCGGTAAAATGACAATCCCATTTTTTGCAGGAAATAATACTCCCTGGTCTTTCGCCAGACGGTGTTTCAGTCTCTGCCTCTTAGAGGTAAGTTCAGACTCGAGAGAAGAAAGCGGTGAGTGAGAACGTGACAAGGCACGAGAGCTCTGATGACGATTGTCAGGGAGATCTTATGTGAGATCAACTACCTGTGAATTTTGTTGATCCGACAGAGGCACCATATGAACCTTTATCATAAGAGAGGAGTCATAAAAAACTATTTCTTGATTCATGCACTCTTGGGACTCCCCTCGTCTGTGACCAGTGTTGTCTGGTTCTGTTGGCTAGATACTAGTAGCAACAGCTGGGAGGAGACACTCAGTTTCGACATTTGGATTGTTTTTTTCGGTTTCATTTCCCCCCCCATCATTAATAACATTTTTTCCCCCATTGCCAAATTCAGTGTTGGAGACCGAGAGTTGTCCCTGCACTATAAGTGGGGAGTGTGACACCTGATCAATATGGAATCTTCCAGATGATAGAACTGAGTGTGGGATCACAGATCCCGGATCCCACTCTAATAAGCCTTGATTGTCCTTACCATGGGCAACAGAATGTTGTTGACGATTAATGAGAAAAAAAAAAATTTCCCCAGTGAGATCTGATATAATTTATCTGAAGCAGGTCACGGCTCCATTCCCAGATAAACTATGCAGAGTCTGCAATTGTAGTTGTTTTGCATTTCCAGAATCCTCCCCTGTGTTATATGATTCCACCCCACTTGGGTGGGGGGAGCGTGATTCGATGAAAAGTGTAAGGCCTTAAGAGGTGTTTTCCCCAGAAGCCTGTGTTGTATCCTATGAAGTTTGTCTATTATTGGAAAGGATCAATGTGCCAGGACTAGATTCGAGTTGCTCTACCACCTGACACTCATTCTGCTGTTTTTCAAGACAGGCCTCTTGTTGAGACTGCAGAAGTTGTGGCACCGTCTGTTCCTTCGCTTGCAATCCCTCTTGTGAACATATCAGTTGTGTCTCTTGTGAATCATCTTGCTAAGACCAGTGCCAGAAAGCGGTTGCATACATTTGGCAGCAGATGAGTTTCCCCCAGGTGTGTAAACTTGAATCTAGAGAAAACAATTGAAAGCAATTTAATACTGATATCCTCCCACGGAAACCATTTGAAGGCCCTTGTATTAAGAAGGATGTTAAGCTTTCACTATTTTCCAGTAGCACCATCAGATCATTGAAAATATGAGGCCAATGTTCAGTGGACAGAGCAGGATGCTTCTCTTTGAGATTATATAAAAGTCAATCTGCGATTTTGTAAATAATTGAATTCAGCTCCAGTGTTACCGAAGACGTGTTGCCTGCAGCAAGATTCAGGAAAAGGGGAGGAACGCAAGAGTGAAGGATTTCTATTTCCATTGGTTCAGGATCGAAAGCATCCTTGAAGGGGTCTACATCCATAGGGACTGTATCAGCCTCTGAATTAAACCTTTCTTTTTCTGGATTCCTTTCCTACTCTTTCTCATTTTCCTTACTGTTTTTCTCTTTGTTGTTCTCAAGGCCTATAATCTGAGAGGGCGAAGCAACCTGGGTGTTGTCAGTTCTATCAAGACTAATGGTGATTCCATCATCCTCCCGCAGGATACTTCCTTTCACCTTGACCTCCCTCCATTCTGGAATTGTGTTGTTCTTTGGGATGTAGTCGATAGCTTTGGGACCCAGTGAGAGTCTCGTTCCAGATGGGTCTTTGTGGGTCTCTTTTGAGGCGCAAATCCGGGTGAATCGCATGCTGGGGGTGATGGGGGCAAGCATAGTCCGTGTGGAGATGCCCGTAGGCCTTGCATTTAAAACACCACGACCTGAACTTGTGAGCGGTATGAATCTGAAAAATTCGTCCTCCCATCTTAAACGGAACAATGTCATCGAGGGAGAAAACTTGATCCTTAGGGAAATCTAGGGCTAGCATTAAGTAATCATCCCTCTTGGCGACGTAGGAGGGTAGCGCATTAATGAAATGATTGAAATCTACTATCCGGTATTGTTGGTCGAAATCATGAATGAATGCGGCCTGAATTGCAATTGGGATGTGCCTTAACTCGACCCAGTAATAATCCCTCATCATTTGTTCCCTCATTTCCTCTGGATCAATTTTCTTAGGTAATCAGGGATAAATTCTAACTTCAGAACGATCCAAAACAACTTTTTCCAGGCATCTATTCTTACCTTATCCTTGTCAAACAGACTCAAAATCGTGAACACCGTAGGAGTAATAGGTTGAATTAAGAAAAATTTAGTAACCTCTTCTGCCCCCTCCCTCAACGATTCCAGTCTCTTGCAAATGAATTTAATCTTGTCGTTGACCGATCGGTACGCTGCATCATCATAAAAAACCCAATTATGCATGTTTGGTGTAAACCAGGTCTCGCTGAGGCAATTTGTCCAGTGGATATGCTTTCATTAGTGTCTTTCTCCCCTCTGGTCTATTACCAATTGTTCCGATGGGAGGAGGAATAGAGACAGAAAGTAAGCCCTTGCATAAGACAAATTCCTTAGAGGGACTTTCAGTTCCTCTGCTGGAGTTCCCACTGGGTTGTATCAAGGTAGGAGGAGTGAACACTGATGAGCATCTATGCCCCATCTGACCCTACCTCAAAAGCGGAGTTATACTCAAACCTGAAGGCGGTAATTCCCCGGATTGATAACTTATTGATAACGGGAAATTGGAATATCTCCCTCGATGAAGCACTGTGCAGCGATTCCAGGGCAGCAGGAAGAAGACATACAATTGCATTACTGGAATTAATACAAGACCGGGAATGGACGGACCCATTCCGAGCACTGAACCCTACAGATCCGGGATACACTTGGTTTTCAATCATTCGGAAGGAAAAAGAGGAAGTGACGAGGAGGAGGTTGGACTATTTTTTAATAGGAAAGGAGTTGACAGAAGGTCTGACACACATCAGGCAGGTACCTAACCCGTTGTCAGACCATAAACTGGTTATTGCGGATCTGATCTTGAGTCAGGGCTCGGAAAGGGGACGGGGGTACTTCAAGCTTAACAGCTTGAACTTAGAGGATCCGGGGCTTAGGGACTGGGCAAGGGATCATATGACCAGCTGACACGCTACAAGGCAAGATTTTAATTCAAATGCAGAATGGCTAGATGGAGGCATGGCAATTACATCTGGAGTAATTAATGTTTGCTCGAGGATTCTAGCGAAGGGAAGGAACCAAGAAGAGGAGAACTGTCCGAGGAAGGTGGAAGAGGCAGAGAGGAGGATGAAAGCACATTCAATTTCATAATTAGTGTGGGCAGTAGTAAGAGAAGAGAGATTGGCGGAATGGGAATGGATGCAAGTAGAGAAATAGTCTGTGTGGGAGGAAACTTTGAAGACAAAAGGGATTATGGTCCATGACCGTATGACGAGGGAGACATTTAGGAAGCTGCTACCAAATTCCTCCTTTCACCAAGTCGTTCACTTGGATCATCTTCTTGATCCATCGGCCCCACAGGCAGGGACTCATACGGAGATGGTTGAGTATGCTGGGTTGTATTACTCGGACATTCTGACCTCACAACATCTGGATGACACTGTGGATATGCCCGTTGGCCCCCCTTCTCTTTGTCCTGCAGCTGGAGGTTCCGCTTAATAGGATTATGAAGCATCCGAACATTCAAGGCTTACAGATCTCAGAGAACCAGGAATGTCGGGCAAAGGCGTTGGCGGATGACCTATGCTTGATGTCACTCAATTCACTAGAATCCTTAGAAGCACTGAAGTGGGTACTGGCGGACTACTGTAACAGTTGGCTTTCAAGAGGCTTTGGTCAACTGGAATAAGTCGACCTTCCTCCTAGTAGAGGAGTACTCTCTGCAGGTCGAATGGGGTATGCAGCGGGTGGTGCCAAAGGAGGGAGAAAGATTCCTGGGCGTCATGGTCAGCACGAGGCTAATGAAAGATACTCAAGGGTCTATTCTGCAGCGAAGAGTCTCAAACAGATTGAGGAGGTGGGGCTCGGCCTGGCATCTCTCACTGTTTGGACGTGCTTTGGTGATAAACGTGGCCCTGTTCTCCTTGATCTGGTTCGTGGAAACAGTGAGAGAAGTAGCCCAGGCGGTATGCTCAGAAATCAGGAGGTTGGCCACAAAGTTCTCGTGGAAACTGAGGGCTACAGCGGAGGAGGGGTTCATGGTGAAGGTATCCTAGGATCTGATTATATTTTCTAAAGATCAAGGGGGCCTGGGCCTAGTGGATCTGTGTCAGAAAAATAGGCCCAACTGCGTAAATGGATTGCTAATGTAGCTATGGCGGAGGTCAAGGATGATTGGATCCTATTGGCGGAAAGGATCTTAATGAGAGAATGGAAGCTCAGTAGGTCAGAGGACATGTGGACCTGTTTTTTTGTGAAATCCTTCCTTCGGAAGAAGCTCTCCTCGGAACTCTGGGAAGCAGTAAGGAGAGCTTGGGTTAAGCACCTTCCTGATGAGAGAGCCCCGCCAACTACAAGGGAGAAAGTACTGGGGCAATGCATGTTCGAGAATCCACGGGTGCTCAGGCCTGATGGCAGCACCTTTTCTGCAGGATCTGAAGCCTCGGCGACGTCGGCGTTCGGTCAAGCATGGATCAGAAGAGGAGTGTCCAAGGTGGCAGCTTTGTGGCCTGAACTAAGGGGCTCCTGGAAAACATTCGAGGAAGCCCACCCGCTTCTCCAAGGCCTTTGGCACACGGAAGAGCACTGGAGAGAGGTGTTACAAGCGATCCCAGATCAGTGGAAGGCTATATTTTAGGGGCCAGAGGGCTTAGATCCGACCGGGAGGTGGTATGCTGCAAATGGCCCAGAAGGAGACAGAGTGATTTGGATTGTCCAGAACCGTACTCCCAGTGGCTTCAGGGAAGTTCAATGTTGGAGACCAGCTCAACACTCGAACCAGCTGATTGGTAGGAGAGGAGACAGTCAGGCAATGGTGCAATCTCCCCCAGGCAAGAGTTATTCAGAGGTTTAGTTGAAAGGGGAGACTATTGTCCACAGAGTGGGTAGGTGCGGTCCCACTCCGCCAGCTGGCAATTGATCCAGTGGCTTGGAGTTGGAGGGGGGAAGGTCAGGCCCTTGCCAACCAAGGAGGGATGAATCTGTCTAACTACTCTGTCCATCAGTCATATAGGCTGGCTGGCTGTCGCCTCAGAAGTCCAGCCACAGTGGCGGTTTCGAGATGGAGTGCACTGCTGCTAGAGGACATGTAGGGATCAGAGAGTAGGTTTCTTAAGTTGTGGAGCATGTTGCTGGTCCTTCTAGACCTCAAGCAAGCCAGCCTGCTCTGGATGCTATCTTTGATGGTGACTCCGTCAGCGGTCTGGCTGTGCAGCAGGGGTATGGAGGTAAAGATGAGTTGCCCAGGATGCTCTTGGCCATTCGAATCCACTAAGCATCTCTGGTGTGACTGCCCCGTGTCCAGGAGAGTGTGGAAGTGGTGGGAGGATCATTGGAACCGGTTTGGTGGGGAAGGGGTAGAATGGAATGAGCGTTGGGCTCTGCTGGAGTTCGTGGAAGAGGACCATACAGGGAAGAAGGGTTGGTCGTATGTGGCCCAGGTAGCCCGGGCAGTGATCTGCTCCGTGATATGGGTAGACAGGAATCGGGCCAGATTCGAAGGCAGACCTTTCTCGGATTTGGAGATTAAGGCAGGCATTAAGAAGGGTTTGAAAAGGGCAATCTGGGCAGACTGGCAAAGGAGAGCAAAAAAAGGAAGGCCCCAAGGCGGGTGTTGTGGTGGTTCTTGCGAACGTGGGCCAAAGGCAACCACCTCGCAGGGGTGCACAACGTTAGAGGCCTGATGATCTCAAAGTGGCTGAGTAGTTAGATACCAGTAGGATTAGGCGTTAGTGGTGACTGCGGGAAAGAACCTGGGTATCTCGTTTCTAGGTTCGGACCGCAGGAGGTCAATATGGGGAGGAGGGTGGAGAGTGCCATGCAACTTGGAACAAGGTTCCAACCGGCCGCATGAGGCTGGTGTCAGGCCGTGTAGGCCTGTGTAATAGAAGAAGAGAGGTAGGACTAGTTGAATAAGAATAGTTCTGGTAGATAGGTTGGTAGGGGAAAGTGTCGGGTGCACGATAGGGGAGTGCATAAGCTGATAAAGCTCTTATTAGAAGGATTTGTGGGGTTTCATTCTACTATTAGAAGTCATTGAATTGTTACTGAGTGTTCTGAGAAAGGTTCATGGGCGTAGCGCGACCGAGAGCGTTGCGCCCCCGCTCGAGCACTATCGGAGTGGACCCGATGCGACGTGGGAGTCAACGGAGAGTCATGCGACGCAGTGGGCGGGTGAGGGCTGTGGTGCGAGAGAGTTGACAGCGGGAGGGTAGAGTTGACGTGGCACGACTAGGTGTCGCCTGCCTTTTAAAAGCACAAGGGTGCTATCTCCGACTTCACACTTCATCGAGGGATGCTGCAGGTCAACACGCTCGATGAAGGGAATACTGTCTTTGAAAGGGGGCGAGTCTTCATGAGTTTTTTGGCATATGGGTTGCCTTTGCTCCTCTGCCTGCGTAGTTTTGTGGAGGAAGGTCGGCTGCTGCAGGCTGAAAGGGAGGAGCGCGTCCTCACGTGGAGTGGGGGGAGGATTGGAGGCGACATCGAGTCCGCGTTTTTTTTTTTGAAGAAAGGCAAAGCGGTATCGGCGGCAGCTGCAGTTTCGTCACAAGGGTATCTGGAGTGTGAGGGCGTTGTGGTCGGTTTGGTTCACCGTGTTGATTGTGTCTTCAGGATAAGGTTGTTGTTCTTTAGATAGACCCTCTCGCTGATCATATGAGGTATAATGGTTTCTATTGTAGTCACCAAACTGGATTACTTAGATTCGCGTTGTAAGTTTCTAATTCTGGTTTCTGAAATTCATGCAGATTTTTTAGTACATCTTGACCGGTAGTTTGTATTTTGTTTTCTCATCTATTGTCTTGATTGTGGATTCGTTTTCGGCTTAGAATCTCCTTATTACTATCTAAGTGGCTTTCCCTCTTAGTTAAGATTGTCGATTGTTTTTTTTCTGTTTAGTAATTCTTGATTTGTTGTCTGAGCGATTTCTTGAACTAGGGTTCTGGAAATCAGAATCGAAAGTCTGTAAGGACATCACAATCAACTTCTTATTTAGTTCTTCTTTTCGAACTTCCTACTTAGTTCTTCTTTTCGAAATTTCGTTCTGATTTGGATGCCAAAAATTTGTGACCTAAATTTCCTTGATTACTATTTGATCTCATTTGTTCTTCTTTTCGAAATTTCGTTCTGATTTGGATGCCAAAAATTCGTGACCTAAATTTCCTTGATTACTATTTGATCTCATCTTAAATTTCAATTCTAAAAAAAACGATGCAGATAGATTCTTAACATTGTTCTTGATTTTCGATGAAAAGATCTACGGCTGTGGCGGTGCTTTTTCTGTTGATGGTTGCTTAGGAGGAAATTAGAATGGGAGGATGGATAAAATGAAAGGGGACTTTCAACAGACGGGAGATGTCAGTTATGGTGAGTAGGTCAGAAGGACGATGCTGGGACGACATAGACCGGTGCTGGAGCTGTGATCTGTGACCCAGGGGGAGCTTGAGGTCTATGGAGTTATGCCGAGGGTGGAAGGCATAACCAGGTCGTCCAACGTAGTTGGCATCGGGGTGTGGACCCTGTAACCTGTTTAGGGGTTTGCCGCTAAAGGAATTGTTGAGGGAGTAAGACACTTCCTGTCCATCAGAACTAGGTTGGTCGGTACTGGGGAGGGTTGCGGTGCCCTGTTACCCTAGCAGAAGGGGGTATGAGACCAGGTGAGTTCTGGTACGAGGACTGAAAGCCAGGACCGACGGTCCGAGTCCGCGTGTTGAGAGGGGGATTTTAGGATAGTTGGTATTAATTTCTAGTTTTGCCCTTTTTTTTTCCTGAATTTTAGCCTGTTTTAGGCGTTGAGGGGTACTTGAGAATGTTTAGGGTTCTGGGGCTCCTATCAACCTTTCTTAGGTTACTTTGAAGTTGTTATACTCAACGATCTGTGGCTGTTCGATGCCAGATTGACGCTGGCCGGTGCTGGGGTGTTGCCCTGTAACCTGTTGACACAGGAGCATGAGGCCTGGTAGAGAGATCTGGAGATGCTTTGGGGTGGGCATCTCACGGGACAACCAAGGTTTACTGCTGGGATGACACTGGCCGAAGCTGGGGTGAGTTGTGTTGCCCTGTAACCCAGCAGGAAGTGGGCGTGTGAGGCCTGGAAGAGCTCGGCTGGGAGTAAGACAACTTTGAGGAACTCTGGAAAGGCTCGAGAGGTCGAGATTTAGACCCCGGCGGTCTTTTCTAAAAAGAAACGAGGTGAGTGGGAGAAGGAAACGGTGGGATAACACGCTGTCAGGCGGCCACAAGTAGTGCGCCACCTGAAAACGGCAGTTTAGGGGTTTAGGCTCAGGGTTAAGTCCGCGTTTTGACAGTGCTTTGGGATGACCGGGCTGCAGGAATT
>BFEA01000015.1:1302743-1324842 GCA_003427395.1 Chara braunii | reverse complement strand
GACACGTCCTAAGAAAAATGGGGCAAGTACGCTGGAGTCAGTGTGTCCTCTGGCTCCAAGGACACGTCCTAAGAAAAATGGGGCAATTGGCTCCACGGACAAGTCCTAAGAAAAATGGGGCAAGTACGCTGGAGTCACACAGGATGTTCATAGGCAACTTCAGCAGTTCCCGAAATGGAGCAAAAAAGGCAACCCTAAATCTGCCAAGCACTACTGACTGGTGCAGTCTTAGACGGTTAGACCCCCTCTAAACTTAGCGCATTTCAAAACTCACACCATGACATCAGCACCACTTTGTCTTTTCTTGCCTATTTCAAACTAAAAGCATGCCACAGCCACAGTTTCCCCAGAAAGATTTAGGGTTTTCGGTCTCTTCGGTAGACTCACCCTTGGAGCGTTGGCTTTAGGGCTAGTCCTTGGAGGGATGTCAGAAGGAAAAAAAGAAAAAGGAAAACAGTTGTGCTTCAGCCTTTCTGGTTTTTCTTTTTTCTTTTTTTTCTTTTTTCTTTCAAAAATTTGACGGCCTTGAGATATCATCATTGAGCTGACCGGGCCCAGGCAATTTAGAAATGTTTGGTTTTAGTACCGTTTTACTCGTCAAGTACCTTCATCTGGATTCGAACCTGGGTCTGTATTTCAACAGTTCATGGGCGTACCCACTGAGGGCTCTTGGGTGCTTCAGCCCTTGAGCGAATAGGGCCCTGGCAGGATCCGGATTCTCGGCTGTAACCTCTCCATGCCTTCTCCTCCATCCCCTCCCGTTTCTCAACAACCTGCACAGTCAATCCTCTGGATGCCAGAGTAATCAATGCTGGCAGGCTTTTCTCAACCCTTTGTCTTGGTATCTTCCTGATTCACTCTGTATATGGGATGCTGGACCCATTTTCCAGCAGGTGAAGCTCCCCACCAATAGATGGAGCCTCTCCCCGAGTGCTAGTGGTAACCTCTCCATGCCTTCTCCTCCATGTGAACGGGCTCCAAGGGACCTCACCAGGTCCCTTCGAGCTTAGGACGATTTGGCTAGAGAATCCTATATTCTTTAGGATTCATCCTTGGAGTGTTTTCACATTGTCATTTCCAATTTCATCTCCAAGGACAGGTGGAACGAGGACGTCATCCTTGGAATTGCGTGTCATTTCCGATTTAATCTCGGAGGACAGGTGAAACAACGGCGAAATCCTTGGAATCACGCCCTCAAGGAGTGTCTAACGAGGCCCTAAGAGTAAGGGACAAGAAAGACTTAGCGGACTGCAAAATTGGACATAGGACCTACATACTATGACGTACTTTGGAAGTAGGAGGGATGCGTGCAAACAATCGTTTTTGCTTTTAGTTGATCTTCTTTTCTGTTTTCAGGAACGACAAAAAAAGATCCCCAAGAACTCCCGTGATGATGGCCCTCGTGTTTGCAATGAGATTCGTCCAGATCTGGCCACACTTTCACCTTGCTGCAATTGCAGCCAGACATGGACGAATCTGACCGCAATCGCGTCCAGAGGCTCGTAGTAAAGGTCCTAGTGTGAGGGTCTCCGTCCACACCACTTGGAAAAACTAGGAACTGAAAATGTGTTTCGTTCCACCACACCCTAACGACGGCCGCGAGCGTTTCCTCATTCTCTGGCACAATTGCTTGCCCTTGAAACTCAAGGGCGGCCACAGGCAAAATGGCACTTGAACTCAAGGGAGCGCGGAGAGGTGACTTGAGTTCAAGGGCAGAAAACTCACCAGAAAGCTCCCCCAGCAAATAAGGGATCGGCACGTAACGCATGAGGCAAAATATTCTTCAAGCCCGGGTGTTTCAAGGGCGTGGTGGAACGAAAAAAATGAGTTAGGATATATCAAGCATGTTTTTGGGATTATGGTGCCCTTGAAACTCAAGGGTTTTCAAGTATTTTCAAGTGGTGTGGAAAGAGGCCCTGAGTATGCGCTCAGCTGGGGGGCGGGAAAGGAGCTTCCTGAGATTCATGAGTGCAGTCAGAGGTGAGAGCGCGGATGCACATTAGGACTATTGCTCTAAATCTCTGTTTGAAGTATTTTCAAGTGCTGTGGAAGGAGGC
Source organism: Chara braunii (assembly GCA_003427395.1). Taxonomy (NCBI): domain Eukaryota; kingdom Viridiplantae; phylum Streptophyta; class Charophyceae; order Charales; family Characeae; genus Chara; species Chara braunii. Next base: position 1,322,785 of record BFEA01000015.1, on the reverse strand, counting down.
CCTGAGTATGCCCTCGGCGAGTGTTGGTGGGGGGGAAGGGGGGGGGGGGGAAGGAGATTCGCGATATTCATGATTGCTGTCAGAGGTGAGGGCGTATGCACACTAGGGACTTTTGCTCTAAATCTCTGGACAGGATTGCCGTCAGATTTGTCCAGGTCTGGCCGCAGTTGCATTCAGGTGTAAGTTGTGCCAGACCTCGATGAATCTGACAAACAATCACGTATCTGACAAACAATCACATCCAGAGCTTCGGTGTAGCGAGGCCCATCATCTATTTTCCGTTTGCCTCTCATGGCTCCTGCCGCGAGAGGAGGACGCCTGATAAAGCTGAGGGAACTTCATGTCCCCAGCTCTTTGCTCTGGCTGCCAAGTAGCGGGCCAGGCAGCGTTTCTTTTCCGCCCCTCCCATTGCGTCTGCACCTCCTGCATCCATGCATGTGTTTCCACATGCACAGCCAGACCAGCAGGAATACTTGTAGTCCATTTGCCCCTTTTCCTTGGGCCCACTGTCTTCCTTCCCCATCGCACTACTGGGCCTTCCCCAAGCCCCGGAAATTTTCGGGCCGGGGACGAGCTCATTTTCTGCAAGGCTGGACCTGGTTTCCAGCTGGTGCCGCTCCCCACCAATAGATTGGGGCCATCCACAAAAGGGGCATCCTATTGAAGGGTGCTCCTATTGCCTCCAATAATAGGCCTCTCACAGATGATTGAAAAAGAAAAAAAATTGTACTCAACAGCTCAGCAAAAGAAGGCTGTCAGAAACAAAAAAAAGGAAGGCTGCCATTATGAGCCGCTCCCACAGAATTTGTCAGATGGCTGTTGACATCCACACATCATCTGGCCGGCTTGGGTCTACTGATGCTCAAGCAGCTATTCAGAATCCAAGGATACTGGTAGGGTGATGGTCCTGAGTGCTGGTCACGCTGAGGTAGGATAGTAGGGATAGGGGATGCACTAGGAGTATTGACGTGAGGATGGGATGGGAGGTGGCGTCGTCTCCTCAGGGCGACCATGGCTGATGGCTTCCGGCGATCAATGTGTGCCTAGTAACTGGCCTCCACAACACCCTGGACTTATCCTGAAGTTTTTTCAATAAATGCTGTAAACAAAGAAAAAAAAAGGGTAACTAAGGCGGAGTCACGTTACATTTAATCTCTTTCAGTCAGCAAGGAGGCCTCTCAATGACATGTGACAGGGACAGGGCCCCAGGTGCCTTGTAGAGGACTATAGTAGGATATAGCATGTTGCAGTGCAGTTCATTTTAGAAACAATTCAGTATACTTCAGCCAATGTCAGCTGATTTCAGCTGATTTCAGTGCAGCTCAGTGCAGCTCATTTCAGCCTTTTTTCTGTTGTTTCAGCCTTTTTCAAACACACGCTACTGCAGAGTGCAAAGACACGATAGGCGCCATGAGGATAGTAGGTGGATGGCAGAGGCTAGGGGATGGAGGGAGATTCCACCGGTGCCCCCCGGTGTTTCCCCCCCAATACCCGACCCTGCTGCAGGTTAGGTATGGAAAAATAGATTGGATATGGGACGCTGGACCCGGTTTCCAGCACAATGGCGCCACTCTCAAGATGTTCTGTTTTGTAAAGATGTATTTAGGGACGCTGGACCCGGTTTCCAGCAGGTGTTGCGCCCCACCAATAGATGGAGCGGCCCGCCAGGCAAAGCCTCAATCCCGGTGGTTCTCTTACCACCACCAGGATAGAGGCCTTGCACAAGGGCCTTCAAAAAAAAAAAAAAAAAAAAGAAGGCGGAGTCATGTTTTCAGTTCTAAATCCACTTCAGGCATCCCTCAAACACAACACATCCCCACCCAACCCTAAAGCTGGGTTGTATACATTCACGGTTTTCCGCTCTTTGGAGCAAAATTGGCGAAACCGTGACTGAAACGGATTTGAAAACTGAAAACCTTGACTGCACCCTAGTTTTCCCCCCCAGAAAAAAACTGAAAACCTTGACTGCACCCTAGTTTTCCCCCCCAGAAAAAAACATCATGTCGGAGCCATCCCCAGCAGGTGAAAAGAGCATCCTCCTGGGGTGGTCTCCTCACTTTGTGATGCCTTTTCATTGTTTTCAATAGGCAAAAAGGAAAACGCCCTCCTTGGAAAGATGGGGTAGATTGTTTATCGTTTTGTTGCTCGTGAATGAAACCTAGCACCCTACGACTGCGTGGATTAGAAGAACAAAGCCTCGTTGGTTCCTGTACAGGCACTCGCCATGGCTTTCGTACACATCATAGGCCTTGACCCCACTGCACGACGGTGGTTGGGTGGCAGGAAATCCTTCGGAAGCACTTGTGTTGCCACTGAGGCAGGAACTTCCCATCACTTCCTAGCTAACAGTTACCCTATCCGGAAGACTTGCCCGAAACGTCTGCATCTCCAGCTCTCCATCCAATCCCTGTGTCTCCTTTGCGCACGGGATGTGTCAATGGCAGTGCACTTGGAAAGACTACGGTGCATGGGACAGGGGCCAGTGGCCGCTGGCAGAGTCGAAATGAGAATCCTTGTTTTTTTTTTTTCAGAGGGAGTACCTGCAGTAGCGGGATCTCAAAACTTCTCTTCCAAAGGCTTGGCAGAAACCTGTGGGGTCCAGCCCCCACAGTCCAGACAAAGATTACGATTCTGATAGAAAGCAGCCCGTTTCCCAGCATATAAGGAAATCTTCATTGTTCTTTAAAAAAAAAAGAAAAAGAAAAAGTTCTGAGCGAAATTGCAGGCGGATGAGAAGATGCCATCACACACTAGCACAGAAGATCACAAAATCACATTAGGGTTGCATGTACGATGTAGTTTGCTAATTCACATATCTGTGTACGTATATGTCAGCGGCCTGCCTGGGGAGCCATGGGCATACCTATTTTGTGGGCAGCTTTGGATGTATTTTTCTTTTCCTGTGAGTTCTATCCGCGTTCACGATTATGCCATCTGACTGCATGGTGCATAAATTCGCATTTGGATGACTGGTTGCGGTCGTGTCTTTTCTGTTTTGTGCTAGATGTCCGAGAGCTGTGTAACCAGGCAGTGCCCTATAATCGCAAAATCCCCAATGCAAAATTTGTGATTTTTTTGTTTTTCCTCTCTCTCAAGGGTATCACTTTTTCCTTCTTTCGTCCCTTCCCCAGGAGGTGATACGAGCAGCCTCCGGGGGGTGGTCTCCCCACTGTTGGGTGGCTCTGCAAGTTTACGTGCTAGTGTGAGTAGGCCCTGAGACACAGGACCGAATTATCTGGAATGCCTCTGGAAACTTCTCAAAGGTTAGTGCTTTGGCTCCAAATAAGCACCTTAGGGAATTTCGTGTTCTTAAACCACTAGTACCTTTGCCGCTTGGAAAATAGCGGGCCTCGGGTAGGCATCCGAAGAACTCCAAGAAATTCGTAATAGTGACCGAGGCTCCACATAGCAGTAAGTTCACAGTTCTTACGAATGCCGTGGTAAAAAAAAAGCCATTTCTTGTCTGGATGCATCTGACCACATTTCGGTCCAGGCCGTGGAACATCAAATTCTTAGATTCACAGTATACAATTACGTTTTTTTTTTGTTTTTTTTTTTGGAGAACTCCCGCTCACAGTACTAGACAGGGTGATAAGAGCAAAAAAAGGAAAAAAAGAAAAGAAAAGAGGGTTACGATGTGTTACTTTAGGGAATGAGATTAGAGGCCCTGAACCTGGTGCACCACAGGTCGGGCCCACTCAGGTCGGGCACAGTAAAATTTGTTGAAAAACTATCGAAGTTTGAGTGGAGCCCCATCGAAAAATAAGAAATTCCTTAAACCACCAGTACTTGGCCCATACATCGGCAGCGGGCGTTTCCCGTTAACGCGCCGCGACTGATGGGCTTCGGCCTACCGGACCACAATGCCTGGAGGCGCCAGCCAAAAGAAAACCGAAACGACGCGGCGACGGCTTGGCAAAACTTGGCGCGCAGGGTGTTTCCCGGCTCGGCATCAATAGCTGGGCCAAGTACTGGTGCTTTAAGGTAAGTATGTGGAGCCGACCAGTACTTCCTAAAGTCGGGCCCATATACAAAGCCACAATTTTAGGAAACGTCCGGGCCACTACAGGAGCACCCAAATTCATCCGACTAGGAGCGTTTCTACGCTTTGTTTTCCGCGTCGGATAGCTGGGCCAAGACCTGGTGGTTTAAGGGTGTCGTTGCGCCGCTCGCCAGCCCCTGACATTTTGGCTGCCTCAGGACGAATTTCATGTTCAGATTCATTCTAAATTTTGGCGGATGGCGAGTGGTGGGACAAACCCCTAACTTTTGAAGGACTGCGATCTGGTACGGCTGAGTTACTTAGAACCAGCCTTGAGCCTAGGGCCTCACTCCACCGGTCACCAAAGGCGATTCACAACAAAAGGTATCCATCCGTCCACCATTCACCACACTTGAGCACTCACCACATGGGTGAGTGCCACAAGACAAGGAGGGGGCCGACTGGGACTGGCCGGGATGGTGAGTTTCTCACCACTTCTGGTGGGAGGAGAGGAGGCACTACAATCCCGCCATTGCAGGCGGGAAAAATGAAGAAATCCCACACAAGACACAGGAAATTCTCAACAGATTGAAGAAACCACAGGGGGAAATCAGAGTTCAACAGAAGAACCGGCATGAGCTCCAAAAAAAAAGGTTCTGAATGGATCAGATTAGGGAGAGAGCTAACACGCCCATTGGCCACACAAACTGGAGAACAAGAGGAATAGTAACAGAATGGGCTGGGCAGCGTTCTCTGCAGAGAAAACAGGTTGAATGATGTCTTGAAAGGTCTGGATGAACCCTCAAATAATCCTGCCTTTGCAGGCAGGAAAAAAAAAAGAAGAAATCCCACAAAAGACACAGGAAATTCTCAACAGATTGAAGAAACAACAGGGGGGAATCAGAGTTTAAACCACCAGTACTTGGCCCAGCTATCGGCCGCGGAAGACAAAAGAGTAGAAACGTTGCTAGTCGGATGAATTTGGGCGCTCCTGTAGTAGCCCGTACGTTTCCTAAAATTGTGGTGCATTAACGGGCACGACTCTAGTAATGGTGGTTTAACAGAGGAAACGGCACGAGCTTTCAAAAAAAAAAAAGGTAAATAAATTTTTGAAACAACGGCAGACGGGGCATGTTTTGAAACTCTTAAAGGCACAAAAAACTCGCGTCCGCAAAGAAAGCACGCGGCAACTCAAAAATAAGCGATTTCGGTCCAAAAGTACGCGTTGGCCATTTTTTAATTTTTTCTTCCCCTCTGACACCATGGGCGACCCCTGTAAATAAATATGACATTTTTCCCCCCCCTCTGACACCATGGGCGACCCCTGTAAATAAATATGACACCCGGTCTGACACCACGGGCGTCGGTACTTCCGTTGCCTTCTTAAACTCGGCGCGGTTTTCTTTGCTGATGTGCTTTTTTTTTGCCCATTCGATACTCCAAGGTGACATGAACGTACATACCTCTGAAATTTAATAAATAAATTACAGACTTAACTTCACCCCGAGAGTTCTGAATGGATCAGACTAGGGAGAGAGCTAACACGCCCATTGGCGACACAAACTGGAAAACAAGAGGAATAGTAACACAATGGGCTGGGCAGCGTTCTCTTTAGAGAAAACAGGTTGAATTACATCTTGAAAGGTCTGAGACTCTGGATGGTCCCTCAAAAAAAACCGCGGACATTGTTTTGTTACAGGAAACTCTCCTGAAAGAAGACTGTGAAAGACATCAACAGATTCGCACACCCTAGAGGAAGGGGACTGGGTGGCCCTCTCAGGGGACATGACACGGGTAGGCCAGATCCACAGTGCGGAGATCAGATGTTTTGGTGGGAGACTTTACGGCTCTCGGAATCCTTTTGAGTGGTGGAAGAAAGAAGGGGTATTCCGAGTGCGAGTGCTGGGGGAAGGACAGGATTCTATGGTCTTCCTTCCCCACACACCGATAAGCGAGCTGGCTTTTGACCCCGAGGAGTGGCAATGGCAGACGGCCCGGAGAGCGACAGCAGCGACCAGTAAAAAAGTCCACCTAAACACACTATCGGTCAAATCTACGTATAGGATGCTTAGACCCAAAAGAGTTTTAAGGGACTTGATAAACAATAGATGGGCTGAACACCTGAACGTGGATCGCACCCTCCTCACACCCATTAAGTGGTTCAATGAAAGTAAAGCCAGGCCGGCAAAGGTCACATCTTTGCAATGGCAGATTGCCCATCGCTGTTTGCCGATAAATGCCTGGCTAATCGCCATACTCATTTGGAACAAAAGGAGGTAGCACTCCCATGCTGCCACCGATGCCTAGCTGCCTTCCCAGCGCAAAAAAGGAACGAAACTATTGAACACATCTTCATGCAGTGCCCGGTGGTCTTGCTGACATGGCGATGGTGGGACTGCATTTGGAGAAAAGCGGTACCGGATACCCCCTGGCCATGGTTGTGGCAAGCCATACTGACAGGTCACTGCCCGGCAATGGAAAGTGCCCCTGCCTATGTGAGTAACCTGTACAGCCTAGGTAGACGGTCTGTCCTATGGGCACTCTGGTGGCAGCGCTGCCTTCTGGTCTTGGAGGGGGTAAAGATAGAGGGCCCCGAATTGACAGGGCAGATAAAGGAGCTAGGGCAGATGGAACTGATGCATAGATGGGGCAACCTTAAGTCACAATTAGATATTTTTCAGACAGACCATGATGTTAAGAGGGTGATTACGGAATTCTGCACGGAATGGCTGGGTGGGCAACGGGGTGGTTGGATGGCATGAATCGAGTGGACAGGCGATCAGACCCTGGTGTCGAACCAAGGAATCCCGAGAGATTATAGACTTCTTTTCAATGATTGGACCCACATTGACCCGGCCTTCCCGATGAGACCCCCATCTGATTTCCCGGACCCATTTCTTCCCCACCCCCTTTCTTTGACAGAAATACTCGCTTAATCAGGCTGTAACAGTGACAAGATTATGACAGGGTCAAGACAAGCAGGCGGCAAGCCTCCCTGGTGCCCCCCGGGTGAGGCTTGTCATATGCTCTCAGGCTTTTCTCAAATTATCACGCTGCTTTCGAGTTAACACCACCTGCTCAGTCAATCCCCTGGAACCCAGGGCAATCAATGCTGGCAGGAGGTCTACTCTGCACAAGGATCTGCTGACATCGAGAGGAAGAGGGGGATTGATAGTGGGGATAGGGTGGTAAAATTTGTCCTTGGGAGAGGGAGGAACTAGTCTCTCAGCAGAAAGTATCTGGGGCCTGGTACAGGGCGAAGAGGTTTTTTCCTTTTCCCAACAACCTGCACAGTCAGTCCTCTGGAGGACAGAGTAATCAATGCTGGCAGGTACCTTTTCCCAGTTACATTGTCTGATATTTTCCTGATTTGTTCTGTGTAAGGGACGCTGGACCCGTTTTCCAGCAGGTGATGCTCCCCACCAATAGATGGAGCCTCTCCTCGGGTGCTAGTGCTGCCTGCTTTTACCGGCAGCACTAGCACTGCAGGTTTTTTTTTTTTTTTTTTTTTTTTTTAAAGAAAAAAAAGGAAAAGAGGAAGTGGTATTAGCTCAGTGGGTAGAGCAGTAGTGTCGAATGAGCATTGTGGCCTTAGGTTGACAATGTGGGCTCAAATCCTCAGATCCGCACAGACATCTGATCATCTAGCATACTTATTTAATTCAGACATAAAAATACCCAACATCCATGCATCCAGTTTCATGCATGCATAAACAAAAGAAAGGGGGTGGTCGATCATGCGTCAAGATCGTACAAAATTTGATCGTAAGCGATTAACCAATCAATGTCGTTCGAAGGAAGCAAAAGTGACTTGTGCCAGATACTAAAATTATTCAGAGGGATTGAAGAAGAACACCACAACGTCATCCTATAGTGAGACGATCATCCAATAGTTTATCATGCCTATCCAATTCATGCACAAGCAGGATTACGCCTATCATCCATGCACCTAGTTTTGAATCGAGGTTCATGCAACACTTCATTGGTCAGTCAGTCCAAAATCAAGCAAGGCCCAATCGTCGGGGATCAATCAATTAGACCCATCAATCTAAGAGGACAGAGAAGGGGAGGGGAAGAAGACAACCATTCATCGACACCCGAGGAGATCAAAGGAAAACATACACGTCAATAGAAAAGAGCAAATGTTGAAATGACAAGTCTGAATGCCGATCCCGAAAAGGAAAAAGAGGGGCGACTCGCGCCGAATACCAAAATTGCTGAGAAGGAAAGAAGAAGAATCAAAATGGCTTAGAGGGATAGAAGAAGAAGCTCATCGCACACTTCCCATCTCTCTCTCTCTCTCTCTCTCTCTCTCTCTCTCTCCCCCCCCCTTATCACCCTGATGTGGGCAGTCCGCCGCCTCGCACCCACACAGAGTTGTCACCTCGCTTGATCCAAGCATGCCAGCCAGGTTCGCCTGTGTGCCACAGTCTGTCGTGGCCCCACGTCAACCTCGCACGCTCAGCATCAGCTCGTCGGATCGCCCAACTCTCTACTCACCTGCCAGCTTTCACTCGTTAGTCGATCCTCTCGACCGCGCAACTTCCAAAATGCTTAGAGAGTGAGTTAATCACTCTTACAAAATTTATAGCATGCATGAGTGTGCACGCGATACCCGGGATCGTGTCTGAGTACGGGGAAGAAGGAGGACAGGAGTGCCTACGACTACATGGCCAGGCCGTGGCGTGGGGGACGTAGCCTCACTCCGTACATCGATCCGGTCATGCACGCGTTCAGGCCAATAGGACAGAGGAAGAAGTACGTGCGCACGGAGGCGCCACAAAAGATACCAAAAGCGAGGGAATTACAGTTGCAATTATGCCCGCCAAAACAAAATTTACAGTTACACTCAGGATTAAGGCGCGGATAAATAAGAGCACAAATTTTGACGCGGCATGGCCGCCATGGCGTGCGCAAGCAAGAAGCGCAGTGCAACAAACATTGAGGCGCGCCGAAGCAATTTCCGAGAGCCCGCGGAGGCTCGACATCAGCTGAAAATTCAAAAAAAAAATTCCCTGCTCGACAATTGCGCCAAAAATTCCCCTATGGCAACAGTTATTTGTCGCGCTCGCTAAGGCGCGATCAACTACCAACCGTCACGGGACCAGGCCAGCCCCCCCCCTCCCAAAGCACGTGAAAGCACAAGGACGCGTAAAGCAAGGGCATCCACGCAATTTACCAGGCCATCCCGACTTGACCCGTTCCAACCCCCGACGTAGCCTCACGTAGAAGATCGCGCGGTTGCAGAAAGTAGCTCGTCACATATGTGAAGCCTAAGGGGTTCCAATCTTGAGCAAGCTCCTACTTGCTCCTTCAATCATCCGTCGATGTCTGGCGATCGAAGCGGAGTTGACACGTGCCACTTACCGTACGATGAGAGTGTGGAAGTCATCCAGGTGGCGTTCGCCACTCCGATCTAAGGGTTGTCGGGGACAGGTAGCCTGATGACGAGAGGAGGCGGAGGGGGGGGAGCTTGCGGGAGGGGTGGCAGAAAGCGGTTTCACTCTCGATCCCCAGTGGGGAGCCGAGTGTAATGGACGGTGCGATGTATGCGGGGGAGCGATATAATCCTGGTGAGGGAAGGAGGCAAGGTCATGGGGATAGAGGGTGCACAAGGTGTGGGGGACTGCGGCGCGAAAATCCTCGTAACCTTCGCATGCGGGGATTACGCCCGAGATTATACAATATATTTCTATATTGTTGTAATTTTGCCATCCCGCGCTGAAGAGGAGGGCGTGGAGGGAGAAAGTGTTACGATAGAATGAGTGGAGGCGTGTGGGAAGACGGTTAGACCGAGACGGGTAAAATAGAGCTGGTGGAAGAGGGAAGGGGGGAAAGCATGCCAGTCAAAGGGAAATGGGGGTCGGCCAACGATCTGATGGATGGCGAGGAAATCAAGGGGACGGCGGGATAATGACCGGGGACGAAGCCTGAGCGCCCGCATCTCCACGTAGGCGAACGGTGGACCTCTGCGGTGGAAGGGATTGAGCTGGCGTTGGACTTCTTCTGCGGCGTCTGCTTCTAGATCCTTTCGTGGTGGCGAAACCACCTCCTCTGGACTCCTCTCGCGGTGGCTCTGGGTTGCACTCCGGATCGTCTTGCAACAGCCGCGCGTCCGGCTCGTCCGAATCCTGCACTTGGCGCTTCCCTTCTGCCCTCTCATGTCACCTCTGATTCGCTGCTTCGTCTTCCTCCTTTCTCTGTCCGTCGGAACTGCCTGATTCATCCGACCCACTCTCTTCCGACCCGTCCTCCTCAAATTCGTGATAATCTGGGTCGTCCGACCCGGCCTCGGAGTCTTCTTCTTCGTTCGCGTCTTCCCTCTCCTACTCTTCGTCTTCCTCTTCTTCTGCCCCACCTCCGCTCTTCGGATGATCGGATCCCACAGAGTGATATCGGTCACATCGATGACCAAATAGTCGCCCGAAGAAGGGAGGTAGATGTTGTCGCCGTCGAGTTCCGTGCACATGGACCACAGTAGTTGTGGCACCAGCGTACGAGGGAGCGCCGCTGGTGCGGACCGCTCGTCACAGCGTGAAAGGATCTCCAAAGGCAGATCGTCTAGGAGCTAGGCCAGGAACACCAGAACTTCACTCGTAATTGGTTCGAGATGTCCGTCCCGCACCTTCCCGAAGAGTATCCCTTGCAGATCCCCTTCTGTGTCCATCCTCCAGGCTTGGACGATCAGCAACTGCACCTCATCATTGGGAACTTCGTCTTCCTCCTCTTTATCCGTCGGCTCGGCCCAATGAAACACAAGCTCGAGAAGGCAAAAATTGAGTGCGACGTATGTGTGCCACCACTCCGCCCACTTGCTCGCGTCCAGGATTGGCACGTCCAACCGCTTGACTCAAAAGGAGAGGGGAGTGTCTGTGGCGGACTGCCAGAAGGTAGGGAGATCGGAAGGAAGCTCGAAGGTCGGAAGTCGGTGCCGGTTCATTGAGGCGGCGTGAAAGGAAGAAGTTGCGGGAGGACGATCTTCGGCGCGTGAGGAGAGATCCGAAGTTGGCTAAGATTGATGTCGTTCATGGAGTTGATTCGATCGCCAGGTAGCGCTAACAGCTGGACCCAGGCATCCGTGAGATCCCGCGCCCAGAGTCGCAATTGCCGGAAGATGCCTGTATGAGCCGCCCGATGCAACGACGTAAGATCGTCGGTGAAGGCGACGATCACTGTCACATGGTTGGCGCCTGGTGGAAACAGCGGCAGAAAAGTCGACGCATCGACCAACACTCTCGCCCGCTTGCTAGTTCGTGTGAACATAAATTCTGTCGCCGCGTGAATGGCCGCCATACTGAAGAAAGCCGCGAATCGGAGCAGATCTGGACTCAATCGTGCCCGCTGTACTTGCCGGATCGACGAAATATGCCCCCCGGGTCTCATAAGATGCTCGCTGATGACCTGCTCGGTGGAACCGCTCATGGCGATGGGGGAGAAGGTAGAGATGAAGGCTGAGAGGAGGGAGAGTCAGAGTAGTCGAGTTCGAGGTCATCACTTTCTTCTTCAGACTCGAAGGACGACGTAGTCAATGGAGGAGAAGGAGAAGGAGGTAAGGGACGAAGGTAGGACACGTCTCGAATGATCGATTGAGCCGATAGACTTCCCTAGACTTCCGGCGCAAGCCGCACTGTGTTTACCCCGCTAGGACCTAGCTCGACTACACGAAATCGTCTGAAGAATCGTGGCGCTAACTTGCGCTGGCGAGCACTTTTCCTCACGTGCACTATGTCCCCTAATTTATACTGGGGCCGAGGCCCAACATTCCCATTTCGGGCCTCATAGCTCCGGACCTGTCGTCCGTGGGCCATTTCGGTCATTCGCTGTCTTTTTCGGGCTAACTGAGGGAGGGTTTTTTCCATTAGCTCTAAGTGGCGTTGGGCCTTGTCCTTAACCGTGGCCCTCGTGGTTCTTCGCGCTAGGGTTGTTTCGTCGTTCAGGCTCGATAGGGCCACACAGGCCAGACTATTAGTCCGTAGTTGAAAAGGGGTTAGGTCGGTGGACTAATGAGGGGTCCCTCAGTGGATAGCCAGGATGTGGTCTACGATAACGAGCCAAGGCCTCGTGTCTCTGGCCGCGATATTTCGCCGCAAGGCCATCTTGATTACCCTATTTGCATTTTCTACTAGTCCATTCGATTGCGACATATGGGGAGCCGTATTACGAATGGAAACGCCATGTATGACTAGGCTCCTCAAGACTTCTCCTCGGAATTCTGCCCCGTTGTCCGTTAAAATTTCCTGGGTATCCTGATGCATTCCGAGGAAACGGTTGACATATCGCCCAATTTTCGTCGTGTGTCGCGTTTTACACAGGTATGCCTCGATCCATTTTGAGAAATGATCCACGAATACCAAAAGAATTGAATACTCGCAGCTATTCAATCCAGGGGGCACAATAATATCTGTGATATTCATGCTAACCCTTTGGAATGGTCGTTCGACTACCGTGGGCACTATCGACCTAGGCGGCTGAATCGGCGCCTTATCCGCCGCGCAGACTGGACAGTTTTTAACAATGAATTTAACATCTTCCCAGATATTGGACGAGTACCACTCATTTTTGTCAATCGCGGCCTTTGTGATCCAGACAGCAAAGTGAGCGGCGGTTTCCTCGTGGGCCTTCTTAACCCAGTCATACCTTATGAACGGATGAGGCACTGAAATCCAGATCCCACTGCCATCAGTCTTTCATTTTTCCAGTCGTCCGTCGTTCCATCGGTAATCCCGTGCCCTCTCGTTAGCCCGCCTCCGATCTTCCTTGGTGAATTCTCGGAGGGGGTTTCCGACCACTGTAGCTATCAAAACGACATTCGTCCATACTTCGACATGTCGAAATCGGTGTGTTTTTTCTAATCCTTCGGACGTGGCTTCGAGGAATCAAGCCTCCGTCGGGATTTTGTCGGTGCGACACAAGGGAAAAACGAGGGTTTATTTGAGCTCCTGTATTGGATACAGGAGCCGTGGGCTCGGGAGACATACTGTTGACAATCTATCCATTCCACATACCCTTCCCCACTAGGACACATAGAAACCGAATATACGCGCGATATTGCTTCGCAAAAGTAACAAAACTTGTCAGACAAGGAGAGAAAAGAAGAGGATGAGAGGGGGGAAAGGGGCCCCTTGGTATTACCTTCTCCACCCATCTCCATCGTGTCCACTTCTCACTTCCTGGAAGGTCGGGGGAGAATGACCACTTCTCCGTACGGGGGTCCCTTGGTTGGCTCCTGCTCTTTCCACGGAGTAATCTCTTCATCTTTTGCCACCTTGCTTGGCCGATGCAGTCGTGTCAACCCGTCGGCATTCCTGTGCTTTTCCATCTTTCAATGAATGATGTCGAAGTCGTACTCCTGTAGTCGGACAACCCATCGTCCAATCATGCCCGTGTAGTTGGCGAGCCTTTTGAGAGCTAGCAGGGGCTCATGATCTGTGACGAGGAGGAACTTTTATCCGTATAGATACTGATGAAAGTGCTGAATTCCCCAGAAAATCACTTGACACTCGCCTTGTGGGGCCGAATCGTTCCTTCTCTCGCCAGGTACAGTTTGCGAAGCGTACTCGATGACGTTTTCGCGACCGTCCTTCCCCTTTGGGGCCAAAATAGCGGAGATCGCCTCAGGTTGCCAGTCCGTAATGAGAATGAATTGTTTCTTAGGATCAGGCCGAATCAAAATAGATACGGAAGCCAGGGCCTCCTTCAAGGTGACAAAGGCTTGTTCGCAGTCCGTGTCCCACTTTAGTGGTTGGTCCTTCCCTAGGAGGTTCGTTAGAGGTCGAGCAATTGTCGCGAACCCCTTAATAAACCTCCGGTAGTACGAGGCCAATCCCAGAAAGGCTCGAACCTGCGTCAACGACGTAGGTGTGGGGGCCTCTCGAACTGCTTCAACTTTTCGCGAATTTGGCCTCAAGACCCCTCGAGTCACCACGTACCCCAGGAACGAGATCTCCGAGAGGAAGAACTCACTTTTCTCCAGTGCGATCTTGAGCCCAGCATCTCGCAACACCCCCAGCGTCCACTCGATGTGCTGAGCATGTCCGTGGAATGATTCAGAATACACCAAGATATCGTCCATGTGGTGCATTGCATATCCCCATAGGACAACAAACCCACCGCCACGTGCCTTCGAACAGTACGAGCGCCGTCTTTGGCCGATCCCCCTCCTTGACTAGGATATGATGGAACCCATGACGGATATCAAACTTACTAAAATAATTGGCACACCCAATCGCATCCAGCAAGTCATCAATCCGGGGGAGCGGGTACACATCTTTGATTGTAATATCCTGTGTAGCATCGTGTTCGGGTTCGGTGACCGAAACCGAATGTTCGGGACCGAACGCGAATGAGCGTCGAAACTCTCCGAACGCGAACATAAAAATATAAAAATAATAAATAAATAAAAACTTTCTTCAAAAAATAGAAAAAAATATATGTTATGTAAAATAATAATACAAACAACTTTTGCCTTGGAGGTATGGTCAATTTGTAACCAAACTCGAGTTAAAAATCAAAATCCAAAAACAAAAGTTTTTTTTTTTTTTTTTTTTTTTTTTAATATTTTCGGCCGAACACGTTCGGGGGGCGTTCGGCCGAACACCCGAACATGTTCGGACGTTCGGAAAAGCTCCGAACATGTTCGGTGTGCTACACAGGTGATATCATTCAACTTCCTATAATCGATCAATATGCGAATCGGCCCGTTTTTCTTCGGAACTAAGACTACGGGGAATTACCATGGCCCTGTAGATGGTTCAATCCAACCATTAGCTTCGAACTCCCTAATTCGTTCCAATGTTGTTTTTTGTTCAGCGAGGATCGTTATGGCTTGCAATGGATTGGTGGGTGTGTCCCGGTCTGAATTTCGTGTTGAATCACTAGTGACAACCCGATATCTGTATCCTTGACACTAATTGCCCCTTGATATTCGATTAGGATATCAGCGATTAGTCAATGAGTCTCGTTGGGCACGTACTGGGGCACATGTAACTCATAAAGTTGTCCGCGTATGCTAACCGTCACTTGTTTCATGCCCACTTTGCTACCGTTTCCTGGTGGAGGAGTCGAAATGAATAAGTTGTCTGATCGTCAGGAGAACACCGTAGCGACCATCTGGGCGTCTGCTTCCCGGATTGCCATGTGCTTTTCTGGTGTTACCCCGTCGTTGATATCCTGCAAACTTACTGGTTTTTCCGCGATCCTGATTCCGAGTTCGTATGGGTTGTCACGCCTAGGGGGTTCCAAAGCTCTGTCCTCGGCACCCTGTCGCAGCAATCGAAGCTCTTTCCCCGTAAAGAACAGAGAAGGAGGTAGTCCCGAAATGTCGCAGAACGCTTTCTTGTCAATGTATCTCGAGAGAAGTGGGGTGGTGGCTTCGTATAGGGTCCGAGGGGCTTCCAAAGAATCATCCATTCGGGACACTTGGACGAGCGACTCCCCTAGGACTAAGGGTCGGGTCCGCTGGAGGTTCCGTTCCGAAGGACGAATGTTTTCGATGTTTTCTGCCGCACGGGGTAATGAATCAGTTGGTGTACCATATCCCAAATCTTGGGGTCGGTTCCATTCTCGCCTTCGGAGGAGCTACTTGACATGTCCGTTTCCTCGAGGGGTTCGCTCCAGGTGATTACGTGGAGTAGTTCTCTACTTCCGGGGGGGGTCTTCCGGGTCGTAGGGAGTGCAGTCCGGAGAGTTAGACGCATCAGGATGACTTATGGCTTCCCGCCCGTATTCCTAAGAATGATCGATCGTCTCTCGAAGTCGAGATTGACTCTTAATGTGGTAAGGGATGGTAATCCTAGGAGGATGTCATAGGTATTCACATCTAATACAACGACATCTCCCAACGCATGAACTTTTCCTAATCGGAACGCAACATTCGTCATTCTCCTTACCACTTTGATATTTTCTTCGTCAGTCGAGACAAGGTGATCTCCTTCTGCTAACGAGATCAAATTCTTTCTTCTTTCGGCCCGTTCCACGACCTTTAACGAAATGGCTAGGACCACGGCCCTTGAATCGACGATAGAATTGTACGGATTTCCCCAAACTTCTACGTCACATTCCGCGGATTTCCACAGAATTTGATTTCCACAGAATTTCTGTGGAAATCCGCGGAATGTGACGTAGAAGTTTGGGGAAATCCGTACAATGCTATCGTCGATTCTGTGGAAATCCGCGGAATGTGACGTAGAAGTTTGGGGAAATCCGTACAATGCTATCGTCGATTCAAGGGCCGTGGTCCTAGCCATTTTGTTAAAGGTCATGGAACGGGCCGAAAGAAGAAAGGATTGAATGGCCTTAATGCGAAAGAAATGATCATCTTTCCGAATGAGTCCTAACCGTATCGGGTCCGAGGTGCTGGGGACATCCGGCTTGTCTTCGCAGGCGGGGGCTTTCCCTTTGGTGGCTGATTGCTTAGCAAGGGAGAACTGTTTTCGGTTTGCCTTGCACTGTTGCAACTTTCGTTCATTCGCCTGTTCTAATATGGACAGTAGGTGTCCGACAAGCCGGGGGATCCGATGATCCAGGGCTCGGATGATGTTCAGGACATCGATTTGTCCTATAACGAAGGTAGGGCCGCGCGATTCTATTTCTCCGGGGGAAGGTCTCCATTTCGCTATTTCCCGTTGTTCGTTCGCTGATCAGATGGTTCCAATCATTCCCATCCCTGGGTAACCCAACAAGATGTATTGATTGAGCGGGACGAGTTTCGCAACTTCCTCGGTGGTAAGTGGTAACCATCGTGCTTCCCCCTCCCTCCGTTTCTTCGATCATTGTGCCTACTCTTCCTGGCCCGTTGGCTACTGGCGCTGCTGCTACAGGGGCGACCCCTACTCGTACTCGGGCTGGTCGGTTGGGGCAGTCCCTGGCTAGGTGACCGGGCTGGTGACACGTGTAGCAGACGCCTAGATTAGCCACCGCGCCGCCCACCGCCCGAGCGGGGGCTGCTGCCTGTGCCATGCGTGCAGCTCGAACAAAAATAGGGCGATTCGATCTCATCATAGACTCTATCCGGGCATTGTGCTCACGTTGTTTCTTCTTGCTCTCTTGCATCAGGCTAACTAACGTTCAGGTCAGCTCCTGTATTGCGTTTGGCTCACTTGGTTTCGTGGGAGGTTTCGGGGGAGGCGCAAGTGGGGGAGGCGTAGGGGCGACCATCACGGACAACCCCGTGGTTGTGTCAGGTATCGTTCTTAGGTAAGTGACGAGGCCAAAAACAAAGGTCATGTTTCAAATTTGTTTTGGAACGCAGCTAATTCGGCCTTCGCTCTGGCTGATTCTGAAGAGTCTCCTTCCTTGGCGTGGTCCTCCCCTTCTAGGAAGCTAGCAGCGAACTTTCTCTCCATCTCTTATGCAGCGTCCATGATTTGTTGCATAGTGTTGTTGATGGGGGAGAAAACTGTCATTTCGTCAAAATGGACATCTTTTATTTTTTGAACGAAATTGAAACCGAGTTTCTTGACCCAAAACTCGTCAACATTTGTTGTTCCAGAGGGCCCCCTGGCTGTACATGGACCTAGCTTGAGACCAGGCACCGCCAGGCAGGACTCCCTGGAGGTGTCTGGTCTCAAGCTAGGTCCATGCACAGCCAGGGGGTCCAGCGTTTGTAAAACGCCCAGAAACAATAATTTTTGACGAGTTTTCGGCCAAAAAACTCTATTTCGATTTCGTTCAAAAAATAAAAAATGTCCATTTTGATTAAATGGTCATTAGAACTGCTTTCACAGCTTGGCCCTCATCGTTCGACTTTAGAGCCCATCATTAAACAAATCCCTCCCGACATTTTCACCCCGTTCTGACTTAACAAACAACCTATAGAACCTGCTGCGGTATTTAGCGACAAATTCGAGGGGTTTCTGGACTCTATCTTCAATCATGAAGAAAGCTTGCTCAGGGTGAATGACATTGTAATCAAATCAGTTTAAGAAGTCTCTTTCAAAGGTCGGGAGATCTACCCAAATGCAGGTGGTAAACCAATGGTGCGCATCCCCTCCCAACCTGGCAGGGATGTTGATCCTAGCTTCGTCACTGTCGTATTGATGTGCGCATAGTGTGGCTAGCCATGCTCCGGCCAGATGATGAGCGGGGTAAAAAAGGTATAGATCAGGTGGGGTCGTTGGTGCGTGTGCTCGAGGGGCTGGGGCACTGCCAGCATTTGGTGTCGGATTGGCATTCATGTTGGCGGCCTGCCGACCTGTCGATCTACTTCTGGTTACTATAGGGTCGCGTTCCTCTGCCTAGCCTGAGGCGCCGTCTATTCGCCAGATCGTCCCTTATATCCTACTTGATCGGCAATCTCTGGGCCTGCCACGTGTCGGCTCCGATACCAACCTCACGCCCGATGCGACTTCCTGATCGGAGTGGGAGTGGGCCTCTAAGTGCGAAAAGGGGGTGTGCCAAGGATTTTTGGAAAATGGGGGTGGAGTCCCAGGTCGGAATTGAGATCTCCTGTAACAAGTTTCAAAGATGCGAATGCAGGAGGAGGATAGGTGCGGATCGAAGTCCTGCTTTATGCTTAGGGAAGCGGGGCTACCACCTCCATTGGTTCTGTCGTCTGGGTCAGACTCGTATATGGTGGACCGTTGGGACGCTATGGCTATCTCGCTGGTTGATCACCTGTCGGCGCCGATCGTCGCAGGCCTTGGAGTCGGATGCGGCCGGTCTCAGCCGAAGGCTGTGTGCCCGTTGCTCCTCCTCCGAGCGAGTTCGCCGAATGAAGTCAGAGGCTCGGTACTCATGATCCTGTAAGCACTCCGAGCACGGGGGATGGGGCCAATACGTAGCGATTGTGCGCCAGGGGATGATGGTTAGCGAATGGAAGGGTAGTATGCGGTGGTAGGGAGGGAAGTCGGTTTCCAAAATAATTATTCCCGGTTCAGCGACAAGGTGGCACGTGTACGAGCTGGGGAATTTAGGGTGGTGGGGAATGTGCTCTCCAGCTCGATCGATATCCCACTCGCAGATACGTTCGTTTCCCACTAGGTATGGAAATTCGGGAAGTTCTCCCCTTGGCCGTACGGACAGACACACGTGCTCCCAATACTCCTGGAATTCTTGATCCCTCAGACACTCGCGGTGAGTAATACGAAAAGGGAGTTCGATGTTCATGCTGTGGGGTGAGGCGGAAACTCAGTCATTCGAAAAAGTTGGGTCGAGCAAGGCTCAACAGACACGCATGTAGGCCGCGTTCTTCCAGTCGGGCTTACACTTGCGTGCACAGGGCCAGCCCTTCGGTTCGATAAAAAAGAAACCAATGACCCGTGTTTCATACACACAGGCCCGTTAACCGAAGGTGGATAGTCCTATTGCGAGACATGCATCTGATCATCTAGCATACTTATTTAATTCAGACATAGAAATACCCAATATCCATGCATCCAGTTTCATGCATGCATAAACAAAAGAAAGGGGGTGATCGTTCATGTGTCAAGATCATACAAAATTCGATCATAAGCGATTAACCAATCAATGTCGTTTGAAGGAAGCAAAAGCGACTTGCGCCAGATACTAAAATTATTCAAAGGGATTGAAGAAGAACACCACAACGTCGTCCTGTAGTGAGATGGTCATCTAATAGTCCATCATGCTTATACAATTCATGCACAAGCAGGATTACGCCTATCGTCCATGCATCTAGTTTTGAATCAAGGTTCATGCAACACTTCCTTGGCCAGTTAGTCCGAAATCGCGCAAGGCCTAATCGTCGGGGATCAATCAATTAGACCCATCAATCTAAGAGGACAGAGAAGGGGAGGGGAACAAGACAACCATTCATCGACACCCAAGGAGAGCAAATGAAAACATACAAGTCAACAGAAAAGAGCAGATGACAAGTCTGGATGTTGATCCAGAAAAGGAAAAAGAGGGGCGACTTGCGTCAATACCAAAATTGCTCAGAAGGAAAGAAGAAGAATCAAAATGGCTTAAAGGGATAGAAGAAGAAGCTCTCGCACACTTCCCATCTCTCTCTCTCTCTCTCTCTCTCTCTCTCTCTCTCTCTCTCTCTCTCTCTCTCTCTCTCTCTCTCTCTCGCGCGCGCGCGCGCGCGCGCGCGCGCGCTCGC
>BFEA01000015.1:1289313-1301557 GCA_003427395.1 Chara braunii | reverse complement strand
CACACACACACACACACACACACACACACACACACACACACACACACACACACACACACACACACACACACCCGAACCCCAGCCTGACCCCTTTTTTCTTTATTTGTTTTCAATTTTTGCATCTTAATTTTTTTTGAACACCCAATTTCCTGACGCAAACCCGAAAGACATTTCTCAAAAAATATAGGACAACTCAGCGACCATGTCCCTCATGAAAAAAAATGGAAAAAAAATTGTGCTTTGTTTTTTTTTTTTAATAATTTGTTTAAATCGATTTTCGTTTTTCATTTTTTAAAAATCTTAAACGAGGTCGGATTCCATAATAAAAAATACAGGATTGTAGGGTTTGCAAGCCTTACAACCCTATATTTTATTTTGTTTTATTTATGTATTTTTAGGGGTATAAAAAAAATATAAAAAAAACAGGTTGCGGCGGCCGAATGGCTCGGGGCCTAGGCCGCGGGTGTCACATAGCCCGTGTGCCACAGTCCGTCGCGGCCCCACGTCAACCCCGTACGCTCAGCATCAGCTCGTCTGATCGCCCAACTCCCTACTCACCTGCCAGCTTTCACTCGTTAGTCGATCCTCTCGACCACGCTAACTTCCAAAATGCTTAGAGAGTGAGTTAATCGCGCTTACAAAATTTATAGCATGCATACGTCTGCTGACGATACCCGGGATCGTGTCTGAGTATGGGGAAGAAGGAGGAAGGATACCCGGGATCGTGTCTGAGTACGGGGAAGAAGGAGGAAGGGAGTGCCTACGACTGCATGGCCAGGCCGCGGCGTGGGGGACGTAGCCTCACTCCACACATCGATCCGGTCATGCACGGGTTCAGGCCAATAGGACAGAGGAAGAAGTATGCGCGCACGGAAGCGCCACAAGAGATACCAAGAGCGAGGGAATTACGGTTGCAATTATGCCCGCCAAAACAAAATTTACAGTTACACTCAGGATTAAGGCGCGGAGAAATCAGAGTACAGATCTTGACGCGGCATGGTGTGCGCAAGCAAGAAGCGCAATGCAACAGACATTGAGGCGTGCCTAAATTCCTAATTCTAATTCCTAGTTGCAAAAATAAATTCCGAATGAAGCAATTTCCGAGAGCCCACGGGGACTCTACATCAGTTGAAAAAAAAAAAAAAAAAGATTTCCCCGCGCGACAATCGCACCAAAAATTCCCCATTCCCGCAGCTGAACAAGAAAGAAGCGATGGCAACAATTATTCGTCACGCTCGCTAAGGCACGATCAACTACCAACCGTCACGGGACCAGGCCAGCCCCCCCCCCCCTTCCCAAAGGACGAGAAAGCACAAGGACGCGTAAAGCAAGGGCATCCACGCAATTCACCAGGCCATCCCGACTCAACCCGCGTCAACCCACGACGTAGCCTCGCGCAGAAGATCGCGCGGTTGCAGAATGTAGTTTGTCACACCTAGACCAAAAACCGTAACACGATTCATCCGAGTACCCTGCACGAAGATCGACCCAACCCCAAATTCGCGCCCACCCACCCACCCACCCAGGTACCGCAGCGTCACCCCAAAAACCACCAAAGTTTCAAAGAACAAAAAAGTAACCCAGAAAAAAGAACTTCCCTGAAACGGAAACGCCCAGTCGGCAGTCCAGCAACACCGAACAATGACCTTAACACCCAACTGCCATAGAGATGGTGCGGCAGGATTTGGTTCCAGCTAGGGACAGGTCAGGACTGGGCCTGGGACTGGCGCCGATTCTTCTGGGAGCCTGGCAAGAGCCGCCAACCTCCTCCGTCGCAGCCAACCTTCTATCACTGGGTAGAGAAACGGTGCATGCCATGGAAGGGGTCAAGGTAGACGATGTGGACACAACTGAAACAATCCAACAGACCATCCACACGGAGCTAAGAGCCAAATGCAAGTAAACACAGGAAAAATGTGAGTACTCTCACAAAAGGGAGGCATCCAGAAAGCGATCAATGACTTCTGCACTGACTAGCTGGGGGGGGGAGAATGGGGGATGGATGACACATGTGGAATGGCCAGGGGGGAAGGAGGGGGTAACCCCACTCAGTAAGGACTACAAACTCATCTTTCATGATTGGCTTCACATTGACCTCAGGGTATGAAAATTTCCCTGATATGTTTCCCCCATCAGAGTTAGCTTTGGCAGATCTGCAATCTTTTGGGCGAGATGGGTGACCAAGACAGCTCCGTGGGGCAGATATGAGAACACCTCTCAGCTGCAGCTAAGCTAGCAATGGGCAAGTTAGATCAGGCAGTTTGCACCATAGTAGTGGTGCGAGAGCAAGGCTTGTATCAGCCCCTATGCACGATGATGCAGGGTGATCAGGCATTGCCGACGGCGGAAACCGGCGATGCTAGTGCCGAGCATCTTTGAGCAGTCACTTGCACCTCCCCCTACCCCCCTCCAACCCCACATCAGCGGTGTCTAATGGCGAATATCATTGCTGCATAGCAACCAACAATATTGGCCAAGGTCCTGCCAACGTTGGCATAAGGACTGGTAGGTAAGTTTTCATTCTTTATTCCGCCTTAGTGCCTCGTTAGGCAGTCCTCAGGGCGTCCTCGGGCTCCGAGGATGAATCCTTGGGGAAATTTTGGAATTTTGGGGGCAGCGTTCCACCTATCCTAGGCGAATGGCTCCGAGGACGAATCCTAGGGGACTTCCCGCGGCCAATTTTATAGGATTATACGCGGCCACAGGAGGTGTCTCCGTGGTGCGGTTTAGGATGTCCGCTCAAGAGGCATGTTGGTCCACAAGCGACGGGCATGAATACGTGGGGGGCCGCAAAAAAAAAAAAAAAAAGGTGGGAATGTCCCTGTCCAGAATTTGAAATTCGAGTTCTGGAGAGGGACAACAGCAAGGAGGCACACAGGCATTCACAGAGCAGAGGCTAGGCAGTGGTTATGTTGTTTTCCTCGCCATCCCTTTCACACCGTCTCCTTCTCGCCCCGTTGAGTGATGACGCTGCCGCACAGTGTGTGGTGGAACGTGTGTCCGGCGATGAGGTCCGTCGCCAGGTCAGCTCCTTGAGTGACAGCGCGTGGCAGCTTGGAAATGACGACGCGCCCCGCCGCCGTCCAACCCCAACGGTAAACGGACGAGGCCGTTGGAGGACGTCCATGACGTTGAAGGCCGACAACGTCCGTCGCCCGACCCCTTGACCACGGCTGGACCACCTTCGGCCTCCAATTTTCCTTCTACGCTCGATGCCAACACCGAGTGAATCGTGGATCCCCGGGCTCCAAAGGACCTCGCGAGGTCCCTTGGAGCCGAGGACGATTTGCCTGGGAAATCCTCGGAGCCCGAGGATTTGTCCTCGGAGTGTTTTCACATTTTCTTTTTCAAAATCGGCTCCGAGGACAGGTGGAACGATGACGAAATCCTTGGAATCACGTCCCCAAGGAGTGTCTAACGACGCCCTTACCATCTCAAAAAAGGTTCTTTGTGCACAAGTCAGAATGCTGCTGCCAGAAGGGACAAGGGGGGCTAGGTGGTCTGGTGTTGTCAGGCATGCTGCAGCAGGGCTGAACAGGGCCTCCCTAATCTCAAACCTTTTGACTCTTGTTTTACTACCTGCCTAGTCAATCCCTTGACCTCCCGGGTGATCAATGCTGGCAGGTGAGAAGTGTGTCCAGACTATCAATGTATAATGGGACACTGGACACACTTTCCAGCAGCTGTAGCTCACCACCGATATATTTGAGCAACCAGAATGTCTGCTAGAGAGGGGTGCTCTTACCACCTCTCCTAGCTGAGGGACTGGATTTCAAAAAAAAAAAAAAAAAAAAAACTTTTTAGTAAGTCCATTTCAGAAAGCTTTCAGAAAGCTAAATGGGGCTGTTTTACCCAAGAGCCTAACTCAGTGGGTACACCCATGAACTGTTGAAAATACAGACCCGTGTTTGAATGCAGAAGGGCAAAAAAAAAAAAAAAAAAAAAAAAAAAAATGGGGCTGTTTTTTTGGTATATTTCTTTGACAAGTGGTTCTTTTTTGTGAGGGCTGATCAATGGTGTGGGCGTGACTGATAGTCAATCCTTCGTCGAGGAAGCAATCAATGCTGTCAGGCTTTCCCGGGCGGCAAGGCGGGGAAGTGTTATGAGTGGGTAACACTGGGTATTAATACTTCATTCAAGGGACGCTGGACCTGTTTTTGAGCAGGTGATGCTCCCCACCAATAGAAAGGAGCTGTTCTTTTAAAAACAAAGAAAGGAAAAGATTGGAGCCATCCTACCAACAGACCTCTATCTGGGTGGTTCTCTCACCACCACCCAGATAAAGGCACTGCCGAGTGATGTTTATCAGAGAAATGTGGGATCAGGCCTAAACAATGATATCTGACAGAGTTTCTGCCTTTGTAGGAGGTCTCTGACACGGTCTCGACCTGCATAGCATCACGTTCGCATTTGGAGGCGAACCCGATCATGTTTGCCCGAACGCGAACTAGCACCCAAAACTCTCCGAACACGAACATAAAAAAATATATATACAAAAAAAGAAGTCTCAGAAAAATCTGAAAAACATATATGTCATGTAAAACTACAATACAAGCAACTTTTGCCTTGGAGCCATGCTCATTTTTTATTTTTTTTTATTAATCGAAAACCGATTTTTAATTTTCTTTTTGGTATTTTTTTAAAAGGAAAAAGATATGTTCGCCCAAACACGTTCGCGAGCTGTTCGCACGAACGCACGTTCGCACAAACGCGGAGGGGGGGGAATACGCTCGCTGTGCTATGCAGGTCTCAACATTTATAGGAGGGGAGGGCTTTTCCATCCCATCAGCCAGTAACCCAATTCCTTGCAGTCTCATTCGACATGCCTTGAAAAATCCTAGAAAGCACCTCCGCGGCTAAAGACCCTTGACGAGTGCTGTCTGGCGGGCAGCCGAAACTGTCGGGTCCTCGCCGCCATGTACTTCAAGTTTTTACTATTGATTGAGTCACGTTCAGTTTTTACTATTGATTGAGTCGCGTTCAGGAGATGTCATATCCATGCGTGTCGTTTTTCTGCTTTCTTTCTCTCTTCTTCTTCTACTTCTTTTTTTTCTCTTTCTCTGTTGTGGTTAATCCCTCCAATTTTGATTGTATTGAAGGCTTGCTGTGTCTTTAATGGTGCAAGTTTGCTAATACTTGACACAGGTCCAGTGTTGCTGCACTTAGCCTTAAACCACCAGTACCTCGCCCAGCTATTGATGCCTAGCCCAAAACCGCCTTGTTCGCCAGGTTTTGCCGAGCCGAAAAGCGACTGGCACAACCACATGGATAAAAGAGGGCTGTACCAGTACCGACTCTGTGAAACAGAGCGGCTGGACCTCTGGCCAGCAGACGGAATACAAAGGAGGCTGTGGTTTTCACTCATGAAAAAAACAAACAAATGAAAGATGCTGACAGACAATTGATTGCTCCCCGAGATTCTTCTTTCTGAAGAGAAAACGATAAAAAAAAGTAAAAAAGAAAAACAAAGTAAGAACGAATGCCAAGCACAAATGTGTAGATCTGACGGACAAAGTCAGATACCCTCACTGACGATGAAGGCTACTTCTGAGCTTGAATCTATACATCTGACAAACAAGGTCAGGCACGAAAGAAAAACAAAGTTAAAATGAATACCAAGCACAAATGTATATATCTGACGGGCAAAGTCAGGGCCTCGTAGCACTACTCGCCATCCATCAACATTTTGATTGCATGTGGACATCAGTTTGTCCAGATGCATTCAAAATCTTGGCGGATGGCGAGTAGTGCAACTAGGGCCTCAGATACACTCATTGACGATGAAGGCTACTTCTGAGCTGGAATCTATACATCTGACAAACAAGGTCAGGCACACTCACTCACGATGAAGGCGACTTCTTTTCTTGAATGCATACATCTGACGGACAAGGTCACATACACTCACTCACGATGAAGGCTACTTCCGAGCTTGCACCCTCTCTCTCTCCCTCTCACTTACGGACAAGGTCAGATACACTCACTTTCAATGAGTTATATTTTATTTTTATTTCTTTTTAGGGCCGCGCCGCACTCTGCTGCAGTGCAATACAGAGGCAACGCTGAAGGGGTTGAGCCAGCAAGCTTACCCGTACGACCCCTCCGTAGCCCAGAAAAAATAATTTAATATCGTGTGGTCCGATGGACCATGGATCAGATATTAAACTGATCAGAACAGATACTACACTTGATCTTAGCCAAAAGGCCGAGAAAGGTATATTAGGACAATGAATTTCGGCTTGGGCTGACAGTTAAAATTGGAACAAATACAGAAAAGATTAGTGTGGCCCCTGTGCAAGGATGCGACAAAACAAAACAGAGAAGATTAGCATGGCCCCTGCACAAGGATGACACACATAAATCAAGAAATGGTCCAAAAAAAAAGAAAAAAAACTTCCAATCCTGCCAAATTGGGCCGGGTTTTGAAGGAAAGGTAAGGAGGGAGATCGAGGTCTCTCATCCACGAAAACAAGCCTCCAATCCTGCCAAATTGCCATCATGCACCCACCACCTACAGATGATTCTGGCCCTGTGCCGGAAAAAGAAAATATGCTCAATGGTCTCCCATATAGATTTTGATAGATAGGCTTCCGCATATGCTTTGTACCAAGGGGCAACTGCTTCCGTATGTGCTCTGCACCAAGAGGTAAGCCTAGTGGACTGGTCCCGTTTCCTTTTTTTCCACTCCTCTGCATCCTACCTGTCGCATACCGTAATGGTGCAGACCAGAACAAGAACCGACCTCTCTCACATAGTACAAGATAGCGCAGCGGAAGGCTAATATACCAATGATCCAAACAATCAATGTTGCAATGCAGACCAAACATACATCATCATCATCATTCCATGGTGTGAAGGGGCCTGGTGCTCAGACAGGAAGAATGCACCAGTCCCCAACCATACACAGACGAAGAAGAGGGGGGTTAGAGGAAGAAGAGGGGAAGATGGGAATGTCGTCAAGACCAAGTCTTCGGTACAGGTCCCAAATAATCCCTCGTCCAATGTGTCAATCCCAATGTGGAGTCTGGATCCAAATGTCGTCAAGTCCCGAAGTCACCAATCTCCCTCTCTCTCGTAGTCTGCAGATACTAAGACGTCAGGTAGCGAGAGGGTGAGGGAGAGATGGTGGACTTAGAAGCTGTCTCTTATACACATCTAGATGTGTATAAGAGACAGTGTTTGATGAGTAGTCTGTGAGTGGTACTGTCGAGGTAACCCCTGCCGTGTCTGTTATTTTCCAACCGATTTTGTCCACATCCACTCTCCATTCACAGACTGGTTTGGATTCCAGTAATACCTGGAGTTCATTATTCTCTCCCTGTCCTTTCTTTTGAGTTACGCGGATCCTTTGCCATCCCACTGGGGTCTTCACTACAGTGTCTCCTTGTGTCTGCACCAACCGCGAGCCTGAGAGTTCCCATTCTGTTACTTCCACCTGTCCATTCCCTATTACTTTCTCTATTCTGATAAAGGAGGACGTTGCCAGGACCTTCCACCACTGCAGTTCTTCGTAGTCCCTGCTCGGTCTTCTGAGAATACCTACCCATGAGTCTGGGATAGCTTGTATGATTGCTTGTCTATTCTCTTCGATCCTGCGCAAATTTCCTAGCTTTGTTCTGAGCTCTAACAAGAATTTTGGCTCATACTGCTTGAAATTTGGAGGAAACTCTCCCTACCCGAGCGAACCTCGCCACATCGTTGGGAGGAAGTATACAGACAGCCATGATTTGGCAATCGCTGGATCACCAACTCACAGTGCCAGGCAATGTTCAGTACGAACACCCCGTGCTTAGGGTTGCTGAAGCATGGAATCGTTACGGTTGGGGAATTGTGGAATACCGAGACCAAAGATTGGAAATCAGTGGAGCAACTCCGAGGCTTGCTACGGTATTGCCACCACATTGAAGCAAGGCTGGGAAAGTTAATTTTTTTCCCTCCCCTTGGCCTGGCTCATCATTCTCTGAAAGTGGCCTTCTTTCGAAGAAGGGGACTGGGTGGCCATAAAGGGAGAGGTCAATCGAGTAGAGAGAATACGTCTAGCACAGGCAGAATGTTCTGGTCGAATATTACACACTAGGCGTAGAGGGCTACATTCTTCCCTCGAATAGAACGCCTGGTCATTATTGCTGCATCTGGACTGGAAGTTGGGCCAAATGCAGCTATAAAGACCGGGCGTTCTATTCGGGGGAAGAAGGTAGTTATCCGGTGGCCCAAACCCTTTCGAATGGATAGACAAAGTAAATGTCTATAGAATTTGGGTCATAGGGGAAGGGGAGGAGAAGAGAGCTTATCTACCACAAATCCTCACCACTGGCAATGGACAGTGCCTGCAGGGCCAGCTAATGGAACCAGAAAATGAAAGTACCTGCATAATCTGGATGTAAAGACCACTTAAGAATGCTAAGAGTCAAGAGAAACTTGAGGGATGTGGTCAGCAGGGTGAGACAACTTGACGTAGAAAGGAAACTCCTGAGGCCAATCTGCTGGTTTCAGGAGAGGAACAACCAAGCTGATAAAATCTCCTCTCTGCACTGGCAGATAGCACACCACTGTCCACCCACCAAGACTGGCTGATTGACCACGCTGGGCCGGAACAGAAGGGGCTTGCCCACCCTTTGTATGTATGCTGTTTACAGAGCTTCCCCTCACAAAAAATCCCAGAAACTAAAGAACACATATTCTGGCAATATCCAGGATCAGTCCTAACATGGTGGTGGTGGGACAAAATTTGGAGAAAGACAGTCAAAGGGGGACCTTCTGGCCATAGGAGGGGGGCACGACCCCGGCTGGATATTGGCCAGAATCAAATACCATCACCTTCACTGCGAACATGTACAGATTAGGAAGAAGAGCAATTTTGTGAGGGTTATGGTTGCGGCTATGCATTCACGTGTGAGAAGACATGAGGGAAGACGGTGACGAGGTAACATGACAAATCAAACAACAAGGACAGTCAGAACTCACCTGTAGATGGCTGGCGATGAAGGGTAAGGGCCTCGCTCCACTCCTCGACTCCCAAGGTTTTGAGAGTAACGCCTCGCTCCACTTACTCTAAGACTGGAACTCATGGCAACACCCTTCGGGACCTGTCAGAAAGCGCTCTCGAAGGGCACTCTCGATTTGTCCAGAGTTCACAGCCTGCAACGCTCAGGTTTTCTAGCGTCCTCGCTCCCAACCCCGCTCCGGCCTCTTTCTTTGCGAGTGTGCCTCCTGCCCCGACCATCAGAACGAGCTGGCACTGTCATCTAGCGCTCTAGAAGGACTGTCATGTAGCGCTGAGAAATTCGTGAGTGCTTCTATTGTTCTTGAGTCTGGAGTCTCCCTAACAGAAATTCTGTTGTGAGGTCGTGCCCCGGTGCCCAGACCCCTATCTGCAAAACGTCGGATTTTCTATTACCTGCTCAGTCAATCCCCTGATGATAAGGGTAATCAATGCTGGCAGGCCGATATAGCCAAGCTCATTTTCCGGATATATATCGGAAGTAGAAAAAGGACGAACAGAGAAGGGTGGAGAGGCGCGTGGTCCTGCTGGTGGCCCCCAGTGGCCCCACTGCATCTCCACGCCAGGGACGCGAGAACTGGTTTCCAGCGGTGGGAGATTGCTATATCATAGATGCCCTTCATAACTGGAGTAGAGAAGATCGACATCAGCGGCACCCTTTAGCAACCTTCAGCAACCTGCTCAGTTAATCCTCTGGATTCCAGAGTAATCAATGCTGGCAGGCTTTTCCCAGATACTTTCTTTGCGAAGTTCTCTGTTTTTTCTGATTCATTCTGTACAAGGGACGCTGGACCCGTTTTCCAGCAGGTGATGCTCCCCACCAATAGATGGAGTCTCTCCCCAGGTGATAACGGTGTCTGCTCTTATCAGCACCACTAGCAAAGTGGAGCGATGCTTCTTTTTTCAAGACCTCTGACAGCTCTAGAAGTACTCACAATTTTTTTCGTGAGTCTAGTGTAGTGGAGTGAGATCCTAAGCTGGATCTTTTCAACACATCATCGTATATCGGACAAGAAATTGCAAAATTCTGCAAGGACTGTCTCGGGGGGGGAGCGGAAAGGATGGATGGCGTCGGTGGTCTGGGGAGGTGATAGTGAGGGGAGGCAGCAAGGGGAGAAGATTAACGCACCAGTACCTTTCCCAGCTATTTTTCAGAGATGCAGCTCGTTAGTGGCCACAACTTTCGGGGCGGGCCGCCGTTGCTAAATTTCATCAGCAGCCGGTGTTGTGTTTCGGGCCTCCGAAAGTCGCCATGAGGGGCCCATGGCCTATGTGTGGGCGAGGTGCTGGTGGTTTAATAGAGATTACCGCCTTACCCTCGATGACTGGACAAGAGTGGACCTGTCCTTACCCCTCCGCCTTGCGAATCCTTATCCCCCAATTGGTGATTCCCGATGGTATGCAAGCTGACTGGTTGGTAGAAGAAGGATGGGGAAGGGAAGCTGATTTGCCGGTTCCATGACGCCCCCCAAGGAGCCGGAAACTCCAGACCAGAGCAGCCGATCGTCTGTAGCCCCTGAGAGTGGTTCGATCTGCTATTGACGCAGCCAGGCGCAATGGAATCCGCACTGAATGCCTGGATATCTGAAATACTCAGTGGGCCCCGTACCTTAACCTTATCGAAAACGGAGATGGAGTCAAAAGTCCTATCTGGTCTCCCGAGGTCACAGGCAGTCTTTGTGGGTCACTGTCAGTCAATCCCCTGGCAACAGGGCAATCAATGCTGCCAAGTACGTATCTTTGTAAAAGCTGTAAATACTAAATACTAAATGTTCAAGTTATGCAATGGGACACGAGACCCAGTTTCTAGCAGGTGATGCTCCCCACCAATAGACTGGGCCAATGACAGAAAGTTACGACTAGGGTATGCTCCTATCACCCCCAACAGTAACCCAAACCGTCGTTTTTTCAAACAAAACAAAGAAAAAGGTCTGTTGCTATGCTGGATGTATGGATGGACTCTGAGAGTGTATGCTGCAGGTGACTCCCATTGGGCTGTAGCTCTTAAGCATGTAGTGATCTTGCAGACCACGGTGTTCTATGCAGTCCTGACGTGCGGGGTTTGTATGTCTTTTTGCAGTGCTGTGGGCCTGCGGTTTGGTAGTTTTGGGTGAAACGAGGGCTACGTTTGTTCCTTGTCGTGTGAGAGAGATTCTTCTGATGTGCGACCCTTAGAATAGGGAGTGGGTTATGTGCCATCGATGCCTCGTCAACATTCTTAAGATGCATCCGATTAAATAGACGATTGGCCCTTGAATGGTGAGAGTGCGCACATCCAGTGGACAGATGACTGGGCTCCCCTGCTCAACCACACAGGCATTGGGGGAACCTTGCATTTCTACAGCCTCCTCCATTCGGTTTGTATCGCCTTGACGTTATTCATGATGGAATAGAGACTGTTGGCATGTCATCCTTCACAACACAAGCATAGTCATGTTTTTTTTTTTTTTTCTTTTTTTTTTCTTTTGTGGGGAGCTGTGTATAGCAAACATGACAACACAGACACAAACAGTTTTTACCATACATGCAAGCGCACGTCGTGCGGGCGGTTCCCTACGTGCGGCGCACGCGCCCAACCGATCCCGTGAGGCGCACGACGTGTGCGGAGAACGATCCGTCACCCCCCTCAGAAAAAAAAAGGCCGGGGTCGAAACGGTGCGTTTGAGGCCCTCCGCCAAAATTATAAGCGAGATGAAAAAAAATTTACAGGAGTCCTGCCTCACCTTGCTCCTCCTCCCCGTCCTCATCCTCCATGTCTTCTCCTCCCTTCCTCCTGCCCTTCCTCATCCTCCTTGTCTCCTCCTCCTCCTCGTACTTCCTCATCTTCCATGCCTCCTCGTCTCCTTCCCTTCCTCGTGTCCTCCCCTTCCTCGCCATCCATGTCTTCTCCTCCTCCCACTCGTCCTCCTCCTCCTGCCCTTCCTCTTTTCCCTCCGTCCATCTCTTCTCCTCCCCCATCTCGACTCCTCCTCCTCGTCGTCCTCCTTGTCCACATCCTCCTACTACTCTCCATATCCCCCTCTCCTCGCTATATCCCCATCTTCCTGTCATACGCCCCCCCGTTCCCCCTCCCAAAAAAAGATAAAATAACAATAATAAAAATAAAAAACCTGCACGATTCCGCACAGGCACCCCCCGCACGGAACTCCGCACAAATGTGCAGCTCGTGCGGTTGCAAGTATGGTTTTTACGGCCCTTATCTCTCGCTGTCTCACTCCGACAACTGGCTCACACACACACACACAC
>BFEA01000015.1:1268811-1282579 GCA_003427395.1 Chara braunii | reverse complement strand
GAGAGAGAGAGAGAGAGAGAGAGAGAGAGAGAGAGAGAGTCTCGATTTCTGTTGGAAGCAGAAGCGGACAAACCGAGTCCCGCCAGAAGCCAAAAACGGGAAAAAGAAAAACAAAAAAAAAACGGGAGGGCCTGCTCCCAGGACAGGCCACGGAAAAAGAGCGGTACCACTAGCCGAGGCGACCTCCCGTTTTTGCCAATTATTGAACCGGTAGGCCATCGAACACATAGTTTACTGTTTTTCTTGCAGTTTTGAACTGGTCATGGCCCAATCTTGCAGTGGACTGTTATTTCTGCGAATTCTGAACTGTGCCGCGGCCACAGGCGCAGTTGTCTCTATATTGTGTCAATGTTACAATACGGAAATATTTGTAGATAATAGTAAGCAAGAGATCAACAAAACTGTATTAACGTTTATGAAAAGCAGAAATTTCGCCCCCAGCAACTTCATTTAATAAATGATAATAATAATAACAATGAATGACTAAGCCAGAACCAGTGTCCCCTCCTTACTTCCAGAAACCACTGAGGTCCACCTTCGCCATGACCTACACTTTCAGTGTTGCATCCGAATGGTGGTCGCTATGGCGGACTAGTGGGGCCTTGCCTCTATGTTCAAAGGGCCACACAAAAGCAGATGTCCCCTACTACTCAGACCGCCATGCCTATCTCTGCCCTGAAGGCTTCTTGAAGCAGCACATCCCCACTGGGCCCTTCCAGGTGCAGCGCCAACCAAGGAGATGAAGATGCCTTCCACCATAGCCAGGTAAGTACCCTGGCCACTCTCCTCCAAGTTCCCTTCTCTCTCCTCCTCCTACCTGGGCTGCTCCACCATAACCAAGGCTGGAGTGCCTGGCCTTCTTCCTCCTCCCCAGCACTGCTCGCTCCAGTGCGATGGGCGAACTTGCACGCCGCAAATGAGGAGCACTTCACTCCTCCTGGAGATATACCCAAGCAGCTGCCTCTTGGGCATTGACTTTCCAGGTCGCTTGGCCTCCCAAGCATCCGGTACCTTCCTCCTTTTGGAGGAAGACATCACTGCAGGTCTGATATCGTCCGGTACAGGCCCTAGACTCAGACTCCTGGAATGGTACACCTAGACCTAGGATCCGGTACCTTCCTCCTTTTGGAGGAARACATCACTGCAGGTCTGATATCGTCCAGTACAGGCCCTAGACTCAGACTCCTGGAATGGTACACCTAGACCTAGGCCCACAGGACTTCTAAGATTCACTCGGCCTTGCTGGTGCCCCCCAGTGAGTCTCCTTCCGATACCCGACCAGGCCACGAGATAAGGAGAGGAGGAAAAGGAGGAAAGGTTTACATGGGACACTGGAACGGGTTTCCAGCACACTGGTTATGTCCTGAGGATGACATGTTCAAACGATGTACATTTCATAAGGGATGCTGGGCCCGGTTCCCAGCACGTGCTGCTCCCCACGAATAGATCGGAGCATTCAAAAAAAAAAAAAAAAAAAAAAAACACTCGGCCTCTAAAGGTACTGACTTTTGACCTTTTCTGCCTACCTACCCGCCACTCAAGTATCTTCTATCTATGCGGCCTAACGTACCTGCTACTTGAGTGTTTTCCCAGCTACGTGGGTCTAGCCTACCGCTACCCCCGCTGCAGCCCACAAAGTCACGGCCACAGGTAAGTACCAGGCCCGAGGGCCTTCCAAATATACAAGTCCCCTGGCGGGTCACACACACACAACCAAACAATCATGCACTCAGACAAACACATGGAAACCAGCAAGCATGCAAACATACAGACTTAGAAATCTCAGCAGAAAGTGGGAATCTCAGCAAGTCACACATCCCAACGGCAAAACTCAGAAATCAGCAGTTTTCTATTCTGTGATTTTTTGCGGGTCATTACATTTTCGTTTTTTCTTTATTTCAGGTTTTTTTTCCGAAGAAGAGGTAGTGCGATGCAGACGTAGGCCAGGGTCGTAACTGTTGGTCCAAGTTTAGATGCAGGGTCTCTTGTTCTAGAGGGCCCTGAGAAAAGCCCTAGGGTCAATAGGCATAGGGTCCACGGTCAAGGGAGGCAACCTGTGCCCCCAGGTGAGAGTTTATTTCTAGAAAATCAAGAGTCAGGCCCAACCCGGGAAGAGTAGACTAGGAGTCCGAACTTTTTTTTGCAGTCCACCACAGCCACATATCTGATGCACAATCAATGGCTGTTTGCATTTGTTCCATAAGTTTTCAGGGCGTACTCCAGGCACATTGAGGCCGACAGCAAATCTGGGCTGCCCAGATGGAGAAATCTCTACCGTTTGAGGCGAGCTAAGGCAGGCCTTGGCCGATCGGCAATACAAAAGACCAGTTAGCGCCAGCAGCTGATTCATTCTGCCTTGCACACACTGGTGGGCAGTGCTGGCCAGACTGCTGCTGGGTGAGGTAGAGAAGAGAGAGGAGTTGGCACCAGGGGGATGAAGTCGGCGCCAGCCCAGGAAGGAGAGAGAGAGAGTGGTAGCCATAGCTAAAGGTGCATGGCGCCATAGCTGTAGCTTAGAGGATAACAACCTCCTACCCCCCCCCCCCTTCCCCCCCCTTCCCACTCTCCCCCACCATACAATGTCCCAAGAAAACAAAAGACTGCGGTTTGGGACTGATCTCACATGGCGCATCACAGCCCAAAAAAGTAAAAAATGGGGATTTTTGGCTTATGCAGGTGAGGCCCAACCCAGTCGAACAGCCGGGTTGCTGGCTGCACACTCCTGGCTGGGCAAATCAGGTAACCCTCGTTATACTGAGGAAGATCTACATTTATGATTTGGCATTTGCTTATTGTTGACAGTATGGGCTATTTACTAGCAATAGCCTCATCGTATTTTCAACAAGGTGAAAAATATTCTACCATATTGTCATCTATGTAAATTCATGGGGGACTACGTTTTCTATTGTTGATTGATATGAGCTGCTTGTGGAACCAGTCAGAAGCCTCCCAGATTGGCAGGGACTGGGGTTTGGGGAAAACAAAGCGCTGTAATTTGGGTGGCATAAAGGGAATATTTGGCAGAGTGGATCTTCTTTTCTTCCTGCTCTTTTTGTGGGTCCCTGTGCTGAAGGCTCCATTAAGGGTGGGCAACTGCGCCTGCTGGAAAACAGGTCCGGCATCCCCTTATGATACAAGAGAATGGGGGAGGGGGGAACAGGAAAGTGGTTTAGGTGCAGCTATTTTCGCGCTAATTTGCGCTTAAGTTTTTTCGACCTTGGGCCCACGCAAAGCAGATGAGCACGAAAGCGCTGGCAAGCACACACGCCATCGCGCGTCCCTTCGTCGAACCAAGACGCCTTCCGAACTCACGATCCCATGAGAAGAGAATACACTACCACGTAGCACTCCATGCCACGCCCTAGGGCGTGGCGCAGCTGAGCAAAGGACAGAGGTGGGGTAAAGAGGAGGGACAGCGGATCGCGGGGTAAAACAGCGGGAGGGAGATAGACAAGAAGGGTCTGAGGAAGGGCAAAGAAGAGAGAAAGGGGAGTGGGGCTATTAACAGTGGAAGGGAGACAGACAACGGGACCAAACTCGGCAGGGAGAAGGGAGTGAGGACAGAAAGAGGGATAACATCGAACGGGGTATACCAGTGGAAGGGAGACAGACAACGGACAGGAGAACTTCCAAAACGGGGAGTTTAGAAGTGTGGGCGAGAAAAGGAAAAAAGGCGTCGAAAGTGGCACAAGGCAACAAGGAAAAAGCGAGCAGCAAAGACTGCCCCCGAACGGAACGAAGTACGGCCAATCAGAACAAGGAGCCAGAGTTAAGAAATTACGCATGATGAGAGGTAAGATCGTTCCTCTCAACTAACGGTAGCTACAAGCAAGGAAGGACCAGAAGATCCAGGAGCTCGTGCAAGAAGGGAAAAGGACAACGCGAGGTCATCATCCACACACGAGYGCCAGAAATCGCCACTGCACTTCTCACATTCAGATACGGACAATACGATCCTCAAGGTTATTTTTTCCGTATTTAGTATCAGCACGYGCTGAAAYTCACGAGACACTGTAGCAGCGAATTCCAATTCGCCTTCGGCTTAGCGAATACGGACAAAGAACGTAGTCCTACTGCTTTTACTATAGTTAGAATACGGTCCRAAATTCTTCTAACAGATCATCCATTACCARCCCACACCTCGACACAACGCCCCTTTGTTTTGTCTTTCTCCATACCCCACCACACAACCCCCCCCACTACACACCCGCCTCCCGACTWYTTATCACCCTACAACATTCCCCATAGTCCCGTGGCAAACCCAACACTCACCTACCCATCCTCGTCCACACTTCAACCCCACCGCGTCAAAGTTGTTCCCATTGCACACCCCCAACCCCCTCCACCTACCGCCCATTCATCCACGATCCCCTAAGACCGAATCGATCTCCCCACCATCGTCACTCACAGCATACCAATCCATATAACCCTCACACGCATATCCCTCCACTCCTCCAAGCCTCTTCGCCTGCCCGGCCCCCCCCCTCCGACAAGCCAGATCCTCCTCCGACCATCCACACGCCCTCAACAATCTGGAAACCATTCCCGTCCCCACAATCTTCCAGGGAACAGACAAACACACCCTCTCGCCCTCCTCTCCCAGCCCCCCACCGCCATTCCAACCACCCATTCCAATCAACACATTCAAAGAAAGAAACTGGACCACTCGGACAAACGACAAAGCAGTAAGGGCAGGACTGGGTAATTTCGATGATCCTTGTTAGGTAATTGGCATTGCTGCTGAAGTCGTCTCTGGAATCACCAGGAAGGATAACAAAGCCAGTTTTAAGAGTATCAATTACCCACCTTTTATCACATTTTTTATTGATTAATATTCCCTAAAGAGGGTCCCATTTTCACATATTAGAGGGTCACTATAATTATCATTGATTGGGCTTCGACTAATTGGTCGTTACCCCATAATTATCTGTAATTCTCTGGGTTTTTTTCTTTTTTTCTTTTTTTTTTTTTTCTTTTTTTTTCTTGTCTTTTTCTTTTTCTTTTTTCTCTTTTTTATCATTATTATTATTTATTTCAAGCGGTCATGACTCCTCAGCAGTATAAGTATAGTCCAAGTACCACACACCAAGTCAAATTCAGGGACGTTCGCTCGAAGTTTTTTCCTACAACAGCGACTTCCTAAAAGGCTGCTTTCCTTCAAAAACCGATCCCCAAGCGGGGAGGGTAAACGCTGGCCAATTTTTTCAGAGCACAGACCCACACGCAGAGCGTCCGCATTCCCTTCACGTCCCTTGTTGCCATTTGCAAGACCGTCTATACAGATCAGGCTCGTTGTCTGAGAAGCCAAGTACCCCAKGTAACATGGCAAAGACATTCGCTGAAGCACTAKCCACAGGATCAGCAACATCACCCAAACCAAAGGATGACACAGGACCAACGGGCATGTCTTCCCCTGGAGGACAGCACCCGCAGGGCCCAAGCAGGACACAGTCGGGCACACAACCACAATCAACAGGGAATTCCCAGAAAACAGCACCCTCGCCCCACAAAACACTGAGCCAAAGGGCTATGGAGTTCCTGATCTCAAACACACAAGTCAAATCCAAAGTTAACATTATCAAGGAATCAATCCCGGCCGAACAGGGGGGGGAAAGCCAAACGTTAGAAATTTGGGAGTATCCAGAAGAAGATGAAGCAAGCTGCAATGAGATGTTTGAGAAACATGCAGTCCTCTTCAACTTCCCTCAGAAGTCCTCAGACATGTCTCCAAACGAAAAACGCACTTGGGTAAGGGATATTCTTAGATCGTTAGAAGAAATACCAGGTACGGAACCGATTGTCACTTATCACAGACGAGCAAGGAACACAGTCATGATAGTATGCCCAGATGGAGCCTACGCCAGGTATCTCATCTCCCTCAACAGCCTGAAATGCAAGAAGGGTGTTGTCACAGTCACCAGTTGGAAACCCAGAAGAGCTCCCCAGCCAGATGCTTCGAGGCACAAACAAACGATGCTGAGGAACAACTTCTGGATCCAATTCGACAACATTCCGGAAGGGCTGCACAGCTTCGTCGAAAGAAGATTGGCAGAAGCCTACCCGAACAACCCGGCTGTAGAATGGTTTGATTCGGGTCCTGATTTTTTGGCTCCCAATCATGACTCAAGAATAGCTTGTCTGCAAGTCCCATCAGGAATTCCTCCGCAATTCCCAGACACATGGCTTTTTTTGATAAACGGACAAAAGCTGACAGTGTACCTGTCCACCAAAACCAACCCTTGGTGTTTCAGATGCGGAGGGAAGGACCATCTAGGTACGGACAGAAACTGCCCGCTCAACAGGGAAAGAGGCGCCAAACCAGGCCAAATCCAGGCCAACCTGGTGGAATGCGAATCAAAAGCGGGACTGTGGTTTGTCAATGACCCAGCCTATAGAGGGTGGGTTTTCGACGATACGATGGAGACTCCAAAATGGACATGGACGATGAAAGACGATCCGACAATACAACCGGACATCTATCCACCCTATGGAAGTCAGTGGCAAAAGAAGGGATCCAAAAGAATCGAAGACAAAGACTGTGGCTTTCACAGACAACAAATCCTGGATCCACAAGGGATCATGGAGGACAAGCAAAGAAGAGACACCTAGCAAGAACTCATCAGAACAGGAATCTCTGCAGAAAAGGCATTCATTGAAAATCTACAGGCAAGGGAAAAAGTACTATCTGCAGAAAAAGCACAAAAGGCAGGTCCTCAGAAAGATGATCTGGAAGCAATACACAATAACAGTTCCAGCCCCACAGAAAGCTCAAGCAAACCGCTCAAACGGAAGGCGGAGCAAGACAACTCAGCATAGTCAGCCAACAGCCAGACCGCCAACAAGGTGAGCAGAGTCAATGAATCCTGCTCAACAGCAGACCAAATGGATCCAGATGCGAAGGAAGGAGAACAAGGAGGATCAGAGAAAACCAAGGATGAGAACGATGAAGGATGCAAGGGCTCAATGGACGTGGGGAAAAGGGATGAAGAGGAAGAAGGGACAGGGGAAGGTCAGAAGGACAAAGCCGGAGAACAGACACCCGTCGAAGAGGATGATAAAATGTCCCAGGACTCCAAGGGGGAAAACACAGACCAACTCGACGAATAGCTAGGGGAGGATGAGGAAGGAGGGAGCGAGAACTCTCTGGAATGGCTTAATGATTATGTCAGAAAGCTAGAAAGAGAAAGGGAAGTGGAGTTCGAAGTTCGAGTGGCACACAAAAGACACCTCCTTAATCTGCAAAACGTCAACTTCAACCAGTCTGACTCAAGCATTCAAATCCCGACTCAAAACCAATTTGAAATACTGGAAAAGGAACACGAACTGTCCGATTTTTTCGCAGAGTGATACGGACAAAGACTAGACCAACGTGGGAATAATGATCACTCCGAACAGTACCAGTTCAAATTGCCAAAGACATACACAAAATCAGAAGGAATACATCCGAGCAAAAAGTCCAAGGGCGCAAAGAGGAACGAACAAAGAAATCCACCCAACCCAAAACAGGTGGAAGGGAGAGAAGGCGAGGCATCCTACTGAACACGAGAGAAGATCTGGACAGACAGAAAGAAATCTTGCACGCTCAGATCACATTGCTCAGAGACCAGAACAGAGAAACAGCAGACGACACTGTCAACCTGCAGGGACTAGCGCAGGGACAGAACGCAGAAATCCTCACAGCAGCCAGGGTGGAAGCCAAGGGAGGCTGCAGGAAAAAAGTAGTCATACCATACCGTTGGAACGAAGAGCACCAGGATTGGGAGATCGCAGTCGTCAGATCATGGTCCCTCTTACCATTGAGCAGCCCATCCAACAAGGTCCTAGCGGCCAACATCTCAAAGGATGCTCCAGAAGCTGCGCACATACTGGGCTCCAAGGAAGAATGGAGAGAGGAATGGTTAGACGACGCGGGAKACATCCTGGCCATCGATCTCAGACCGTACATGGTACGTTACTCGATGGAGGCACAACTTATGGACCACATGGCTTGGAAACCATGGAAGGTGTTGCACGCAATTCCCTACGGCCTAATGGGAGGAGAAAT
This sequence comes from Chara braunii, assembly GCA_003427395.1. Lineage (NCBI taxonomy): Eukaryota > Viridiplantae > Streptophyta > Charophyceae > Charales > Characeae > Chara > Chara braunii. The sequence goes on along the minus strand of BFEA01000015.1, from coordinate 1,274,535 downwards.
CCCCGCTGAAAGGGCCGCTGTCTCAACCTCATTAGTCGAAGGTCACTTTCTCTTTGATGGTAGGAAAGACCACCTGGAACAGGTGTTGGAAACAAATGCGAGACAGGTGAAAATACGACGCGCCCCCTACAATGAGTCACCTCTCAAGTAGCTATTTAACAAGCAAACAACAACACTAGGTCCCAAACCCACATTCCATGACAGCACACCCAAGGTTAGAGTATGACCAAGAGACAGGCCGGACCAAACACTACACAGTCAGAATCAAGGAGCCCGAGATGTCAGTGGTGTCATGGAATGTTAACGGCCTAGCTTCAATATTATCTAACACAGACAAATGGGACAACTTGATGAGCTACTTAAACTGGTTTAATAAGAACCCGCCCGATATAGTATGTCTACAAGAAACACACTTAACCGAGTCCCCAGAACACAAAGCAATAACCAACAGAATCGTAGCCAGGCTAAAATACGTACGCATAGGCATTTGGGCCCCCTCCCCGATAGTGGGTTCAGCAGGAACAGCAATCCTGCTCCACCAAAACTCGAGAGCAGCCAACTTAATGAAGACAATCGAAAGCAAACACGACGTAGAGAACGGTAGATGGACAGAACTCCACTTCAACTACAAAGAGGAAACATTCCAATTAATAAATGTTTACGCACCAAATGACTTCCCACAAAGACAGACATTCATACAAAACTTAACAAATAAGTGCGATGTGAACAAGCACATTATTCTAACAGGTGATTGGAACACCACGCTAGACCCGGCCAGGGACAGACTCTCAAGCTCACAAAGGGATAGAGAAACTACACTTCAATCTGAAGCCCAGATATTACATGCTTTAATACTAGAAAGAAACCTTATAGAGCCTCTCAGAACACTCTTTCCAGAAGCAAACAGACTCACATATAGGAAAAGTAACAGAACTCAGCACATCACGAGCTCAACCTTAGACTATTTCTTAGTATCTGACTCCCTAAGAGGAACAATTATCAATACAGGAGTAGGGAAGCTCCCTTATAACAGCGGTCTGGATCATAATTCTATATACATTGATTTTCTCTTTGACCCAGGACTACAAAGAGGACCAGGCTTCTTCAAGATCAATAACTCCATCCTAAACAGACGCGAATTGAGAGAAGAATTAGTCCAGACTTGCATAGATTCAGAGGGGGAGGAAGCAGACTTCCCTACCTTAGTGGCCAACCTCTCCAAAGCAGCCTCGACTACCTCTAGAAAATTGGCAGCCAAAAGAAACCAGCGCATAAAGGAATTAGAAGCAGCAGTTAATCTCGTGGAAACAAACCTTAGGAGTAATCCAGGTGTTACATTTTATGAGGCATAACTTAGCTCAAAACCTACAACAAATAATAAATGCCATACCAGCAGAATGGTTTTCTGTCCTCCAAAAAGAAAAACAGTGGAACATAGGAGATTGGGCAATAATGACACAYATCCAACCCTACGAACACGCACTTAACTACTCAGAAAGGATAGAAGGAAGAGACAATTGGCATACCTTCACAATGCACAAGATAGAGGACCCAGGCACGGACGTCAACATAGTCAGCAAAGAATCAGCAACACAAGTATCAGTCAGAGAAGACTACCTCAGAAAAATCAGAGTAATAGAAAACAACCAAATCACCCTATTCCACCCCCAAACTGCACTAGAAGACCTAGAAGTGGACCCAGCGGAATGGGCATGGAACCTCAAACAGAACCCATCCAACATAAACCGTAAATTCAACCTGCTCCAGTACACAACGAGACTAGGATATCAACTAAGACGCAGATCTTCAGACCCGGAACCAGTTATAGCRGAACGTTGGCGGAAGCACTTGGAAGTAGACCCGGGGAAACTAGCACAGATASCTTGGAATCAAATAAATGCGATTCACCCCCMCAAATTTAGAAGCCTGCAATGGCTAATACTATATCTAGCAGTCCCCCTGAACCAATGGCTAAATGTCAGGAGAAGAAAGGAAGATCGTAACCCAATGCTAGAATTGTGCGCCAACTGTCCAGAAGGTCAAATAGAGAATCTCTTTTCATTGCTTTCTCCCCTGTTCCAAGATAAATACGATCTGGAGAAAGATAGCAAAGATCTGGCACACAGTCACAGCATCAGAGTTCACAACAAGCCCGACCCTCCTACTACTAGGGTTTACAACCCCGGAAGACTGGTCCCCCCTACAAAATAACTTCTTTCAAATTCTTAGGAAAGCAACAATATGGGCTATCGGGAGGAAAAGATGTCAGGAAACAATAGACAAACAGCCAATGCATATAAATGAAGCCTGGCGACTGATACAACTACAAGTAGAAACAGAATATTGGGTCAGATGGCGCAAAGTGAGAAGGAAAATAGAAATAGAGGTACATAGAGCAAAAGAACATAGACAAAGATTCGAAGAAGATCACCTAGCAAACGGCAAAATAGCACACATCAAAGGCCAAGGTCTAGCTTTTACACTCTGGGAAAAGGCCCCCCAGACCGTCCAAACAGACTCTGACACCGTTAACAGCGTCCCTGAATCATGCACACCACATGTGTCCTCTCTGTAGCTTAACGTATTAAAAATCCCACCCTCCTGCACCACACTAAACTGGTACATTTCCCTAAGTACAAAGCCATAGATACTTAATGCACTAAATCCTGGTTCAACATCTCCACCCACAAGTCATACCAGCAGACAAATCCCAAATCTCAGAACAGCTTGGAGGATTTAAACCCAGCACAGTACTCTCAGAAGAGTAAAGACTAAATCAACAGGGAAGTCGGCTTCAGGACGAAGGGGATAGTAGGGTTTAGGGTTCAACAAGAGCAGTAGCTGATGACACACCACTGGATAAGAAAGCCACGAAGTAGGTTCGAATAAGAACCATTAGCGTATAGAGGTCAGCCTTCAGAGAGGTTTAGAGTTCAGGGCTTGAGAACAGCATAAGTTTACCTGATGGAGTTGGATCTGCTAAATCACGACCACATCACGGCCGACAGTTTAGGGTTTAAGGTTTAGGGCTTAGACACAAACAAGGTAATTATGGTTATAGATTTACACAGAGTTCAATAGGTTCAAAAGAATTCCAGAACGCTCTTGCATAGCAGATCTACCCGACAGCCTCACAGCTGAGAGGAGCAAAGCTGGGATCAGACAGATCGACAGGCAAGGTTAGTACAGGATAACTTAGGCAGGGGTGAGAGGGGGTACATCCTTCCTCAGGGAAGCAATCAATGCCGCCCACTCGGGCCTCCCAGCCATAATGGGGAGGAGCGTGCGTGAGTCCCTTATGTACTCCATATTGACTTGCCGGGGGAATAGGAACCGGACTGTTGCTCCCCAGAATGGTAGGAGCCAGAACCATGAGGTTCTGTTTTTGTAAAAAAAAATAAAAAAAAATAAAAATGATACAAGAGAATGTCGGAGAATGTCTAAGTGAGATAGTTCGGGGGGCCACATCCGTCAAAATTGGAACGATAGGGTTAATTCACCATTAGTACTTGGGATGATTACGGTAATTGCATTGGGTATAGGTGATGAATTTGTGTGGTTGTTTCTGCGTGTAGATAATATAGAGTTGATCAATACAAAATTCAACATTACAATAAGGATTAAATTCCACGTTAGCATTAAGGTAGATCAGGGTAATTGGATGGCATAGCTTTTCATGTGAAGCTTTCCATGGTACAGTGATTCACAGATACCAAGAACGTTTTGGTAAGCTATGGTAAGAATTGCCTGTGAATAACGATTATGGGATAGAGAAGTCAGCAAAGGTCGCTGGGCCAGGCGTCAGTTGGTCAAAACAGCACCAAAGTCCCAGGAAGGCCTGCAAACTTTGGGAAGCGACAAACATTGGCAGGGCATTGCACCCATAACTGGTAGCTCCAGTCTGGAAGGTGAATTGTCAAGTATAAAAGCCCAGCAGAAGAAACAGTCAACAATTATTCATTGCTGGCTCAGGCGGAAGCACTGCTTGGAGGTACCATGGCTTGGAGATACTGCGGATTGCGCTGCTTGGATACACTACGGCTTGGACTTTGGCTGGTAGTAGTAGTCTATGGCGCTGGGCGTGCTTAGAGAGTAGCCATGGCCAAGTCCAGAGTGAGGCTGGAGGGAGGGTGCAATTGAGAGGCGTTTGGATATATATATATATATATATATATATATATATATATATATATACACACACACACACACAGAGAGAGAGAGAGAGAGAGAGAGAGAGAGAGAGAGAGAGAGAGAGAGAGAGAGAGAGAGAGAGAGAGAGAGAGAGAGAGGGGCCCCCGGTTATGTGTGGGCCCCTGCGCACAGTGCGCCAGGGAACTCTCTCTCTCTCTCTCCCTCGTTCCTCCCCCCCACGCTGCAGAAGTACTACAAAGACAATGAATCTTTCGCAAATAACGCGGAAGATTGATTNAGAGAGAGAGAGAGAGAGAGAGAGAGAGAGAGAGAGAGAGAGAGAGAGAGAGAGAGAGAGAGAGAAGTGAGGCGGAGGGAGAGAGCGACCATACCTGAGAGAGCTTGCGGGTGGCCATAACCGCAGCTTCTTGTGTAAACTTGTAAAGACAATTCTGTGTAATTGAGTTGGTTGACCAGCTTCGCATCTCACCTATGTTTTGATGGTGGGTGACATCTGGTCTGGGCATGGAGTGAGAGTGTGGTGGATGGTCGGCCTCAAAGCAATGGATTGACAAATATCATTTTGAGTTTTGCTGACTTGGGATCGAGCATGGTCGACAGGTGTTGTCTGATCTTGACCAACCTGGATGACATATGGTTACTTCAGTAAGTCCCAATCCCATCCCCAATCTGTGAGCAAGTTGGGATCTCACCCACAATTTTCTTGAAGGGAGTCCCAGTCTCACCCCCAATTTTCCTGAAGCAAGTCCCATTCTCAATCTGTTCCCCGATCTCGTTTGTGGATGACGAAGGTGGTGTAACTGGTGTTCCTTTTTTTTTTTTTTTTTTTTTTTTTCAAGTGCAGCCTCTTCTATTCCGGGGGGTGTGAGTCCGATTGTTTATCACAGGCAAGCAAGTCTCCACAACATAGAAGGGAGGGGCGGGGGGAGGGAGGGAAAGAAGGGAAACGGCTTACCCTTGTGGCCCTAGTCACCTGCCCAAGTGGGGGACTGCTACAAATCACGCCCCAAACCATGGCTCTACTTCGGGGGTACCCCTACTGATCGGGATTACTGGCAGCACCCAGTCACGCAGCAGGGGGGTCCCAAGAAGGGCGCGGTGCCGGGGGGGGGTTCACGGGAGGAATCAACTGAAAAATAGACAAGTCAGTGGGGCGCGCTCCATGGGCATGCAGCAGTACATTATAAAACTTGAATAGTCAGCAAAGTAGGGAAGTCAATCTGCTTTCCGGTTTGCTTTTGGTTTTGTTCTCCAAGAATCTGATTGATTCAATTTGATTGCATACTTCATGTAGATCAAGAAAGCACATTATGTGAAGGCTTTAATCTCGAGGAGGACATAATGTGCCAAAACAGAACCAGAGTGAACAAACCACTCCTGCATTGCCCTTCTGCCTCGTCCACTCATTTTGATTGGTCATTCTACAGAATAGGGAGCCTGGCGAAAATGTTTATTGCCACATGGTGGAATGAAGACCATCAATAGTGAAAAGGTTCCAGAGGATGGTCCCTCCCTCTCTCTCTCTCTCTCTCTCTCTCTCTCTCTCTCTCTCTCTCTCTCTCTCTCTCTCTC
>BFEA01000015.1:1224430-1237199 GCA_003427395.1 Chara braunii | reverse complement strand
TCTCTCTCTCTCTCTCTCTCTCTCTCTCTCTCTCTCTCTCTCTCTCTCTCTCTCTCTCTCTCTCTCTCTCTCTCTCTCTCTCTCTCTCTTACCGAGAAGAAGGTGAAGAACTCCGGAGGGGAGGAGGAGCGATGGAGAATAGAAGAAAGCAGAAGAAGAAGAAGAAGAAGAAGAAGAAGAAGAAGAAGAAGAAGAAGAAGAAGAAGCCGCTCTCTTTCTCTCTGATGTGACCAGATACTGACCGGCAGAAAGCTGGTGCCTTGATGCAGGTACGGACGTGCTGAAGACGAATTCGACAGGTAAGTCCCCTGGTCTCCACTTCGTCATCTACTCCTCTAAACCGCTGCAGCGTACTGCAGCCCAAAATCGAAGCTGATGTCGTCAACATGAGCGGCCAGTGCTGAAGTCTACAACTATTGCGCCCAGTGCGTCGACTACTCTACTCCAACTCTGCGTGTATCTGGAGCAGGGCTGCTCAGCAGCGTGAAGAACTCCACCTCCAACTGTCTGTCTCCAAATGAGGCTGACCCAGCTATATATACTGCTGGGACTACTGCTGAAGCGAGCCTCCAAACTGGAGGCAGCTGAGACTAGGACAAACATGGCGCCCATCTGAAAAGTGGCAAAATGCAGAATGGCACCCAGCTGAAAAGTGGCAAATATGGTTCCCATCTGAGACTAGTTGAAAAGTGGCAAAATACAGAATGGCGTCCAGCTGATCCAGCTGAAAAGTGGCAAATATGGCGCCCATCTAAGACTAGCTGTAAAGTGGCAAATTGTGGAATGGCACCCGGCTGAAAAGTGGCAAATATGGCACCCATCTGAGACTAGGGGAAAGGGCTGAGTCTAAAACGAGACTAACAGACCCCTAACCTCTGGCTCTGTCGAAGGGAGGGACCGAAGTCTGGGTGGGACGACAGCTTGTTGCAGTGAAACCTCGGCAGCTCGTCATCGTTTCTCGTAGTCCGGGTAGATGAGCAGGGATGGAGCTTGCAGCTCTGCATGTGAAATCCAACGCGTATCATTAGGGTCACACTGCCAGAAGTTGACCTTGTATTGCATCGGCTTGTTGCTATAGTGGCGATGCGTGATGATCCCGATCGATCTCTTGGTGGCCATCCATTGAAGGAGGGTCCTGAGATCGTCTTCCCGGGAAGTCGTTGTGCGTGGCCAGCGTGTAAGTAGCCAGCTTTGAGACTTGAAAGACCGGGTGGACTGAAAGTGAGATGGGATGTCAATCACGAATGACGGGCCGTCAGGCTGATCACCAGCTACAGACTGAATGCACCAAGGTCCAAACCATTTTGGGAGTAGCTTTCAAGAGACGTTGTGCTCGAGTGCGAACTCCTCGGAGGGGACCCAAACAAGGTCACCCTTGCAGATGGCACGCATGCGACACCGGTTAGCTTGCTGCTGCATGTGCACCTGAGCCTTTTGCATAGTCGGGCAGGCTTTGGCCAGCAACTCCCACATTTTCTGGATGGAAGCGGGTGTGCAAGGGGCGTCGACGTCGGCAGTCCGTGGAAGAAGAAGGTCTGCAAAGATACGCCCTTTCCGATCCCCATGGTGAAGTTCAGAGGGAGTTACGCCTATTGCCGGATGCCACAAAGTGTTGTAGGCGAACTCGATGTCAGGGAGGCGAACAACCCAATCCTTTTGGTCCAGTCGGATGAGCGTGCAGAGCATCATTTGGGCCGTTTGGTGTGCCCTCTCCATTTTCCCATCTGTTTGAGGATGCCAAGCAGAGCTTGGTTTCATGGCGGTTCCGAATTCCTTCATGAGAGCAGTTCAGAAGGTCGACATGAACCGAGTGTCACGGTCGCTGACGATGTCCTCCGGAACACTGTGGCTGCAAATCCAGCCGTGTAAGATCTGTGCGAGCTCGGGAGTTGTCACATAGTACTTACATGGGAGGAACCGAGGGTACTTGCTCAATCGGTCGTCGTGACCAGATCGATCCTGTGGGAAGGGGGCGGTGACATCCATAGCAATGGCGATGTCGGGCCCCCTCGGAATTGGTAGGAGTCGTAACTCGCCGTAGGTAGCGGTTGCGGGGTTTGTTTCGATGACAAACTTCACAAGACTCGTAGTTCTTGATAACATCGGAGACCAAGTCAGGGCAATGGAACCGTTGTCAAATGTGTGTGACCTATTTCCGTACAATTGGCTCCAAGGTGGCCGGAGAGGCGCGAGTCGCGGAACTCGCTGAGAAGGTGAGTCCGAAGACGGCGTTCCTGAGGTATGCATAGCAAGTCTTGTCGCGAGAGTGAAGGAGCAAGCACCTGCGACGATACGATAGTGACTCGCCGATGGCTCCTCCAAGGAGAGTTGCTCGTAGAGTGTCGTGTACTCAGGGTCGGACTCGTAACCTTGTATGAAATGTCTTTGCAGGCCCTCATCGAAAGCGAAGGCGTGATGTGTCATAACACAAAGATCTGGTCTTCGCAAGGGAGCATCTGCTGCGCGATTGGAGAGGCCCGCCAGGTGCTTTGGTGTGAAGTCAAATTGGTTGATGAAGTACATCCACCGATCGTGCTGATCACCCTGTCTTGTGTCTTACAGTAGGTCAATGGGTTGTTGTCGGTCACTCATGTGAACCTACGATGCCCAAGGAGGAAGTGCCGCCATCTCTTGAGTGCCATGACATAAACTAGCAGCTCCTTCTTCCATGCATCGTCGAGCGAGTTGATGGGAGGCACCTTGTCGGTAAAGTACTCCATGGGGGCCAATACTCGCCATCGTGTTGTTCCAAGAACGCACCAATGCCATATCCGTAAGCGTCGGTAGTCACTCGCGTCGGCAAGGTGGGGTCATAAATACTTACGACGGGGGCCATGAGCATAGCCATCTTAAATGCTTGGAATGCAGCCCGCACTTCATCGTTGAATTCGAACGGCACCTTCAGGGACTGAAGGTGAGTCAAAGGCGCGGCAATTCGTGAATAGCCCGTGATGAAGTGCTGGTAATAGCCACCAATCCCATGAAAGATCGGACCTCCATAGTGTTGGGGGGTTCCTACCATACGTGGTTGGCACTGCATCAAAAAGCCCCCTGCTGGGGTATCGGCTGGACATGGCGAGGGTGACTATGGTGGAAGTAGAGGGAGGAGATGCATGGTAGTAGTTGCATTGTCCGTTGAGCATTGTTGCTAGGCATCGATGAGCTTCCATAGCTACATGCCATTCCTCTTCTTCTTCTTCCTCTTCTTCTTCTTCCTCCTCCTCTTTCTTCTTTGTCATCTTCTTCCTCTTTCCTCTTCTTCCTCTTCTTCTTCTTCTTCTTCTTTCTTCTTTCTTCTTCTTCTTCTTCTTCTTCTTCTTCTTCTTCTTCTTCGTTGCGATGAATGTCTCATGATCTTATCTTATTCCACGTCCCCTTCAGTTGTGATGAATGCCATTGCCTCCAAGTTCATCCTTACGTTACGAAATGGACAGGAACATCGGTTTTCAATAAACAAAAGCCAGGCTATGTCTTCCCCAAGTCAGCATAGGCTACGTCGTCCCCAAGTCAGCATTTGAATGAAGAAAGTCCGGGCACGTCTTCCTCAATTCGTAAGTGCAAGTCCGGGCACGTCTTCCTCAATTTGTAAGTGCAAGCAATATGCATGGATGTGCTGTTTTCCGTAACACGAAAAGCTAAGAAAGTATGTGGCAAAGGTAGCGACCACGCCACCAGTTAGTGCGAGAATCCAGCGCTGCGCTAATTTGCTCTAGCGCCCGCGCCCGCACCTGCGCCTCGGCCCTACGGCCTGACGCCCACGCAATCCCGTCCCCGCCAGCCTCCTGCCTCAACGCGGCCACGCCGCGCCACCCAACTTCGAACTTCGAAGTTCGAAAAAGGGCGGCAACTCTCGCCATCGCCACTGCATGCTCACGTTCGAAGAAGACGACCTCAGCAGCTGTGTGCTTGGAGCTTGCCATCTCCACGGGAGAACAACTGCCTGCAGCCCAGTGCGCTGCATGCATGCCATCTTCACGGGAGAGTCCAACCCCTGCAGTTTCTCAAGCAGGCACAATGGAGGCGAACTACTCAAGCCGCCTCCCACTCAGAAGTGAGCCACCTCTGCCGCCTCTCCATGAGCGTCATCATCACGAGCGGATCGACACCCGCTAAGTACCACGTGACTTGGGCCAGGCCTGGACATGCAAGCTCGCCCATTCTCTCTCCCCACCCTCTCCTACTAACCCCCCTCAACCCCACGCAACACATCCCCATAGCCAACAACGGTGCCCCGTCCACTCTTAATCAGCCCAAACCCCACCGATTAGAAACCCAAGTTTACCCTGCCCAAGGAAGTGTGAACGACAAACTCAAAAGCGGAAAAGTAATCCAAAAAAAAAAAAAAAAAACGAAGTAGCGCCTGGATCCCACTTGTTCCTCCCTCCTCCTCCCTCTCACTATTGAACTCAAGCTCCTCTTCACAATCACTCTCCACCCTCCTCCTCCCTCTCAACTTCAAGCCTGGCTCCTACCTCTTTGCCTGCCCAACCCCAATCCCCCCCTCCCCCCCTCCCCCTCAACGTCCCCTCAACTCGCCTCTGTCTACCCTCCCTCCTACACCCCCCCCTCCCTTCCATCCTTTTGTCCTGTCTCTTATACACATCTAGATGTGTATAAGAGACAGAGCCTATTCAGTTCAAGATACTATCTTTGGAAACATTGAGTTGACGTCATCTTCCCTCTCCTCCTCCTTCGTCTCTCTCCTCTCCCCTTTCGTCCGTGTATGATCTCGGCCCTGGCCCTTCGTCTATAACTGGAGGCCAGGGCATTCACACCCTGATGAATGTTGAGAGTGTTCGATTGCAGTCCGAGTCAGTCCAAGGTATCTCAAGTCTTCCGCTTGCATCTGTATAACTCTGTATTATCTGGTCAGTTATGGGAATCTGCGCCATACTTATGACTGTGTTTCACGAGTATGCAACAAATTTGGTATCGGAGCTGGTTTGAGCCGCTCCGCTGGCTTCTTCACAATAACTGTTCGGTGCTTCGCTGGTAATGGTGAGGCAGTGATAACGCTTGTGCGTTGGTGAGAAGGCGGCCCAGGGTCGTATGGGCGCACTAGGAAGGCTATGTGGTGACATAGGGGTGCACGCTGGATGATGAGAGCTTGCTGACGTGGCGTTTAAGCCGAGGTGGAACTGCATTGTATTGTGGGTTGTGTCGAGGCATCGACCGGTCATCATAAATGCACGTCAGGTTACTGGTGAGAAATTTGTGGTTGGGGGCAGCATTATGAGGTACATTGCTCCTTACATTATCTACCCTCTTCGTTGCTTCTTACTGTGAGGAAGTGAGTTATGTCTTGAGAGTCCTCTCATTGTGAGGTGTCGCGAGCGCTCAACCTTGAGCGTCGACATTCTTCCTGGGGAGCAAGCTGGTGGGAGACGGTGTTGCCTTTGAAGGGCCCTGGACGAAGCACTCGGGTCACGGTCACCATGCCAACCTGCTGGGACTAGTACACACATGCTTTGCCGCTTGTCCTTTGGTCTGCTTGCTGCGCTGTAGAGGTCATGTCGTGCAGGCCAACTCTATGAGGGAGAGATAAGTACCGGACCATCTATAGAGAGACTTCGGCGAGGATACACGACTTGTGTTGTACGCGAGTATAAAAATAATACGGTCAGGGCTGGCCAGTTCTGCATAGGCTTGGGGCACAGGGGTGGGCCGATTGCACACCTTCAGACACGCCGGTGAACCAGAGCTTCAGGACGTCGACACAAAGTGACTACGCAAGAAGAATGCAGGGGGAGGGAAAATTCCAGTAAACTGTTCAATTGTTATCTATTGGAAAATGCCAGCCTGCATGCACATCTGCAAATGATTTTATGTTTATCTTTGATTAGTTAGTTGTGACCGACTTTGCTAACAACCAACAGAAGGCTGCAGATACAGTAGTTAATATTCTTGGTTGCATTGCAATCTGTTTCAGACTAGTCAAAAGTAGGATAAAATTGTTTGTAGGAATCTGAGATAGAGTAGTTAATATTTTTGGCTGCATTGCGATCTGTTTCGGACTAGTCAAAAGTAGGATAGAATTGTTTGTAGGAATCTGAGATTATTTGCTATAACCGCTTGGCAACTTTCTGAAAAAGATGGAATGGACATTTATTTTATTTTATTTTAATCGGTTGGATGCCATGCTGCGGTAGGTCCCAGCGAGGACACTAGTGCAGACTGCATGCCACACATAGCTCATGAGTGGATAAAATAGTGAGGTCGAAGAACTAGACCAGGGAGATAGGAGACTTACCCGTAGACGTGCACTCAGTCGGCCGACCACTTTCTTGGTGTTATAGTCAGGAGAGGAAAGGAGACTATGGAGAGAAGCCAGTGAGAGAGGCATATTGGAGAGGGCTAGGGCAGCAGCAGCCGACGCTGAGAGGTCACTAGCAGCAGCTAGAGCAGCAGAAGCTCGAACCATAGCAGAGGCAGGTCTTTGCTATGTTACAGGCCTCGTCTCAAGCCACTTTGTCGGGTGTAAGATCTGGTATGTCAGGGTCTACCACGAGTCAGAGCGTTGGCTTGCAGATCAGCCAGCAGCAAGCCATGTCTGACGAGGACTACGAGATTGCAAAAGCAAACACACTCCATGCAGAGCTACAACGCCAGTTGCAGGAAGTAGAGGAGAAAAGGGACAAAGCTAGAATTAGAAAAGCTAGACTAGGGGCAAGAATGCAGGAGCTAGGCAAACTTGAGGCTATAGATGAGTCAACATTAGACTTTGTTGCTAGATCCCTTCAGAACTCTTTGGTGAGTGTAGCCGAAGCACAGGCTGTGCAACAGAAGTTGTTGGCCGAGCAGTACGAGATTGCAGAAGTAAACACACTCCACGCAGAGCTACAGCGCCAGTTGTAGGAAGTAGAGGAGAAAAGGGAAAAAGCTAGAATTAGAAAAGCTAGACTAGGGGCAAGAATGCAGGAGCTAGGCAAACTAGAGGCTATAGATGAGTCAACATTAGACTTTGTTGCTAGATCCTTTCAGAACTCTCTGTTGAGTGTAGCCGAAGCACAGGCTCTGCAACAGAAGCTGTTGGCCGAGCAGGTAGGCAGCCAGAATAGGATTCTGGTTGCCGTACAGGTGCCTCGACCCATGGTGAGGCAACCGCAAGTTACTGTAGTTCCCCCTACGGTTGCAGGTCCAATTATGGCCGTGCCGCCAGTGGGACCATCCTTTTCCCCTGTGCATGGCATACCTCCATTTGTGGTTTAGCAATAGGTAGTAGCGGGCAGATTCCAGTTTCTTCTTCACTTCCACACTCAACCACTGCTGCTACAGGGCAGCCACGTGTAACACATCATGTGCAACAGGTACCGCTGCAACATCAAGTGCAGCCATAGCGGCCCGGTCCACTGGTTTCACAGCCAATGCAGCAGGCACAGGGAGCTATACAGCCCATGCAGTGGACACCCAAGATACCCTTGTTGAGTCCTAAACACTTCTCTGGCGACAGGAAGAAGGAAGACGACCTAGCTACTTGGGTGAGGACTGTGCTTATGTGAGGCACAAGCTCACAAGGACCGAGGAAGAGGTTATCATCGCTGCATCCTTCCTAAAACGATCCGTAGCCAGATGGTTGAATGGAGTAGTACAATAGCAAGGATGTGGTTAAAACTTTGATGGTTGGGCACGGACCTTGACATTGGAGGAGTTCGTACTGATGGTCTACAACAAGTGGCATGACCCTTAAGAGGCTCAAAAGGCCACCAACTCATTAGTTAGTCTGGGATCGAAGAGATATCGGACAGTCCGTGAGGTGATAGACGCTGCAGAACGACTGATTGTTGTTCCTGGCGTGCGGTACGAACCGCAGGTCCTCACAACTTATTTGCGATGTCTGACCACAAATGTCAAAAATAAGTTGGTCAATGAGGCCTCCATGGATGTGCATAACTTCGCCTCGTTTAGCCAGAAAGCCGTAGACATTGAGGCTAAGCTTGGGAGTGCCCAACAGGGACCAATAGATGGAAGGAAGAAGAAGAAGCTTCCTCAAGATTGGAGGAAGAAAGGCAATCTCATGTTCGTTGACCACGATGGTCAAGCGAATGGGATTGATGACTTCTCTGGCCTTAGGGAAGAGAAAGAGGTAGATTGGAGTGGGGAAACTTCAGATGGTGGAGTAGCCGCGCCCAGTAGAGAAAAGGCTAAGGGGGCCGGGAAACAGAAGGTATCTCAGCCCAAGGGTCAAAATGACCAACGATCACCCATATGGGTGAAGCTTGGTCTGGACTACGAGGTGTGGCGAGACCGTGTTGCACGAGGTGCTTTGTCAATTGTGGTCACTGTGGACACACAATGAGCAAGTGCAAGAGTAAGCGGGTCGCTACGAAGGTCACGTCCTCAACAGTGACGGTCGGATCTTCCGACTCCAATGGTGTTTCTGCAAGCACTTCGCAGGGAAACACCTCGGGCCAATATGAGTGTTAGCCGCTCTTTACTCGTGCTGAAATGGTTACTTTACCTTCTCCATTCCAGACGATGGCCAAGGCTATTGACCCCATGATCGCCCCGCGGACAGATCCGGACCAATCGATGCTCTGGTCGATGGATGTGTCTAAGTCCTTAGAGGAGTTAGAGACTGAGTGGTTAGAGAAAGACCACAGAGACTCATGGGCGATGTTGAACAAAGGCCCAAAAGGTGAACACTTTGTCGTAGAAGTCGATGTAGGTGGCTGAAAGGTTGGTGCCTTTGCAAACATAGGTTCTACGCTGAATTTCATTAGTTGTGCTTGTGTGGATAGGCTGCGCTTAGGGGACCAAGTGCAGCAACTTAGGAGATATGTCGGATCTACCTTAGCCAACAAACACTCCATGATAGTAAAGGTCTATGTCAAGGGCGTAGTATGTACCTTCTCCTATGAGGAGGGGAACTGAGACACAAGATCTCATTCCTAGTGAGCGACGAGATGCCTTTTGATATGTTGCTAGGCATGCACTACCTGGAGGTTGCTAAGCCTCAGTTCGATTGGGATAGAAAAGTGATGATCCACAAGTTGCCAGACGGAAGGGACGTTATGCTGCAAAAGTTTAAGGCTAGCAGACTAGTGGAGAACTATGGTTGCATGTGTGCGTCGTCTTTCTGTAATTATTACAAGTAGAATTGCGAGGAAGGTATGTACCTAGTCATTGTCTCTAAGAAAGAGGAGGCCGTAAGAGTGTGGTAGAAAGAGAGATTGTCCACGCAATTGAAGTCATTTCTGGTAGCAAGGTACCTATAGGACTGATCTATCGGATGGCTCTTGTGGAGCTTGATGAGGCCGCTAGCTCAAGGAACTCACAGCAAAGGGCTGGATTCAGCCAAGTACGTCCCCTTATGGAGCGCCAGTTCTCTGTGTCCCAAAGAAAGGGGAGACCCTAAGGATGTGCATTGACTATAGGGGTCTCAATGCCATCACTGATAAGAACACAGAGCCCCTACCGCGCATTGACGACCTCTTGTATGAGTGCACATATGTCGGTGCTTTACAAAGATAGATTTGAAGTCCGGAAACCATCAGATTGTTATTAGACTTGAGGACCAGCACAAAACCGCTTTTTAGACCAGGTACGGTCTGTATGAATTTGTGGTGATGCCCTTTGGTCTTTGCAATGCTCGTAGGACGTTCCAGTACGCAATGAACCGGATTTTTCATGACTACGTAGACAAGTTTATCGTCATGTACCTCGACGATATCCTTATCTTTAGTAGGACTGTAGAGGAGCACGCTGAGCACGTGAAAACAATGCTAGGCCTCCAAAGACAACACCAGTACAACGTTAACTTGAAAAATGCGAATTTGGTCGCACCAAGATCTTGTATCTAGGTCATGAGATTTCCGCAGATGGGTTGAGGACAGATGATGCCAAAGTGGCCAGCATACGTGACTGACCCATACCTCAGTGTGTGACTGAGGTGAGGTCATTTTTGGGGATGGCAGGTTACTACCGCCCGTTTGTAAAAAAACTATAGTACTGTAGCCTCCCCTCTAATTGACATCATGCGCCTTGATACCCCTTGGGAGTGGACGAAAGGGTGTAAAGCAGCCTTCAAGAGATTGAAGTATGCGTTGACGCACTATGAAGTCCTCAAACTACCAGATCATGAACAACCCTTTGTTGTGACCAAAGACGCCAGCCAATATAGCATAGGCATAGTCCTTGTGCAAAGGGAAGGGAAGAAGTTGAGGTCGATCGAGTACATGCCCAAAAAGATGTCATCTCATAAATTAGCGAAGTCCATGTATGAGCGCGAGCTCTATGCCCTCTATAGAGTGCTGATCCATTGGAGGCACTACCTCCTCGACAAATTTTTTTATGTGAGATTTGACCATGAGACGCTGCGTTGGATTAAGACACAACCCGTGCTCTCCGACACACTTGAGAGGTGGATTGAAGTCATAGATATGTATGACTTCAAGCTCGACCCTCTGAAAGGGAGAGTACAATAAAGTAGCTGATGCGCTATCGCGTAGGCCAGACTATCTTGATGCATTAGTGACCGAGTTCGGGATTTCTAACGATGTAACTCGATCTATGGTGGAAGCCTATTGAAAAAACGTTGTTATGTCCGAGATCATCCGCAAACTGGAAGCTAAAGACAGGGCCACTTTCGATAAGTTTGTGCTGGTTGACGACTTGTTGTTCCATGAGAAGGTCGGGAATAAGCGTTTGTGTGTTCCAAATAGAGAGTCTTTACATAGTTTATTGTTAGGTGAGTGCCACGATGCGACCAGACATTTCGGCTATAAAAAGACAGCAGCGGATTTACTGCAGCGTTTCTGGTGGCCCACAATGATGGATGATGCAAAGACATAGGTAGAAACTTGCCAGTTTTGCCAGTGTGGCAAGCCACGGACGTAGGCACCGCTTGGGCTTATTAAGCCCTTGCCTATCCCTGTTGGTCCCGGTCAGAGTGTGTCCATGGACTTCATGGATACTTTGTGACCAACAAGAGTGGTAAAAGGCACATCTTTGTCATTGTGGACCGATTCAATAAGTATGCTAGACTAATCGCTATGCCTGAGACGGCTAAGACTGACCACAACATCAAGCTGTTTATGGACAACTGGGTACGTGACTTCAGTCTCCCGAAGTCCATTGTTAGTGACAGGGATGTCAACTTTGCAAGCAAACAGTGGCAAAGTACGGCCCAACATACGGGGACCCAACTGCAAATGACATGCGGGAACCACCCTGAGTCAAATGGTCAGGCCAAGAAGATGAACCGGGTAGTGCAACACTTGCTTCGGCATTATATTAAGCCAGTCAGGATGACTGGGATTAGAAGTTACCTCTCATCGCCAGCTTGTACAATAACGTTGTGCATAACACTACTGGCATGACTCCCAACCAACTGCATCTTGGTTGGAAGCCCAGATCTGCTCTTGACTTTATGTTGCCTGAACATCATACAACTGCAGCACCAAACATCATACAACTGCAGCACCAGGCAGCATGGAGTTTGATGTCAAGTATGAACAGATGCTGCAGCAGGCTGTCGAGCACATCAAGAAAGCTCAAGATGCCATGGTTGCATATGAGAATAGACTCAGACGGCCATCAAAATTTCAGGTAGGTGAACGAGTCTGGGTAAAGTCATCTGAATTGGGACAGGAATTGGGAATCTACCGTAAACTGATGCCACAGTACTTCGGACCCTGGGAAGTCTTAGATATGGTAGGAGATCAACCAGATGGTCCATCATATGTCATTTGCATCCCTGGTCACCTCCGCACACGCCCTGTTTTTCGTGCATCCAAGTTTAGCACCTTTTGCTGAAACCGAACAGTTTCCCTCCAAGCGATCAATGCTGCCCCCAACCGGACATCGACATTGATGACATTGTTGACATTGTTGAGCACAAGCTGATGCCTGTGCCCAAGCCTACATGCAGGGGACACCCTCTGAAACCGCAGATGCAATATCGGGTGCGGTTCAGACATCATACTGATCCTAAAGAAGATCGGTGGTTCACAAGAGAAGAGTTAATGAAGACTGCTCCCCAAATTATCTCAAGTTACGAACGGAATTTGAAAGGGAAGCAGCCTGCTGTGTAATGACTTCTCAGAGGACTTTCGAAGTAAAGGACGAGGGAGTGTGAGGGTTTGCCCCTCGGCTTAAGGCCCTGCAGCAGGCGTGCCCACCCTAAGTGAAGGTGGGCCCCTTGAATCTCAATGTGCCCTGAATTCGTCAATTTTTGCAAATCTTGGTGGGCATCAGACAGTTGCCACACACCAGTTGGTTATATCCGCCTTGCTCGTGAGAATCGAAAATATTTGTGAGCCTTCCAGGCTCTCCCAGCAACGTGGTTGAAGCAGGGAACACCGCACGTTTGGGCCTGGGTGGTTGGGCATGCCTAACCAATTCGGTCCCAGGCCACTGTCTGAACGTGCCTGGGCGCAGATACTTTGGCCAAGACTGAAGCTACTGAAAACTCAGTCTCACATGGGAAGCAAGAGGAAAGAGCCCGCCACTTTCCATATAGGAAAGGGCCAGGTTCCATGTCGGGGGGTGGACACTTGCGTGCCGATGCGGCAGCGCTGCTGGAGCTAGCGCTCGGGGGCTGCTGTGTTAGCGCTAGAGGCAAGTGTGTGTGCACGTGCGATCATGCGAGAGGAAGGGCGCTGCTGAGGGCAGCGCCAGACCACAAGTGGAGGTGGTGGTGGTCTTCGTGTATGAGGGAGAAAACGTGGGTGAGAAGTCGAGGGTGAGAGAGAGAGAGAGAGAGAGAGAGAGAGAGAGAGAGAGAGAGAGAGAGAGAGAGAGAGAGAGAGAGAGAGAGAGAGAGAGAGAG
>BFEA01000015.1:1188542-1209387 GCA_003427395.1 Chara braunii | reverse complement strand
TGGGTTTGTTTATCACGAGGAGCTGCGGGCCCACACTTCCGGGACCACAGTTACCTCTGACAAAATTGTCCCAGTTGAAAGTGCAATCATATGGACCTATCTATTTTTGTTTTTCCGTCTTATATTGTGGACCCCGTTTCACCACAGGGCAGTGAGGGAGAGAGAGTGAAGGAACTGGACAGGGGCAATCCGACATTGGATGTCTAGCAGCAGCAAGTCACACAGGCTGGAGGTCACGGGGGAGGCAGGTGGGGAGACGAACAACACAGTGCAGGGGAGGAAATGCCAGGGAGTCTAACAGCAGGCAAGAAAAAAAAGCAGCAAGGCCAAAAGGAGCAAACAAGAAGGGTACAAGTAGCGAAAAGTTAAGACGCAAGTACAGAGGCAACAAAAAAACAACTACCACAGACAAGAATCAACCAGGCAACAAGCAACATGGCAAACAAAAGTGAGGAAACACATAGGTCGATGGGCATGGGGGATGCAGGAGGGCAGACAAGGCAATCACACAAGGCAGAGAAAAGAAAGCAACCCGGGGACAAGGAGGAGGGGGGAGGAGGGGACTGATGATAGATTGTTCCGTCTCAGTTGCAACGACTCAAACCGTCAACAATCTGCGGAATCCCAATACTGATGTTTTCGGTCGTGAACCCTTTGACCCTTGTAGAAAGCAGACGGCCAGCAGGCAACATCGCAAGCGGAGCATAGCAGCAGCCAACGACTCCGCAAAGCCCCCGCTACGCTGCCGGGCCAACCCAACTGCAAAGCGTCAGAGCTAACTGCATGGAACGACAGCGCAAGCGGAGTGGCAGCAAAACGACAGCACAGTGAAGCACACATCAGCGCCGCAGCAGCGGCAAACTTCACGTCACACACGCAAATGCACGGGAAGACAAGGCACGTGGATGGACAGCAAGCCAATAGCACAGCGAAGCACAGCACAACACCAACGGTGCAGCCAAACTACACAGCACAACACCAGTTGCAAAGAACAACACGAGGAGCAAGTGGGATGGGCAGCAAGGCAGCCGTGGAGCATAGACAAGGCAGTCCACACATCCAACACGGAGCAAAGCCATCCGAGACCTACTCACACCAAAGTAGAACCCCGTAGACTGTTGGTTCCCACCACCTGCTGAGCCACGAAGACAATCCGAGGGACATCTACCATCACCCATTGACCATATGCACCACAGACATCGCAGGCAGACCGACCCCCTGAAGAGTGCTGCAGGCACTCCAAACCACCGATCTCCGACTATTTAGAACCTCTCAGAGGTGCTCACCCAGACACACAAAGTAAGAAAAAACAAGAAAAAGGAAATACATACATACATAAGAATGATTGTGTGTGTGTGTGTGTGTGTGTGTGTGTGTGTGTGTGTGAGAGAGAGAGAGAGAGACAGAGAGAGAGAGTATGGAGAGAGAGAGAGAGAGAGAGAGAGAGAGAGAGAGAGAGAGAGAGAGAGAGAGAGAGAGAGAGAGAGAGAGAGAGAGAGTATGTATGCTCTGAGAATCTGAGCATCCGCTGAGCACATTTATGCATTTGCTGAGATTTCTTTTTGAATGATTTGTCATTGTCGACTCTACACATCCATCACCATGAATTTCAATCTGCCCAAGTGCTTTATGTACTCACAAAGTGTGTGCACTGTGGATGCTTTTGATCCGGGTTTCGGAGAAGCGCTTACCTGTCAAAGCTGAATTTAGAGCGGTAGCTCGGTAAGGTGGCCACAGCCCACAGGTGCGTAGATTCTTCTGGGGAGAGAATCGAGAACTTTGAAGCTTTACATCGTTTCTTGATGGAATGGTTCCCTGTGGACCATGAATTGACTTGACCTGCACGAGGGGGTTTGTCTGCAATTTGGAAGCCTAGAGGGGTATGGCTGAAACTTGGCCTAGAGTACAGATGTGTAGACATGAGTAGGACTGACGGCAACGTACAGCTGCAATGACCCAGACAGTCGCAGTCTGACATTTCTGCATTTTTAGGGGAAGCAATGAAGCATCTATCTGTCGGCCCGATCTTCTGAGATTTTCGAGTGTGTGTCTGTTTTGCTGCATTGTGCATCTGTGGGTCTACCTGATGTTTGCTGAGTCTGAGTCTGTGTCCGTCTCCTAGCTGCCTGGCCCCTTCCCCAGGCCCGAAGTGCACACAGTCCCATGCGGTACTTGCTTGGCTGGACCAGGACTACCTAGGACTGGGATGGCTCCACCACTTGCCTTACCACTTGCCCACTTGCCTCAGCCTAGACGTGGGAAACTTCGAAAGGCCACTGTTCGGACCTTCCCGAAGGCCGTAGACTTGGCCTTTCGACACTGTAGCAGTTGCGACTTTGACCTCTCTGGACTGCAGCGGCTACGACCTTGACTCTTCAGGAAGACTACAGCTACGACTTCTAGACCTGACTAAGACTCCTACACGACAGGTCTACAGATCGGACTCCTGCGACCTCTGGACCCTACGACAGTTTACCACTGTTACAAATACACAGGTCGTGGGTTCAACTCTAGGGGTCGACACAGGTACTGTACACAGGTAAGCTTGGGACTAGGGATCGAGCCCTGGGATCTGCATCAGCTACTGCAAACTGGTGAATACCGTTTCAAAGGGCTGTGTCCCAAAAAAATAATACTCCGAGTCTCCGTCCCAATAGTGGGTTCAGTGGTACATTTTCCCTTGTATCATCCTACTCAAAAAGTGTTACATGCTGCGCCTGCAACAGGCTGCACGGGCCATTTCCAGGCCCGTGACGTTTTCAGGCCAAACAAGGGCCTACAGGCCCTGTGTCGTTTCAGCCGTAAAGCCTGAAAACAAGGGCCTACAGGCCCTGTGTCGTTTCAGGCTAATTCAGGGCCTTTCCAGCCCTGAGTGTTTTTAGCCTGAAACTGAGGGCCATTTCCGGGCCCTCATCAGTTCGACCTGCCCTGAAACTCAGGCAACAAACCAGGGTTTTAGCACAGGCCATTTCGGGCCTGTTTTCAAGACAACCCCTGGTTGAGCTTCAACGCCAGGGTCTGGCACGTTTCGGCATTGGCAAGAGGAGCCTCCTGGATGGGCCAGCACTATATAGGACTGGCCCGCCCTGCAGGCAGGCAGGTAGTTTCCTAGGTGCTTCCCAGGCACTTCACGTGCAGTTCAGGAGGCAGGAGGTAGTCTTCAGGATTCGGCAGCAGCACTCTGGAGGAGCGCTGCAGTAGTAGTGGCAGCGTTAGCAGTAGTCTTCAGCGCTGGGCGCTAGTAGCGTTAGCAGTAGTCTTCAGCGTTGGGCACCATAGGAGCTAGAGTAATACTAGAGAGAGAGAGAGATTGGGCGGAGGCCAGGGAGACTTACCTGCAGCGCCATTGCTCCAGCTTCGTCTTCAAGGTACCTGCAGCACAGCGCCATCTTCACAGGTTAGTACCTGGCACATGAGAGAGAGAGTTCTTCTTCTTCCTCTTCTCAGTCCATCATCTCCTTCTCACCCTCTCGCTATCTGACTTCACTGCATCAGCAGACTACGAGGGAGAGAGAGAGAGCTTGGTGACATTTGGATCCAGACTCGACGTTGAACTTCAGACATTTTGAAGAGGGGATATTTGGGACTTGTAACGAGACTTGGTGTTGACGACTTTCCCATCTCTCCCTTCCTCTTCTTCGTCTGATCCCCTCCTCTTCATCTGTGTATGTCTGGACCTGGCGCCTCTTTCCTCTGTATAGCGCCAGGCCCCTTCACACCTTGTGATGAGCATGATGTATGTTTGGTCTGCGTTGAAACATTGATTGGGCTAGTCATTAGTATTCTAGCATTCTGCTTCGCTATCTTGTACTACGTGAAAAAGGTCAGTCCCGGTCAGGTCAGGACTTGTATTTAAATATTCCACTGTGCTATAAAAACACCATTTTGTATGTATCAGGATGTACACTGCTTGTTGAGATTCTACTTGCACTGCATTGTCCATTCAGTCCTTTTTTATCGCATTGTGGATCCTCGGTTTTACATATACATTGCCCAACTGGGCATGTAACAGCCGATTCATTTATTGTTGTACTCAATTGTTAATAAGAGGAGGCGAGAGGAGGAGGGAGATGACATTGATTCTTCTTCTTTTTTCCAACTTAGTTACTAAGCTATATTCTTCTCTCAATTATACCTCCCACTACCTAGCTACCTATATGGCCTTGCATATCTCCTTACACGAGCCTCCATCCATGTCAAGGCACCGCTGGGTAACCCGAGAGATGTTTCTTTTAACTCCAGTTGGGGTTGATCCTAACCCCTGGCGAAGGATGGATGGGGCAAAGGGATAGCCCCTACCAAACCAACCAAAGGTGGCAAGCCGACCATCTCAGCTGGTGAACTGTCGGCATGCCGCAGGAGGCCGTGGGGGTCCGAGAGGAGATGACATTGATTCAATCTTGATTTCTTCTTCGTCTTCTTGGTGCTACATTGGTGGCCTTGGAAGCATTGACTGTTACCGTGGTCTCGCTATTCTCTGTTCTCTGTTCTGCTCTTCTTCGTCACCCTGGATCTAAATCCACTTTTCGAGTTGTGATGGATGTTACTGTCTCAAAATTGTTTTGCTTCAAGAATTGGACAAGGTCATAGCATAGGTAAAATAGAAGGCACTTAAAAGTTAATACTAAATTAGTAGGGATCTTCCACCCACTTGGAGCGGTCCTGTGTCTGGGAGACTTAGCAGTAACAGAGCGAATGTAGAGTCGTGTGAGGTTAGGTCTGTCCAGTTCCAAGGAAGATTTAAGTCTGAAATGATTTTCCCACCTCTTTAGAGGGTTTATTGGCCCGGAGGCAAGGCGAGTAGAGCCTAGAGCCACCAGTGCAGGAAGAGTTTGCACCAATCACTGATTCGACTCTCTCTCTTTTGCGCGTTCACTTTTCTGTTCTCATGATCTTTTGTGGTCATCGTTCTTACAATCCTTGCTAAGTTTTGTCCTTTTTTTTGTTTGTTTTCAAACAACACAACCTCACGGAACACAACCTCACGGCTCTGGCTCCATAGCCATTCTGTGAAGCGTCAGTACGGTTCGTATTCCACCGGCAAGTCAAAATACAGCATACAACACACACCAATGATTCTCCCCTTCATGGTAGAGAGACCTGAGCGGACGACATCGATTACCTTCAATCTGAGAGGATGTACCTCCCCTCACCCCTTCCCACTAACCGCTTGTTTGCCGTCCCATTCTCCTGTTTTAAAATCCTGCTCCTCCTGACGCTATCATATCACGTCAACACTGCTCAAGTCATCCCCCCAGTCAACCCGGGACCGACCACATGCTAAAACCCTAAACCCTCAAGGGGCTCTCTCTTCCGGTCATTGCATCTGGTCATACGGCCGGGCGCAGCCCAGTGTCGGGACACCGCTGCCTGCAGCCAGCCGGCCGCATGTCGTTCTCTATCCAACCCCCTCGTGTAGACCGTAGTGCTCAGCCTGATGCTAGGCTGACGCCCGTGCATTCCATGGTACTGTGTTCCGAGCGAGCGTCTCCCATCGAGTTTGCAGTACCCTCGCACCGCTTCGACCGAGCCTCCAGACCAGCTTCAGCATATCCCTCTCCAGAGTACGGAACTTCCGTCCTCCCAATCCGACCTTTGTAAATTTGTCAACGGTTTCTTACCTTCTGCTAGGGTCTTTCTTAATTTGGTTCCTTGTTGCAAGGAATGTGAGCGAGAGCGATAGACCGAAAACCAAGTTGCAAAAACACGAAGGAGTCCAGATAGTCATGTACCAAGCAGAGAGCACAAATGCACCAAGATACCATCCAAATAAGCGCAAGACAATGAACTTGAGTGACAATGCCGATGCTCTCTGGTCACACCAACACTGTATTCAATGCCGCTCCTACTGTCTGGCGCCCAGCGCCCAGCCTACACTACTCAGTCTATCTTCCCTATCTACGTTCATGAGACTGGATCACATAGAAGTTGAAGACCAATGTACGTGACGTCAACACCAATGCCGACCACCGGCATACACCAGGTACGTTCTCTCTCCTCCCCTCATCACCCCTTGGTTCCCCTTTGCATGTGCCTCCTACCCGAAGACCACCATAGCCATCACCTGCCTGCACCCCTGCAGCCCGGTTATGGCTGCTGTGCGCCCGCTGCCTCGGCAATGCCCCTCACCTCAGCGCCCGTGTGCGCGTCCGACCAGCAGTGCACATGCAGACACTAGCGCAGCAATGCAGCAGCGTGTCCGAATTGCCTGCCAAGGCCAGAATGAGGCTGCCTGGGTGAGGCAGTTTCCTTTATGGAAAATGCGACCCTCTGTCTGGCTGCGTGGGCCTGGCCTGGGAAGTTTCCAGTAGCTTCCAGTCGAGCCCCAATGTCTGCACCCAGGCCCAACCCCACTGTTACGGGCCTGGGCCCTTTTCAGTTGGGCACGTCCAGGCAGCCGTCCAGGCCCCAAGGGTTGGCCGCATTCTGTGTGACGACAATGCTGCTTTCTCATTCGTCCGCGGCCACTGCGTGATATGTCGGTCTCCCACTGTGTGTGCCCAGGGCGCAACCAACCGGGGCCCTGGGCTCAACTGTGCAGCGTAGCTGTTGCTTCTGGAGGGAGCCAGCAAAGGCTCACGTTGCTTTGTAACCAACTGGTGTGCTGCAACTGTCTGATTCCCCACATTTGGAAAAATGTCGTAAGGAGGCCTCCCGTGGATATTCAGGCCCACCTTCACTTAGGGCGGGCACGGGGTTGCTGGGGGCCGCAGCCCAGAACACTTGCATGTCTGATACGGGCCCCTCGAGGGCTCATTCCTCACATTGTTCTGTGCCAGTCCGTTTGACACTACACTTACAGTGCCTGTTTGAGACCTTCTGTTACATGCTGCGCCTGCACACACAGGCCATTTTCCAGGCCCTGCGCCCTTCAGCCAAAAAGCCTAGAATTCAGCCTGAAAACAGGGGCCTACAGTCCCTGTGTCGTTTCAAACTAAAAATGGCAAGAGCCTTTTTAGCCTGAAACGAAGGGCTATTTTCGGTCAGAACAACCGGCCCTGAAACTCAGGCACCAAACCAGGGTTTCGGGAACAGGCTATTCTTAGCCTGTATCCACGCCAGCCTCAGCAGATGCTGCAGCGCCAGCCCCTGGCACACTTCGGCATTGGCACCTCGGCCTGGCTGGCCCTTCAGGATGTCAGGAGGCAGGCCGTGGATTGGCAAGAGCAGCCTCCTCGGCCTGGCTGGCCCTTCAGGCAGTCAGGAGACAGGCCGGCAGGCCGTGGATTGGCAAGAGCAGCCTCCTCGGCCTGGCTGGCCCTTTAGGCAGTCAGGAGGCAGGCCGTGGAAGTATATAAGTACCCCCCCAGGCACGTCACGATTCATTATTCAGGAGGCAGTAGTCTTCAGGATTCGGGAGCAGCACTCTGGAGGGAGCGCTGCGTTGTAGTAGTGGTAGCATTAGCTTGTAGTCTTCAGCGCTGGGCGCAGTAGGTAGCTGTAGTCTCCAGCGCTGGGCGCCATAGCTAGGATAGTGTTAGAGAGAGAGAGAGAGAGTTTGGGCGGAGGCCAGGAGTACTGACCTGCAGCGCCGTTGCTCCAGCTTCATCTTCGAGGTACCTGCAGCACAGCGCCCACATCACAGGTTGGTATCTGGTTCGTAACAGTGAGAGAGAGAGTCTTCTTCTTCCTCTTCTCAGTCCCCCCATCTTCTTCTTACCCTCTCAACTTCTGACTTCCCTGCAGTTGCAGACTACGAGAGAAGAGATACCGGGCTTGGTGACATATGATCCAGACTCAACTTTTTGGGGATTCAGACATGGCAACGAGGGACTATTTGGGATTGGTGACCAAGACTTGGTGTTAACGACATTCCCATCTTCTTCCCTCCTTTCGTCTGATCCTTATCTCTTCGTCTGTGTATGTCTGGACCTGGCGCTATCTTCCTGTGTGCAGCGCCAGGCTCCTTCACACTTCGTGATGGATACAATGCATGTTTAGTCTGAGTTCAATCATTGATTGGGCTAGTTAGAGGTACTCTAGCATTCTGCTTCGTTACTCTGCACTACGTGAATGAGGTCAGTCCTGTCAGGTCAGTCTTTGTATTAAAGTCTTCCCTGCGCTCTTCAGCATCTTTATGTATGAATGAGAATGTACATTGCTTGTCGAGATTCTACTCGTACCGCATTGTCTATTCAGTCCTTTTCATCACATTGCAGATTCTCGGTTTATTACGTACATTGCAGATCTGTGCATGTAACACTTTCCCAGGCCTCCTCCAGTGGCATCTCTTGTGGCGTCGATGGTCTGTTTACACCTTTTCTAGACTCTCCAGAGCGTCAGCGGACGGAGTCTTCTATAGAGCTTCTGCTCCCATTTCTCCGTGATAAAGGGTCCTGTGAACCCTGTGAGCAGATCCATGGGAGTCCTCAGTGAGCAGCTTGCTCGCTACAGAGTTCCAGAGGGCCCTGGCCTTATTCCAGAGTTGCGTCGTTGTTGGACAATACAGCAACCAGTGGGTGATGTCCTCCTCTGTTTCCCTGTCGCAGATTGCACAGATTGCATCCAGGGCCTGGCTGTTTACTCTGGCCCTTCGCTTACTCAGCCACTTGTTCACAGGGAGAACCCGGTAGGTTATGAGCCATTGCATGCTTCTAACCCTAGTGATGTGGATGGCCAAGACCAGCCTCCAGGGAACTGCAGCCAGTCCTTACAGACGTCGAACAACAAACATACAGGGTACATTAGCCCAATGGTGGGAGTTCTATCCTTCGTAGTTTCTTTTTGGTCTTTAGAAGTTCCATCCTGTATGGTTTCACTTTAGTGTGTGTGTGTGTGTGTGTGTGTGTGTGTGTGTGTGTGTGTGTGTGTGTGTGTGTGTGTGGTACGAGGCTCCCACAACCGTGCCGCTGCATGTTGTGTCGGAAGATGTGCTTATAAACAACACAGGGAAAGAGCCCGCAGCCCGGGATGCCCATAGAAAAGAATGCTTATAATGTCCAGCTTTCAAAAGCCATGAAACAAAAAAGAAAACCAGTGGCACTGCAAAGTACAACAAGGCAAACAAAATGGCAAGGCAAAGGTCAAGACGCAACACGGCACTTGGACGACAAGCCGCAGCAAAGAACAAAGGGTGGAGGGGATGGGGAAGGCGGGTGGGTGGACAAACAGCACAAGGCAAAAGAATGAGGCCGCAACAACAAGTCAAGAACTAGCACTAGGGCGGTGAAGCAACAGCATTGAACCCAGGCTGGGGGGCATGGGGGAGGCGTGTGGGCAGGCAAACAACACTAAGCAAGAAAAGACAGGACAGGAAGTCAAGAAGCAGTAAGGCAGCAAGGCAACAAGGCAACAAGGCAACAAGGCAGACAAAAGAATAAGTAGCAAAAAAAAAAAAAAAAAACACCTGATATTTGTTTCGTCGGAGTTCCACCGACTCATCAGGAGGCTGAACCCTCGACAATCCGCAGAATCCTCGTATTGGATGGTTTGGGTCATGAACCCTTTGACCCTTGTTGAAGGCTCACTGTCCCCCAAACGGAACACAGCAGCGGGCTGCAACCCAGCGAAGCACCAGGCAACGCTGTTGAGGCAACACGGCTGCTCAGCGCTAAAGACAACTGCAAGGAACGACACAGCACGCGGATGACGGATGGACAGCGCAGCAACCATGTAGTGATGCACAAGGCAACACAAGCAAGGCACCACACGGCAAGGGACGACAGGGCGAGCGGACCAGCAGCTCGGCAACCCTGCAGCAAATCACAAGGCAAAGTAGACAAGACCAGCCTACAAGGCACGCAAGCAGCAAACACGGAAGGAACGACCAGCGGATGGGAAACAAGCCAGCCGAGCAGCGAAGCGCAAGGCAACACCAACAACACGGCCACACCGCACAGTGAACGCATCAACTTGCAGAGAAGCACATGCGAAGCAAGCGGGACAGGCAGTAAGGCAGCGGCCGCGCGCAGATGAGGCAGTCCACACACCCAACACGGTGCAAAGCAGCACATGACCTACTCACATCACGATCGAACCCGGCAAACTGTTGGTTCCCGCCACCCACTGAGCCAGAGAGTCACCCAGACGAACATCTGTCATCACCCAAAGGCAACACAGACATCCCAAACCACGCGGCCCCCCTATGAGTGCTGTACGACCTCCGAACAACAGCCCACCTACTGTTTAGCACTTCATGAGGATGCTCACTCCAACAGACAGAAGGTACTTGGAAAAAAAATGGGGAAAGGGAAAAAACAAGAAAACAGACAGACATACAAAAATTTGATTAAACTGATTGTGTGTGTGTGTGCGTGTGTGTGTGTGTGTGTGTGTGTGTGTGTGTGTGTGTGTGTGTGTGCGTGTGTGTGTGTGTGTGTGAACTTTTTTTATGATGACAGATGCCTTGGAGGAGAACTTTGAGGAGTTTCCGGACATAAGACACCGAGCTTCTAGAAGCCTAGAGGAGATGATGGAGGTTCTTGGGATTAATCGCTCGCGAGTAGTTACTGGCGATGTCTACGGCGATGAGGTTATTGCTGTCGAAATACACTGTCATAACAGCGAATCGATGTTTCAAATATATGGGCATCGTCTTGCAAAAATTATCCAAAACCTTCAGTCACAAACTCGTCATGTCACTAATCTAGGCAACAGGTACGAACGTTTCTGACAAAAGTTAACCAAATTGGCAAATTTTCAATTTCACTCTTTCCTTTTCTTCTATAGACCTGCCTTCATTCTATTCTAGGTAGCAGCAGTTGAGTTCCTTTTCCACCAGCAACTTATATAGACCTGCCTTCATTCTATTCTAGGTAGCAGCAGTTGAGTTCCTTTTCCACCAGCAACTTCGGCAAGTCAAAAGTTTGACAAGTATAGAGTCGATACTCGAACGCTTGCTTCTGTTATGGTTGATGGAACCCATGAACAACCATAGCTTGCTCCTTTGAGGAGGATTGACTGTCAGCAGTGTCAGGCTGGCCGCTCCTTGATTATGTTCCTCTCAGTCTACATGTGAAGACTCGAAAGACTGACCAATTTACTTTTGAAACCAAGGTGACCTGTAAGCACTAGAACTATAGATGAGTCAAAGGAGTACACCCTCCGTTTCCCCATGATGTGCTCCTTTTCCTTTCGGGGTAATAAGTATGTTTCAGTCACGATCGAGTCTCGGATGGGCAAAACAAACACAGCGAGTTAAGGCCATGATTGGATTCCAGTGTGTCTTTGCATTCTGTCACACTACTTTAGTGTGATGCTGAAACGGCCATTTCTTGTTTGGGGGTGAGATATCACACGCATACGATCAAAGGTGAAAATTCCGAAAATTTTTGACACAACTTTATTAATGAGAAAGCAGCATTGACCGAAGAGAACCTCATACACAAGTAGTAAAAGGGCCTTTACCCGATATAGGCCTCAGGCCTTGTAAAAATAGAGCAGCACGGGCCTTGTAAAAGTAAAGCATTGTGAAAAGGTATCTTGCCAGGGCTCAGAAACGTGAAAAGAGGTCAAAAGTCAAGTTCTCTATCAACAGGCACATCTAAATCTAAGGCAATGGGCATTGTCAAAAGACTTACCTGTTCACCAGGAGATGTGTATGTCATGTCTGTTCGAGTAAGGGTGTGTCTGTACGTGTAGGCAGTGTACCTGTTCGTGCAATGGAAAGTGCCTGTTCAAGTAGTAAATGTGTCTGTTCGTTTAGAGTTGTGCCTGTCCGAAAGTGAAGTCAGTAGGCACAGTCCCAGTTCTGGTCTAAGTCAAGGGGTCAGTCCAGATCCAGACTTTCAAGTCCAAATCCAGGCCGAAGTGCCTCAGCAGCAGTTGAATCTCATTGGGACTGTACTGGGACCCATGCAATGCAGGGTCTGGGACAAAGGGAGAGGCTGAATTGAGCCAATGCAGACCCAGCGAGGAGTGGCCAGCACTATAAAAAGAGCTGCCTGCCTCATTCTTCGCCAGATCTCCACTGGCTGCAATGCGTGGAAGTGCTGGTGCACTTCTGCGCTGAGTCAGGAGGAGCAGCGCTGGAGGAGAAGACGCGCTGGAGGGAGGAAGATGCCTGTACGCTGGAAGTGATGCAGCCATAGCTGCCCAGCGAGTTAGCATTAGTAGTAGAGGGTTAGTATGTAGCTATGAGTAGTATCCAGAGTAGATCCTCATGAGTATTGAAGAGTGTGTATGCATCATAGGAGGAAGGGATTGAGGCTGAGAGTGTTCATTCAAGGTTGGCTATGGAAGATACTTACCTGAGTTGGATGTGACCTGCAGAGGTGGCGCTGATGAGTGGTGACCACATTGATGACTTGGAGACTATCTGCAGGGGTAGCACTGATTCACTGGAAGGCATATTGATGAGTTGGCAAGATATTGGTGTTGCGCTGATGAGCGCTGGACTCAGGGGAACTTTGAAACACTTTGTATTCATATTTCTGATAATATAAACTGTGAAACTCGGTCCTCATCTTCTCTATCTTTGTCTATTGTCAGACAACTGTTCATTGTGTGTGGGAGTACGATCCATGGCATGTACACACTTACGTGAGATGGTCCCCAGGACCCATGCAGTAGAGTTACAGAATGGAAGGATGCACATTACTCCTGCAAAAGCCGGTCGCCGGGGGGGGAGGGAGAAGGACGGAAAGGGAGGAAAAGGAACACGTGCGGCCGCATCAGGTGTTTTGAACTTTTGAGTTAAGAAAGGCAAAAAATAACACGAAGTGGCAGTTTTTGGACACGGCTGCAGTTCCAAAAGGCAAATTAAATTTAAATAATTTAAATAAAAGATTATAAAACATAAAATTTGACCCCCAAAGTTACCCAAACCCTAATTTCAGTTTGGATCTGTTGGTCAGGACCTGAAAATGGGGGTCCCTGTTAACCACAAAGTAAAAAATAATGAGAGAAGAAATTATCTAGTAAGAATGCAGCTGTGCCCCCCAATGAGGAGAAGGCAAGCCTGCATGTTTCTCAACAAGAGGCAGCGACCACATTTTTTTTTTTTTTTTAGTTTTAGTTTTTAAATGGTGGTGGCTGCCGCTTATTTGCCGGGCAGGTTTCCATCTCCCCTGTTCCGCCAACCATAGATGTTTAATTTGCCAGACGCCTGGCAGTTTCGGTGAAAAATTCGCCGAAAATGACACTACCTATTAACCACGAGTGTGCTCCAACCAGGTACCCCATCTAGTCTCTTGGCTTGCCCTTTTCTTCCTTCATCTATGGGTTGCAGAATCTTGGTTGCCTAAGTGCCTCCTCTCTTGGCCCTCGGTTTACCCACCATTTTTGCTTAACAGTTCTGGACCCATAGAATGTGCAGGACTGAACTCATTTATTTTATCCCCAAGTATCTCAGCGGCTCTGTCGGAGGCAGTCACTGCATTCCTTCCGGTGTGGTGGCTGGCTTTGGGAGTGGTTCCCGTGGATCCATGAGCCACCACCCCACAGTCTTGGCCCAATTAATTCGCATTTCAGCAGCCATCTGAAAGGCCTGCATTGCTCTAGTAAGTGCTGTGAATGAAGAGTCTGATACTCTGATAAGTACTGTGAGAGCATCTGCAGATAGAAAATTTGTTATTGGGAGGGCCAGCGGGCTAGCCCAGTTGGTAGAGCACGTGAGTGGCATTCAGGAGGTCATGGGTTCGATTCCCCACGTCATCCAGTCAACTCCCCACGGCCCCTGCAGCGCACTTCGAGTTCACCAGCTGAGATAGTCGGCTTGCGCCCTCTCTATTGGTCACAGTAGGGGGTGCCCCCCCTCCCATCCAGCGCGAGGGGTTAGGTTGGACCCAGGTGGGATAGGCTCAACCCTGAGGGGATAGGATCAACCCTGAGGGGATAGGCTCAACCCTGAGGGGATAGGCTCAACCACTAGCAGAGCTAATTTACCCTTTCCACCCATAACCCTTAGTGCATTGCGCCTTCTGTGCGTAGATGTGTTTTTTTGCTGTCTGGAGGTAGCTTGGCATTGTTCCGGCATAGGCTAGGTCCTTGCTTGTCGGATCTGTAGGTAGACCGGTGCATAGATATGGGAGATTGCCATACTACCTTCTTCCCCCGAACATAACGCATATGCGTTGTAGATGAATACAACGCGTAGGGTGCGTTCTATTCGAATACAACGCATATGCGTTCTATTCGAACAGCCTTAAATTTAGACTACAACGCATCTGTGTTCTATAATTCTATTCGATTTTTTTCAAAATTTGAAACTCGAATACGAATTATGCAATGCATATGCGTTATGTTCAGGGGAAGAAGGGTAGTTATGTGAGTAGATAGCGTGTGGTAGGTGGTTAGCTAGTTTTTTTTCTGGTTTTTTTCTGGGATTTGAGGAAATCGCCCATTTTGCTGGTCCTGGGGTATTGATGACCTTTCAACCGACTGGTCCTTTCTTAAGAAGGAGGCTATGGCTTCCACAATCAACAAGAAAATTGGTGCTGCTGTGAATGGATCCCCCTGCCTGACGGACTTGGACATTTGTATTCCTTGGATAGGTGATCATTGACTTGTACCTGCCCGTGTGCGCGTTGTACAGAGCTCTCACCCATTTGCTGAAGTTAGGAGTCTTAAGAGGACCAATTCCCATTTTTTCCGTACGTAATTGCGGGAAGTTCTAATTCACTTGATCATATGCTTTTCCGAAGTAAAAAAAAAACAGTTATCAAGTAATATGATACTAATATCAACTTATCGCTGCATTTATCTTTTTGTCTGTAATGTACGGAATGGACTCGGTCAGTAAGAGAAAAAAGAGAAGAAATTAAAAATAAAAAAATAAAACATTCTCGAAGATAAATCTTCCTGGTATGAAATAATGAAACCCGTTTGGTCAAAGTGGAAGCATGCAGCCGCGATAGTTGGCAGTCTAGTTGCTAGTGCTTTCACTATGATCTTGGAAGTTAGTATGAATCGGTCTGTAATTTTTTATGTCGTTCGGGTCCCCTTTTGGTGCAAAGGGGAAAGGGAGGGATTGAGAGGAAGAGAGTAGAAAGTATAGAGGTATACAGTATGATTTGACAGTTAACCTTCCAAAAGGAATCAATGAATGTCGTCAAGATCACTCTAAGTTCAGTAAGTGTAGTGGCGTGGAGGGTAAAAAACAGGGTAGAGCAGTGGTACATCCTTTCGAAAGGAAGTAATCAATGTTGCTGTTTCAGTACCTCCTGGCCTTGACGGGGAGAGGCATAGAATGGGTACTACTGATGTTAGGGGCGCCGGACCCAGTTTCCAGCTTTAGTAGTAACAAGACAATCCCCGTCGCAAGAGGGGGGGGGGGAACACATTGTAATCACAATTATGGTGCTGCTGATATGTCCTCATCACTTGCGTTTACTGTCCAGTCTGCTGGGAGACTTATGCATCTGACAATGAGAATGGATTGCTGCTCCTTGTTGTTTCCAACATGAAAATGCGAGCTCGTGAAGGAGTTGATTGCTGCTGCTTGTTGTTGCGAACATTAAAATGTGAACTCGTGAAGGAGTTGAACTCTACCTGCTGAATTCTGAAAGACAGACATCTCGTCAAGAAAGATCGGAGGAGCAGTGGAGTTCGATTTCGTGCCCTTTCTGGGGGCGTCATACCCTTGCTTGAGATCTTGAGATGCATCTGACAATGAGAATGGACTGCTGCTCCTTGTTGTGAACATTAAAATGCGAGGTCGTGAAGGATTTGAACACGTCATCTCGTCATGATGTGTGGACCATTCAGCATTCAGCCAGCAGGCTGGGCTCCAATGGAATGAATTTGGAGAATTTGGATTGTGTTTATTTGCTTATTTTTGGAGGGACTCGAACTCTTGATCTGATGATGTGGTTAACAGCAGTAAGAAGATGTGTGGATCGTTCATTCAGCATACGTGCAGTTTGTGCTCGTTGTCATATGTCTGGTGCAGTTTGTGCTCGTTGTTATATATCTGGTGCAGTTTGTGTTCGTGCCATGTTCGAGATCTTGAGATGCATCTACCGATGTGAATGTTTCGCTCCTCACTGTCATACCACTGTACCTAGCAGGATTTGGACTCTTAATCTGGTGATCTGGTTATCAGCAGCAAGATGTGCCCAGGATTCATTCAGCATTCAGCCAGTAGGGAGGGGTCTAATGGATTGAATGTGGAGTGTGCTTCGTTTGTTTGTTGAGTAGTTTTTTTGGAGATTTGAATTGCATTCATTCGTTTGTTGAGTGATTGGAGAGTCGGAACTCGCGCACCAGGCGGACTGAGCTGAACTAAACTGAACTGATTGTCGAGAAACGGGGTATCGAGTGGGAAACAGAAGTGATTGAACATGGAGGACCCCATGAAAGACACTGCAAATCATATTGTCTCATCTTTTCTGGCCCCAGGCATCTCTGCTGATGTGGTGCACGCACAACAAAGTATTACAGGAGGTACCTTCGCTGAAACCGAGTGCCTCTGCTGACGTGGCACCTTTGTTGACGTGGCATCTTTTGATGACGTGGCGCCTTTGCTGGCTGATGCATTTTGCTGGCGAGGTTCCTTTTGGTAACGTGAGGACTAAGTGAAAAAAAAAAAAAAAAAAAAAAAGCAATGAATCTTGGGGTAGAGCATCTGGACTACTCTTCGTAGCCCCTCTGTCGTAGGGCCCTGCCAAAATGTCCCGGTCCTCCGCGTTCTCCTCCTACATCATAGCCTCCTATCCCTCCTCTATCGTAGCCTCCACCTCCTCTTCGCCGTCCTCCTCCTCCATGGTAGCGGTCTGCTCCTCCATCTTAGCGCCCTCCTCCTCCATCTTCCGCCAGGCTCCTCCTCCTCCATTCTTCCCGTGGTTCTCCTTCTCCTCCATCCTTCTCGTAGTTCTCCTCCTCCTCCTCCTCCTCCTCCTCCTCCTAGATTGTGACCACCTCCTCTTCGTCCTCCTGTGTCATGGCGGCGATGTGGCCCTGCCACCCTCCTCCATCCCACCGTCGTCCTCCTCGCCGTGCTCCTCCTTTGTAGTGCCCTCCTCCTCTTCTTGCTAGTGCTCCTCCTCCTCCTCCATCATAGCCTCCCTTTCCTTTTCCTCATCCGTTGTGGCCACGTCCTCCTCCTCCTTCTCCATCATAGTCTTGTCCTCCTCTGCATCGCGGTGCCCTCCTCGTCCACCCTCTTCCACCCGCCACCTCGCTCCTCCATTGTAGCTTCTTGCTCCTCCTTATGCTCCTCCATCTTAGTGCCCCCCTCCTCCATCTTCTGCCACACTCCTCGTCCTCCAGTCTCCTCATGGTTCTCCTTATCCTCCATCCTCCTCTTCCTCCCGAAAAGGGGACAAAAAACGGCTGTGCACCTTTCCCATCTTCCAGCAAAAGACCGCTGTGCACATTCTCATTTCCTCATGTTGCACATTTGGTCATTCCGGTGCACATTCTCATTTCCTCATGTTGCACATTTGGTCATTCCGGAGCCCGAGTTGCTTTGCACTTGTGTTCGAACACTGGAGAGAGGACCACCAAAAACACAAAGACGGCACGACAGAATAACAAATGGCAGGGCGAATTCGGGCGCGAGGCAAAAACAGAAATTTGCGACCTCCTCCCCGTGCGCCCAGGGGAAAACAAAAAACGCAAAACAATAACGCGGATTGCCCTGAACCTTTCGCCAAGCACACCCGGGGGGCAACGCTCGTTCCCCCTCCGCGACCTTTCGAGAACCGCACACCATGGGCCCCCGGAAAAAAACAACTGCGGTCCCCCGGAAAAAAACGGTTGCGCCCCCCCGGACAAAAAAGGCTGCGGGCCCCCGGGAAAAAAAAGGCTGTGGGCCCCAAAAAAGGCTGCGCCGCCCTGGAAAAAAAAGGCAGCAGCCCCCGGAAAAAAAAGGCTATCTCTCGCTCTGCTTTTTCTTGGACCCACACATCACCGCCGTCTTTTCCCAACACTGGCGAGACCCGCTGGGATCTCGCGTGGAAGCATCATGCGAGACCCGCTGCTTCTTTAAGAAGAGTAATAAAGAGGGGAAAAGTGGGTGTTTCAACCACCACGACCTCCGAGCCTCTTTTTGCCAAGGTGGAACTGAGCTGCGTGCCAAGCTTCGCCGAAGCAACAGCGCGACCTCTTCTTGTTTTTGTTTTGGCTGGTGCTGCCAGCCATCTTGGTCCAGTGGTGCCCGGCCTATTTTCATTTTGAGTTTGCCTGTGAAAGGTAGTGGTGGTGAAACGAGTGACCAGGGAAGTGACCGGACCACGCTTTGTGCGGCGCTCCATGTGCCTGCGCTAGCGCAAGTTACCGTGATAGGGTAACTGAGCAAACTCTAATTCATCACTGGTGATGGTGATGCAGGGGAGCATCAACAGCCTATGGTTGTTTGAGTTCGCCGATAGAACTCGAGCATGATGCATAGCTTACCGGGCCCATGTCTCAAAATAGAAGCTTTCCAGATATTGCCTACATAAGGCGAGTTCTTTCTCGGCCTGTCTTCAGAGTCGCGCCGCGCCCCGGTAGCAACTTTTGCTTTCATCCTTTCTTTCTATTCTTGGGGGATGAACGCCCTGTCTCTACCCCGCTGCAGCCTCTTCTTTCACTTCTCTTCCTCTCGATAGTAAGAACGTCTTTTTCGTATTTTGGGAGCATCTGTTCGTGCGCGCTAACCAGGCCAAGTTTGAGAAATTCGTAATTATTAGTGCCTTACGGGCCAGTGTGCTTCGTATCTGTAACCGAGTTTGGAACAGAGACATCATGGCAAAGGAGGCACCGGCAGATGCCGACATACAGATGTCGGGCATCAATGCTACAGAAGAATAGCGGATTCAGGTTTGACTACAACAGTGCTTCATTCAAAGGAATGTCCCTCAACTGGAACAGTACCTGGAAGTGGACACTGACGAAGAAGACACGATTGACGGAGTAGTGCACGAGGGATTTCAACAAAATTCTGATCCAGTGGTTTGAAGGATCACACAGTAGTGTTTATCTTTGGCAGTAGGGGCCAAAGAATTCTCATAAGCTACAGTTTGTAAGGAATCCGGCGGATGGGCACTCGAGTCCAGAACTCGAAGCGCTAGGCCGTGGTTCCACTCGTGTGGAAGGTAGATCTATGATATCATACATGGCCAGATGGATAGAGGCAAAGACTCGGATGATGGGGAAGAAACCGGAGATTAATTTTCTCCTAGACAGACAGAAGTACAAAGTCATAATCAGTTCCTAGTTACCGAAAAGTGAGTGGGAAACATAGACGGACAGAGAGAGAGAAGATAACAACTGGGTTTTGACCATAAGATTCCCTTTGTACAGCCTGTCCTTTATTCACACGATGGTGAAGAAGGCAATTGGGCCAATAATTAAGGAATACGAGTCAGTTGATGACGGTACCATGCTGCATTTGGTTAATGTGAAGCTTGGTATTGACAAGCAGTACGAGTCCAGATTCAAGTATGTCCTTACTTACGGTAGGACTAGATACGGGGTCGGCAGATTTAGTCGATAGTAGAACTCTGTGGTGCTGAATTTCTCGTTGGTATGGACACCAGACTTCGGAGTGTCCGGACAGAAAGGAGGACTCGCAGGAAGGCTCTTCATCCAGACCGGACAGGATGGATCGAGTGGCGCGCCATCCTCGAGAGGGGAATTTAAGGCAGTCCAATCAGGGAGGCGATTGTACAATGCTGAACACTCCCTCAGAGGAGGATACTTCTGCAGCCACTCCCGCAACAACTCCGTCAGCGGTACCAGCGGGCGGCCCCACACTACTGACCCCGTCAGTCGAACCTCGCTTCCCGACACCGCTGACAACTTCAGCATCCCTCTCAGGGATTTCCTCGAATAGTGCACAGGGAGGCCTCGTGGGCCTGATCCCAGGCATTCCGTTCACATCGGGAGGGCAGCAAATCCCGGGAGGAGTTCTGCGCCCGTCAGCCATGTCCAGGGGGATGGATTCCCAGGCCCCAGCAGCCAGGGTCCCATCCACCACGATCCCATCTCATTCCATGGGGGGATCAGGATCAGGCAAGGGACAAAACGGGCGACAGAGACTTTCCCCCCCCCGCCAGCTAGGCAGAGGAAGAGCTTCTGCCATGCTGGAGAAGAGATCAGCTGAGCAGGCTGCTTCGGCCTCCTCCTCTTCTGCAGCACTTGTCTCCCTTTCTTCAAGGGGGCGAGGGAATGTGGGGGGACGAGGAGGAGGAGGAGGGAATCGCAGGAAGGGAAAGTCAAATCTGAATATTTATAATCCTACCTCGCCCATATCTCCTGGACTTGGTGTGACCTCAATTCAAGGTAACCTCCAGGTCTCACCATCGAAATACACCAAAAAGGAGTTGACCGTACCTGCATCAGCCTCTACTGCTGAGCAAGGTGCATCGTAGGTCTCTTCACTGGTCTCGTCTTTTGAGAATGGTTTGAACTGGGAGGTTTCTCTCGCACAAGGTATGGGCGGGCAAACTCGAACGTCTCACCAAGATGTCAGACATCAGGAACCCTCCCTGATGGTTTCCTTATCCAAGGAACAACATCTCAATGAGGTAAACTTCACTTGGTCTATGGTAGTGTAATTTAGCAAAGCAGGGATGATTTATGAAAGTGAGGTGAGTGTGTCAGGATTTGATCTCATGACGGGTTTATTGACAGGTACATGTGCGTAGTACTGTGTACCAACCATTCACGCACATGGGCTGGTTGGTCTATGATAGTGTAATTTAGCAAAGCAGGTGTGATTTATGAAAGTGAGGCTTTGTAGAAGACATCTTTCCAAAGTGTGAAAAAATACTGCAAAGAGACCGACTATTGAACGTGCGGCAATCTCTTAAGGGTTTTGGGTTCCGAGGATCGAGGGTTCACGGGGATTCCATAGTTGAGGGGTTAGGGTTTAGGGATGTTATAGGGTTGGGGGTTGGGGGGGTTAGAGGGTTGAGGGTGTAGGGTGTAGGCGCCGGGGTTCGAGGGTTGAGAGCTTAGGATTGAGTGGTTTAGGGTTTAG
>BFEA01000015.1:1168758-1182364 GCA_003427395.1 Chara braunii | reverse complement strand
CCATAAAGGAAGCAAGGCAGCCCAGGCCAGGCATTCTGGCCCGCGTAGGCAATGCGGACACGCTGCTGCGCTGCGGCCAAGGGCGCTGGCGGAGCACGTAGAGGTGAAGTGGGGTGCTGCAGGGCAGCGGTGCGCTGGCAGCCATAGCCGGGCTGCTGGGCGCTTGGGGGTAATGTGGGCGATCTGGTGGTCTTCTGGGAAGGAGGCGCGTGTGTGGGGTAACAAGGTCTGATGAGGGTGACGAGACACATATGTGGTGCATGAAGAGAGGTCGGCTATGGTGTTGACATCATGTACATTGGTCTTCAAAAGTCGAAGTGAGCCTGTTGCGTGAACACAGTTGTACGTAGGATAGTCGAGTAGAGTAGGCTAGGCGCTGGGCACCAGACAGAGAGGAGAGACTTTGGATACTGTGTTGGTGTGGCCTGAGGGCTTGAACATTGGCTCATTACTTCATTGTAWTGCTCTATTTGGATGGATTCTCGGTGCATTTGTGCTCTCTGCTTGTACACGACTATGTGGACATCTGTGTGATTTCGCAACTTGGTGTTCTGTATATCGTTCACACTCATATTCCTTGCAATTTGGTATCGGAGCTGGTTCGTGATCGCCGCTTACCTGGCATCGACAACATTATTACTTGGTGCGCTGAGATGCTTCTGTGCAGTAAGGATACATTGGCGCTGGTTTGATTGAGCGGGGCCCAGGTAGAGGGGCCGGCCTCTGGAAGGCTGTGGCGACAACGGGTGTATGTATGATGCTGAGAGCATGCTGACGTGGCATTTTGGCTGAGGTGGCACTGCATCGCGTTGTGGTTGGTACCGAGGCTATTGACCGGTCATCGAAATGCACGTTGGCCCAATTGGTGAGAAATCTGTGGTTGGGGGCATCTCCAGGTACGTTGTTGCCATTCCTTATCTATCCTCTTAATCTCTTGTTACCGTGAGGAAGTGAGTCCAACCTTGAGTGTCCGCTCTTTGGTGAGGAGTCGTGTGCACTCTATCTTCAGAGACGACATTCTTCCCGATGGCGCATCTGGCAGGAGAGGGCGGTGCCTCTGAACGGCCCTGGTCGAAGCACGGGTCATGGTCACCATGCCAACCCATGGGAGTAGTACACGCAGGCCATGTTACTTTGTCCTTTGAGGCTCTTTGTTGCGCAGATAGAAGGGGTGTGCGGACTGACCAGTCCTAAGCAGACACTCCCAGACCGTTTATAAATATTTCTGGTTGGGGTTTGAACTGTACACTGGCTGTGATCGTCGTCCTGATTGCGACGTTAAATAATTCCTGAGGACTCTCGGGGGCTGTCCTTAAATTGCCTCTTGATCATCCAGATCAGTCAGACGTAAGGCTTGTTGCACGCAGGGGTAAATAACGGGGAGGCCGGTCATAAGCATACGCCTTGGGCATAAGGGTGGGCCAATATTGCACACCTTAGACACCGCCACTTGACGATGCTCACAGGTACGTTGGATACAAGGGAAGGGGACTCCAATTGAGGACTTGATTGTACATCACTATCATACCCATTGTGCATACATCTGCTCACAGCAGTTTATTTTTATTTTGACTAGTTGGTTGACAGGCTGCTGACACCTAACAAACAGCCTAGAGTAGGAATGTAATCTACCATGGTCAATTCTTCTCTAAGCTCCTGTGCAGAACTAATCAGGATAGAAGTAGACTATATGTGTACGGTCCGTGTAGGTGTTGTTCATGCCGCTTGACCGGTAGTCTAGGTAACTCGCCGGACATTATATTATTTTATTTATTTTTAGAACCGGTCAGACGCATGTTGCGGTAGGTCCCAGAGAAGACTCTAGTGCAGACAGTGTTTGCCTAGTTGATGAGCAGATCAGAGGGTGGTGAAGGAACAACTGACGATAGGAGGAAGACACGACAAGATACGAGTAGGATACCCGTAGTGTTCCAATTTCTACTTCCAGGGGATGAGAGAAGGGTAAGGGTTGAAGCAAGGGCCCGTAATCTAGAGACTGCGAGAGAAGCAGCAGCAGCTGTAGAACTGGCGTTGGCAGCAGCAGCAGCTAGCGCGGTAGCAATGGCTACCTTTGCAGCAACTTTTCCTGCGAACTCAACTGGTCTGGGTATGGGCAT
Source organism: Chara braunii (assembly GCA_003427395.1). Lineage (NCBI taxonomy): Eukaryota > Viridiplantae > Streptophyta > Charophyceae > Charales > Characeae > Chara > Chara braunii. The sequence continues at coordinate 1,180,247 of BFEA01000015.1, read as the reverse complement.
GCCGCCCAACTCGACCAGTTCGCAAGTCATCTCTAGTACATCAGGAGTTGGCACTAGTCAGATGGCGGGCTCGCAGTACAACTCGCCGCCTCCACGCACCCAGGATCAGATGGAGCTCCAACAAGTGGAAAGGATTCACTTAAGGCTAGAGGAGGAACTTAAAAAGGCTATCGACAGGGAGAAAGAAATTAGAAATAGGAGTATCAGACTAGAGAGCAGACAGGCAGACAAAGTTGCACTAGACGATTTAGATGACTCTAACCTGGACAACAACATGAAAGTTGTCAAGGCGAGCATCCTGTCCATGCATGCATGGATGGACAACAAACTGGATGCAATCCAGGACACCCTGGACCAGATCTTGAATGCCATGCAAAGGCCAGGAATCAGGCCAGCAGTTTTGCCATGGCTGCTATTCTCAGCGATGACAGGCCCCTATGTCGCTCAATTCGGATCAACACCAAGCAGTATGTCAGCAGCAGCACTATCTCAGATTGTTGCTTCTTCATCTTCTGGTCCAGCGGCTGGAGCTACACCACAGTCGCCACCTGTCTCACCAGTGGGACAGTAGCAACTATGGTACCCCAAGACCCCACTGAAACCACCTCCAAGCTTCCCAGGAGATAAGAAGGATGAGGTGCTCGACACTTGGTTGAGAACGGTTCCAGTGTGGGTCAGGGCAAAGGGGACACTGGTAGAGGAGGAGGTGATTACTATTGTATCCTACTTGGAGGGTTCAGCAGCTCGTTGGCTCAATGGATTGGTGGCTTCCAAGGGTTTCGGCAGGAGAGGGTTTAGATGACTCTACCCTGGACAACAACATGAAAGTTGTCAAGGCGAGCATCCTGTCCATGCATGCATACATGGACAAGGATGCAATCCAGGACACCCTGGACCAGATCCTGAATGCCATGCAAAGGCCAGGAATCAGACCAGCAGTTTTGCCATCACTGCCATTCTCAGCGATTACAGACCCCTATGTCGCTCAGTTCGGATCAACACCAACCAGTACGTCATCAGCAGCACTATCTCAAACTGTTGCTTCTTCATCTTCTGGTCCAGCCGGTGGAGCTACACCACAGTCGCCACCTGTCTCGCCAGAGTGATAGCAGCAACCATGGTACCCCAAGACCCCACTGAAACCACCTCCAAGCTTCTCAGGAGATAAGAAGGATAAGGTGCTCGACACTTGGTTGAGAACGGTTCCAGTGTGGGTCAGGGCAAAGAGGACACTGGTAGAGGAGGAGGTGATTATTGTTGCATCCTACTTGGAGGGTTCAGCAGCTCGCTGGCTCAATGGATTGGTGGCTTCCAAGGGTTTCGGCAGGAACATGGGTGATTGGGCTAAGACCCACACCCTGGAGAGTTTTATGGACTTGGTAGAGGCGCAAATAGCCATTGATGGGTTACTGAAACTTGATGCTAGAAAGTACAAGTTTGTGTGCGAACTTACCACGACTGTAGAGCGTTTGACTGTCGTCCCAGGCGTGGAGTACAATCCACAGGTCTTGCTGACCATGTTTTTTAGGTGTCTTCCCGCAGACATCAAGAACTTGTCAGCCAGTGAAGATCGACTTGAGTATCACACATTTGAGACATTCAGCAAGAAGGCCCTAGACTTAGAGGCTACACTGGTTGGTGCTCAAACCCCCCCTACGGACGGGAGAAAGAAGAAGGCTCCACAAGAGTGGAAGAAGAAGGGTAGTCGATTGATGATGGTTGATTCCGATGGAAATGAAATGGAGATTGATGATGTTTCTGACTTTGTGGAGAGCTCAGGCAGGTGGCTGCGGCAAGGGCGGTCAACAAAGGAGTTAGGGGCAAGCCGTCAACCTAAACAAAATAGTTGCTTGGGTTAGGGACGGTTTGGATGAAGAAGTGTGGCAGGATCGTTAGCAGCGTGGGGTTTGCATAAACTTAGGCGAGTACGACCATCAGCAGTTTAAATGCAAGAACACTAAGGTTTCGCAGAAGATCCCGCCTAACGGTGGGTATCCTTCTTCTCAGTCTGGGGCCTCTACGAGCTCGAGCTCAGGAAACACTTGGGGCCAGTAGAAGTTGTAGCTGCTTCTACTCTCGTTGAAGCGGGTGATGTACCCTCCCCGTTTCAAGAGTTGGCCGAAGCTATTGACTCCTCAGTCACCCCGCAGACGCATCCGGACCCAACTATACTCTGTACGTTGGATGTGTCTGAAGCCTTAGAGGACCTTCAAGGTGAGTGGTCCGCAAGGGACCCTCGTGAGTCCTGGGTGGCGCTAAGTAGAGGTCCTTGAGGGAGCATTTCGTTGTGGAAGTTGGTGTGGGCGGCCGCAAGTGCGGTGCCTTCATAGACATCGGCTCCACACGAAACTTCATAAGTTGCGAGTGCGTTAAGAGATTGTGCCTAAAGGATCGGGTGCAACACCTTTTTTCTTTTTTTTTCTTTTTTCTTTTTTTTTTTGGAAAAACAGTCCGTTCAGGTGTCACGGTAGCATCTACTTTGGCCAACAAAGAGCGCATGATGGTGGACTACGTGAAGGACGTGGTCTGCACTTTCTCCTACCCAGGAGGAGAATTAAATCATAGAATATCATTCCTAGTGAGCGACGATTTGCGTTTCGACATGTTGTTGGGCATGTACTACCTCGAGGTTGCCAAGCTCAGTTTGACTAAGACGAGAAGGTGCTAAAGTAGGAGTTGCCTAATGGGAGAACCGCTAGATTGGCAAAGTACAAAGCCAGTAGGTTAATTGACTCCTTTGGGTGCTTGTGCGCACCTGCGTTCTATAACTATTACAAACAGAACCAAGAGGAAGGTATGTACCTAGTTTATGTCTCTGAGAAAGGGGAGGCCGTTAAAACACCCTCAGAGATAGAGACCATCGTCGCTAAGTACCCTGATCTGTTTGAGGAGCCTACAAGAGTCGTAGACAGGGAGGTTGCCCATGCCATAGAGATCATCCCAGGTAGCAAGACAGCTAAAGGGAGAATCTATAGGATGGCTCCGACGGAGTTGGACGAGCTTCAGTGACAATTGAAAGAGCTCACAGAGAAGGGTTGGATTCGGCCTAGCGCCTCCCCCTTTGGCTCACCAGTGTTATTTGTTCCAAAGAAAGGGGGAACACTAAGGATGTGCATTGATTATAGAGGCCTCAATGCCATCACCATTAAGAACGCAGAGCCTCTACCACGCATCTACGAACTATTGGATAGGGTGCAGGGATGTAAGTACTATACAAAGATAAAATCCGGCTACCATCAGATTGCCATAAGACAAAGGACCAGCATAAAACCGCATTCCAGACCAGGTACAGTCTGTACGAGTTTGTGGTGATGCCCTTTGGCCTTTGCAACGCGCAGGGTACATTCCAGCACGCCATGAATAGGATCTTCCATGACTACTTAGATAAGTTCGTCGTCGTGTATCGCGGTGACATACTTATCTTTAGTAAGACTGTTGAGGAGCATGCTCAACATGTAGACAAGGTACTTTCACTCCTTCGACAACACAAGTATAAGATAAATGCAGAGAAATATGAGTTTGGACGCACTCGAATCTTGTACTTGCGTCATGAAGTATCCACGGATGGGATTAGGCCCGAAGATGCAAAGGTGGCTAGCATACGTGACTGGCCACGACCCCAGTTTGTGACTGAGGTCAGATCATTCTTGGGAATGTGTAGGTATAAGCGCAATTTCGTTAAGAATTATAGCACGATCACATCTCCCTTGATTGATCTAACTCGACTTGATACGCCTTGGGACTGGACCGACGAGTGTGAGGCATCTTCAAGCGTTTGAAGCATGCACTCACGCACCATGAGGTTCTCATGGTACTCGACCCGCAAAGGCCGTTTGTTGTAACCACTGATGCAAGCCAATATAGCATTGGCGCAGTGTTGGCTCAGCGGGAAGGGAAAAAGTTGAGACCGGTCGAGTATATGAGTAAAAAGATGCCATCAAAGAAGTTGGCAAAGTCCACCTACGAGAGGGAACTCTATGCCCTCTACAAGGCACTTGTACACCGGAGGCACTACTTGTTAGGAAGGTTCTTTTATTTGAGAACTGACCATCAGACCCTCAAGTAGATCAAGACACAACCAGTTCTCTCCAATGCACTCAAACGCTGGATTGAAGTCATAAATCAGTATGACTTTAAACTAGACTATGTGAAATGAGAGTACAACAAGGTTGCAGATGCTTTGTCTCGTAGGGCAAATTACCTAGGTGCGCTGATTTTTGAGTTTGGCCTTGTTGAGTACGTTACTCGATCCTTGGGGGAAGCCTACAAGAAAGACCCCATCACGATGGACATCATCAACAAACTGGAGGCCAAAGAGAAGGCCACCACTGGCGAGTTTGTGATGGTGGGTGGGTTACTCTTTCTTGAGAAGGCAGGGTTTATTAGGTTAGTTGTTCGGTCTAGGGAAATTTTGCGTAGTTTATTTCTAGGTGAGTGCCACGACGCAACAGGACATTTCGGCTATAAGAAGCCTAGTGCTAATTTAGTACAGCGATTTTGGTGGCCTAACATGCTGGACGATACAAAGTAGTACGCACAGACCTGTCAGGTCTGTCAGCGGGACAAGCCGCGAACTCACGCTCCGCTTGTGTTACTCAAGCCTCTACCCATTTCTGTTGGCCCGGGGCAGAGTATCTTCGTGGACTTCATGGATACTCTCATGCCAGCAAGAATGGCAAGAGGCATATCTTCGTCATAGTTGATAGGTTCACTAAGTTTGCTAGACTAATCGCCATGCCGAACACCGCCAAGACTGAACACGTCATCAAGTTATTCATGGATAACTGGGTGCGTGACTTTGGGCTACCAAAGATGATCATTAGTGATAGAGATGTACATTTCACAAGTGAGATGTGGAAGAAGGCCGCTGAACAGATGGACAGCCAGCTCCAAATGACTTCTGGGAATCATCCCGAAGCCAATGGGCAGGCTGAACAGATGAACCGGGTGGTGCCGCATCTGCTGAGGCATTATATTAAGCCCAGCCAAGATGACTGGGATGAGAAATTACCTCTCATGGCCTGTCTGTACAATAACATTGTACATAGCACCACCGGGGTCACCCCGAATGAGCTGCATCTCGGGTGGAAGCCTAGATCTGCACTAGACTTCCTCCTTCCTGAAAACCGACCTGTTGCAACTCCTGGAACCATTGAACTTGGTGTCCAGTACGAGAAGTTGCTGCAGCAAGTTGTCAAGAACATCAAGAAGTCTCAGGAAGCAACGATAGCTTCTGAGAACAAGCATCACCGACAGTCCACATTTCAGGTAGGGGAACGTGTCTGGGTTAAGGCTAGTGAACTGGGACAGGAGTTCGGCATCTCTAGGAAACTAATGCCTCAGTATTTCGGTCCCTGGGAAGTCCTGGATATTGTGGGTAGCGGCCTAACTCAGTTGGTAAGGCTTGCAAGTGGCATTCAGGAGGTCGTGGGTTCAATCCCCATTGGCCTCATGTACCTTCCTAGGCATGCTTGGCGCCCGCCACCTAGAGATAGACCACTGGATCCCCCGATCGGCATTGAGCAGAATCTGCTGATGTTCGTAGGGGAGGGGACCTGAGGGGAGGCACAGGGATTGGTCCTCTTGGCATGGTCCTGATTCTACCGGCGGTCCCCTGGCCTGTATCGCCCACCTGCAGGTTGGGAGCAGCCCCCACATGTTCTCTCGTGAACACGGTTCTGGCTGCTACGGGGTTCCCCGTATGCCTACAATTAGGAGTAGTGGTAGGTAGGTAGTGTGAGGTGAAATTGAGAGAGGAATATTAGCTTTTTCAACAAAAAAAAAGGATGGTCCCTCGTACGTTATTCGTGTCCCTGGTCACTTACGCACTTACCCTGTCTTCCATGCCTCAAAACTCGCTCCTTTCGCTGAGACAGAACAGTTCCCATCACGGAGATCTATGCTGCCCCCAACCATGGATGGCCAAGTGGACGTCAACGATATCCTGGAACACAAAGACATGCCTGTTCCCAAGCCAGCTGGAAGGGGTAGACTGCCTAAACCTGCAAGGGAGTATAGAGTAAATTTCAGGCATCATACTGATCCTAAGGAAGATCGATGGATTACAAGGGAGGAACTTGGCAAGACAGCTCCTCAGATTGTGGCCGAGTATGAGAAGAAACTGAAGGGAAAGGCACCAGCATGAAGCATCTCAGCGGACTTTCGAAGCTAAGGGGGATGGAATGTGAGGAACAAGGCCTCACGGGACCCTATCAGACATCACATGTTCTGGGCAGACCCCCCCTGCAAGCCGAGTGCCCGCCCTAAGTGAAGGTGGGCCTGAATATTCATCAGAGGCCAAAATTCGACATTTTCAGGCTCTTGCAGCACGCCAGTTGGTTGAGTGGACGCGTGAGCCTCACTCAGCTGTGTAGTACAGTTGGCCCAGGCCTTGGCAGTTGCACCTGGGCACATACACGCAAAGCAGGGCCGATACATCGTGAAGCGGCCAGCGGCTTATGCAAAAGCAGAACTGTCTATGCACCTACCCGGGGGTTCTGAGCAAATACAGCACACGGCCCAAGTCCGAGACTCAGGCCGTGCCCAACTGTAAAGGGCCCAGGCCCTCAACTGTAGTCTTGGGCCTGGGCGCAGGAACTGAGGCCCAACCGGAAGCTACTGCAACCTTCCAGCCAGGCCACACGCAGTATCCAGGAGGYTGCCACTTCCATAAAGGAAGCAAGGCAGCCCAGGCCAGGCATTCTGGCCCGCGTAGGCAATGCGGACACGCTGCTGCGCTGCGGCCAAGGGCGCTGGCGGAGCGCATAGAGGTGAAGTGGGGCGCTGCAGGGCAGCGGTGTGCTGGCAGCGATAGCCGGGCTGCTGGGCGCTTGGGGGTAATGTGGGCGATCTGGTGGTCTTCTGGGAAATTGGCGCATGTGTGGGGTAACAAGGTCTGACGAGGGTGACGAGACACGTACCTGGTGCATGAAGAGAGGTCCGTTATGGTGTTGACATCATGTACATTGGTCTTCGAAAGTCGAAGTGAGCGTGTTGCGTGAACACAGCTGTAGGTAGGATAGTCGAGTAGAGTAGGCTAGGCTCTGGGCGCCAGACAGAGAGGACCGACTTTGGATACTGTGTGGGTGTGGCCTGAGGGCTTGAACATTGGCTCATTACTTCATTATATTGCTCTATTTGGATGGATTCTCGGTGCATTTGTGCTCTCTGCTTGTACACGACTACTTGGACATCTGTGTGATTTCGCAATTTGGTTTTCTGTATATCGTTCACACTCATATTCCTAGCGCAAGTGACAAACCGAAAAAAAAAAAAAAAAAAAAAAAAAAAAAAAAAAAAAACAACGCCATCCTGTGCAGATCCCACATGTAATTGAATTGTTTGGGCTTAAAAGAATTAACCTTAAAAAAATATATTAAAAAAATGATAAAAATCCTAAAATCATTTTCCTGTTGTGTCGGTTGTTTAAACTTTTTTTCTCTTTTTTTTTCCTTTTTTGCAGGAAAGGCACTGTCGTGTATGAGATTCTTCAACCTGTATTTCCCAATCCAGACCCAGCCAATATGAACCTCTGTTACAAGGACATTTGCGTCGCCTTACATTTGCGCTATTTCAGCGATCTCCCAGTGCTTGTACGCCGACCGCCTGACTATTTCAATCTCACACGGGCAGCATGGGTCCAGCAGTCCACCTCTATGGTGATCAATGTGACAAGAATAGTTACCAATATTAAGACTATTGTGGATAAGCTTGTGGATAAGCCGCAGGGTCCCGAGTTTTTGGAATGCCCTAATTGCTATATGTTTGCAAAGCCGGTCATACCGTTTCTGCGCCGAAATGATAGCCATTAGCACAGTATAGTTCATTGCCGACCGATCATCCTAGCTATAGATTTTCACATAGTCGCATGTTATACTATATAGTATATACTATATAGTTTATACATATGTAGATGTACTTACAGTTTTTGACATAGTCGCATGTTATATTATATAGTATATAGTATATACATACGTATATGTACTATGTAGTATTTGCTATTCATGTACTAAGTATGCAAGGTGTACCATGACTGCAAATGTACGAAGTATGGATGCGAGGTGTACCACGACTGCAATGCCAAGTGGCTCTTGAGGCCGAGGTCGCAGGTTCGAATCCGGGTGTTGCACGGTGGAGGGCGCAGATGTATGGATCCGTAACTACTACTATGTGAGTATGCATGGTGTACCATGACTGCAATGCCAGATTTTAGGCCGATTTGATGTACGAGTAGACGATAACCGATGTTTGATGAATTTGATCGGTAAGCCCTTCAGCTTAGTGATTGGTAGATGGATGGATGGATGGATGGAAGGATGGATGGATGGATGGAAGTATGGATGGACCGAGGGGAATGATTGATGAACTAGAAGAGTTTTGAGTTTGACGATGTCACAGCCGGCAGTGGCAGTTGGAGCAAGCAATAGTGAGGGATGCCTGTTTCTGGATGCGATTGATTTTGTCGAGGCTGTATATATACTGGATCTCTGGTCTATACAGTTTACCATCGATCTTGTCTGAGTCCATGCAGCGGGCCTCTCTTCTTTTTCTTTTTTCCCTTTTCTTCTTCTTCATTTCTGTCTCCTTCTTTTTCGTGGTCTTTTAAACCACCGGTACTTGGCCCATACATGGGCCGTGGGCCTTCCACGGTAATGCGGCACACTTTTCGGGGGGGGGGTCGGGTACCGAACCGAAATGGCTCGCGGCGCCAGCCAAAAGCAGGGCCGCTTCACTTCGTATTTTTTTTTACGCGCAGGGCAAGTTTAGGCGCGGCATCAATAGCTGGGCCAAGTACTGGCAGTTTCAAGAACTGACCAGGCCTAGGTAATTCAGAATTGTAGTAGTCTTACTCATCTTCTCCCAGTGGAGTTTGAACTCAGGTCGGTATTTCAACAATTCAGGGTATACTATGGTATGCAGCTAGGCCTAGGTAAATTACTCAATACGAGTCAATAGTATTTTTTATTATTATTGTTATTATTTTTTTTATTTTTTATTTTTTTTATTATTATTATTTTTTAACTGATCAGAACAAATACTACACTTGATCTTAGCCAAAAGGCCGAGAAAGGTATACTCAATAGTAAATGACTAAATTCTGAATGGTAGTAGTTTTACTCGTCTGCTCCCGGCGGAGTTTGAACCCAGGTCTGTATTTCAACAGTTCAGGGRTGTACCRGCTGGTATGCAGCTAGGCGTAGGTAGTTGGAGTTTGAACCCAGGTCTGTATTTCAACAGTTCAGGGGTGTACCAGCCGGGAGTAGGTAATTGGAGTTTGAACCCAGGTCTGTATTTCAACAGTTCAGGGATGTACCAGCTGGTATGCAGCTAGGAGTAGGTAATTGGAGTTTGAACCCAGGTCTGTATTTCAACAGTTCAGGGATGTACCAGCTGGTATGTAGCTAGGCATAGGTAGTTGGAGTTTGAACCCAGGTCTGGATTTCAACAGTTCAGGGGTGTACCGTTGGTACCGACTGGTATGATGCAGCTATCCTCTCAATTCTGGACATAAAGGGGTTTTTCGGTACCGACTGGTATGATGCAGCTATCCTCTCAATTCTGGACATCAAGGGTTTTTTCGGCAAAACGAAAGGATGGAGGATTAGAGTATATGCTGAGCACCGGTAAATTGTTCTCGCTTTTCGTCTCCCAATATATCTAATAAGCAGCCCGGGGCAGCAAGGTAGGCTGGCATTTATACTAAAGGCAGTGGATAGACAAGTTCCCGTAATATTTGTAGTTATAGCACAACTTAGCAGCATTGCAGCACCTTGCTGTCTCTTCCTCCCCCTCCTCCTCCCCTTCCTCCTTCCTCTTCGTCCTCCTCCGGCTCCTCCTTCCTCTTTTCCTCCCAACCAGCCCATGCAGGGTGGGCTGTAATCAGGACAATGGGTAGAGTCTGGGGTAGAGTCTGGCATGCTCTAATTTTCTAGTGAGCAACATTGCAACATCTTGCTGTCTAGTCGTCCTTGTCCTCTCCTTCTGCTCGTAGGCAGGCCACAGCTAGGCAGGCAGACACTCAGGGCAACAGATAGATGTGTCCTCATATTTGTACTTGGCGGTGTTGCAACATCCGGCTGTCTCCTCCTCCTCCTCCTCCTCCTCCTCCTTAGCAGCCCATGGCAGGAGGTGGTGGCACTCAGGACAACGGACAGACATGTCCGCATATTTGCAGTGAGCATTGCAACATCTGGCTGTCTCTTCTTCCTCCTACTCCGCCTACTCCTCCTCATCATCCTTAAGGGCAATGGATAGATGTGTCCTCATATTAGTACTTAGCTGTATTGCAACTTGCAACATCCAGCTGCCTCCTGCCCCTCCTCCTAAGCAGCCCATTAGACATGTTCGCATATTTGCAGTTAGCATCGCAACATCTGGATGTCTCTTCTTCCTCCTCCTCCTCCTCCTCCTCCTCCTTCGCCGCAGCGTCCTCCTCCATCACCTTCGCTTACTCGTCCTCCTCTGTCTCCTCCTCCTGCTTCTCCCCTCTTCCTGTTGCTCCTACAGGCTCCTTCTCCTCCTCTTCGTCCTCCTCCTACTGCTGCACACACACACACACACACACAGAGCGAACATAACAACACAGACCCACAGGGAGAGGGGGGGAGGGGGGGAGAGGAGGGGAAAGGGGACACACACACACACACACAGATGTCATGTCTGTAGATTCTGTGTGCACTGTGGTCACTACATGATGTATGTGTATGTGTGGCTGGTGGGGACACAGAAACAAAAGAGAGAGAGAGAGAGAGAGAGAGAGAGAGAGAGAGAGAGAGAGAGAGAGAGAGAGAGAGAGAGAGCAAACTGGGGCTCGTGCTCACAATTTTGGATGCACATACTGATTATCATGTGAGGAATGCACTTGTCCTAGTTGGATTCATAATCTGAGGGTCACAGCTCCCCTCCCCCCCCACCCTCCCCCTTAAGTCTGCTGGGTTAGCCGAATTTTTTTCTTTGTCTCTTTTTTCAGAAAAGAAGTGCAACGGCCCTTGAGATATCAGCTTCAAAGTTCACACTGACTGGCCCGGCGGTCCCTGGTAAATTCAGAGTCCTTTTTACTCATCGGATGCCCCCACGGGTTTTGAATTCTGGTCTGTATTTCACCGTTTCAACGTTTCACGGGTGTACCAACTGAGTCTTGGCCCCGATTTTGGGGGGAGTCGTTCATTTGTGGGGGAGGCCTTGACATTTCCATTTTAACAAGTTCGGCAACTATGGTGTGGAAGAGCACTCGTGGACTGGGCCTTCTTTTTTTCTGAACTGCGACCAAGAGCCGTGACTCATGATAACTGTGATATGTGGACGGGACGTCGTGAAAGTGTCAACACGAATTTGAGATATAATTTTGTGACAATTGTGTCACAATTGTGACGCATGTGGAACAGAAATAAACAATAAAAAGTGCCTTTTGCTTTTCTGTTACGTAGTGAGAAACATTTGCAACAGTTTTCTGGCAATTATGACAAATGTGGAAGGGGGGAAGTTAGGTG
>BFEA01000015.1:1137116-1157826 GCA_003427395.1 Chara braunii | reverse complement strand
AGAATGAACGACTGAGAACTAAACGAAAAAATGACTAAATTCTACTTCCAAAAAATCAAATCCAACTCCAGGAACTCTAAGATAGAAAGTCTAATCAACAAAGACGACAACCCCACCTCAGAAACAACCCAGTTAGTTAATATAGCTACCAACTTTTACAAGAACTTATATGCTAGTAAAATGACAGCAGGTAGACAAAACGATTCACTAAGAGCAAGAACCAAATTCCTAACCCATCTAGATCATATACTTTCAACGGAAACAGCGAGCATATTGAAAGTTCCCATCACATTTGAAGTGCTACTCTGAGCCCTCAACTTGAAGGACCTAAAACCCAACAATGCACCAGGCAAGGATGAACTTTCCAAAAAAATATGGATGGCAAGTTGGCACAAACTTAGCCCCCTCTACCTATATACTAGTAAAATTCCAGCAGGACGACAAAATGATTCACGAAGAGCAAGAGTCAAATTCCTAACCCATCTAGACCGTACACTATCAACAGAAATAGTTCAAATAGCAAGCATACTGGATAAAACCCAATAAGGCACCTGACAAGGATGGCCTTTCCAAAGAATTATGGATGGCAAGTTGGCACAAACTTGACCCGCTCTACCTAGACTTCCTCAATAGAGTTTGGGAAAAAGAATCCCTCGGTCCAACGTTAAGCACATGAGTCGTAACCCTCCTTTACAAAAAAGATAATAAAGAGGACATTAGAAACTATAGACCCATTTCCCTACTAAATGTATCCTACAAAATTCTAGCCAAACTTCTTGTCTCCCGAATCAACTGTATCACAAGTGGTTGCTTCCATCTCGACCAAACAGGGTTTATCCCAGACAGACTCATCTTAGACAATGTAATGGTTCTTCAGACTACTGGGGGTGCCCGATATGAGCATACACCGTTAGTATCGTAGGGAGGCTCCATCTATATGTGGGGAGTCACACCTGCTGGAAAACAGGTACAGCGTCCCATGTACAATGTATAAAAATATCTCAAGAAGTTAAAAGCTTGTCAGCATTGATTGTCATGGGTCCAATGTAATGGCCCTCAACAAGTCCACCAGAATAATAAATCAAAATAAGATTATATCTCTTCTTTGATTTCGAGAAAGCCTATAATCAGGTCAACTAGGATTTTCTCTAATCCTGCATGGAGAAAATGGGCGTCGGCCCAATTTTCCGGGAATGGGTAAGGATACTATACAATGAGGCCCAAGGAATTGTACAGATCACTGGCTTCCTCTCCAACTCTTACAAAATGATAAAATCGGTAAGACAAGGCGACCCACTAGCAACACCAATCTTCCTTTTTGTAATGGAGGCCATAACAACCTTCCTAAGAAAGGACCCATCCATCGAGAGACTTGTGAACATCAAGGATGAAAGAGGATCAAATGACCTCACAGTCTTGATTAGAGCATCCAACTCATCATTCGAAGCACTAACAAAAGCAATGCAAGCCTTCCAATTGGCCTTTGAAATGAAGGTCAACTGCCCGAAAACTATTGGATGGTTGTTCTCAGAACCCCACCCTCCCACAAAACTATCTCCAGAGGGGTTGCGCTGGGCAGACCTTTCCACCCCGATCTGTTTCCTAGGAATCAATCTAATGACAAAAGGGAGTCATAACACATCGGCAACGTCCCTGCTATCCTCCATGATCAACAAAATGCACACGTGGAAAGGAGTACACTCATCACTGTTAGGCAGAGTCCTTGCCCTGAACAACTCAATTATAGCCATGATGTGGTACACCACCTCCACATGGTTCCCATCAGATGACCTCCATAACCAAATCAAGAAAAGGTTGGCGGTCTTCCTATGGTCAGGCGATCCCGACAATCATCTCTTCATACACAAAGTGTCCTGGCAAACAATCACCCAATCAAAAGTCAAAGGAGGATTGGGCCTTCTAGACCCAACTTGTCGGATCCAAGCCCTTCAGGTTAAGTGAATCTTGAGAATTTCGCTCCAAGACAAAATACACCGGGTTCCACTCGCCCTTAACCACATCAGGGAACTAGCCCCATTCAAATCCCCGTGTAATACGTCAGGTTTTTTCTAGCTCTACAATAAGCATTGGCCACTTCCCCAAAGCAAAAGAAACCAAAACTCACACCCTCTCCTAGACGGCGCATATGATAATGAACCTCCTAAATCTGATTGAGCTCATATTCTTTGCATTTGGAGATGCATATTCCCAGAAAACAGAATTGGCCGCAAAAGAAGAGACGAAGTCCTCAAACAACCCATCTTCGGAAACCCTTGGATCAAAAACGAGAAAGGAGAACCTTATCCCCTTTCCTCAATAGGCCAAATGGGGCCATTGGGTAAAACGAGGAATATGGAAAATCCAACACCTATGGGAGGAGACTTCCAACACTTGGAAATTAGAGAAAGACATGAGGTCAGTACTGAAGGGCGCACCCACTACCTCCAAACATCCATTAATCAGATCATTGAGAGCATTCCAATAGAATGGAGGCGGTGTCGGCGCGAATACCCTTACAAGCGTATTCGCCCTGGTTTCTGCAAGTGACAGAAAATAGCTTTGGTTCAAAGTTTAAGTATGCCGCGCGAGGCGCGGCCGCGTCTCCGGCTTGTGTTGGTTGGGTGGTTGACAAAAATAGAGAGTGTGTGGGCGGGCGGATTTAAGCCGCGCGTGATCTTTTTATTTTTGTTGATGATTGAAAGGTCGGCGTGATCGCCGACCAGATTTTTTTTCTGATTAAACGGGGATTAAAAGATTATGTCTCGATGATGGATGTGTTTGCCTGTGACCCATGCGCACACGAGGAGATCGACATCGACAACAATGTGACTTCTGAAGGCGTTTCGGTGGCTTGGCGCGTCGTGCAATGCCCGTTTATTCAGGCGTCCGCCAGAGCTAGACCTAGGCTTGGGCCTAGCATTATTGGTTACGGCGTCAGACTTTCATCTGAGGCATTAAGGGATCGGGATCGAGCGGCCATGACGCGAGAGTATCAAAGTGGCGAGGAGGAGCCGCGGGGTTGAGAGCGGGAGAGGCTATCCCCCGTGGTTTTGTGGTCCGTGGGGTTGCGCGGTTGGGCGGCATTAATATTTGTTCTTTCCTCCTTTTGCCGGGCGGCTCTAGTTTTGAATTTTCGTAATTATTATTTTAAATTTTATCATCATTTGTCTTTGTTTCAAGCGAGGCAGGGCAGTGTGGGGGCGTGTTGTAGTCGCGGGAGACCCCGTAGCAACCACGCATGGGCTCGAGCCTCCAACGAGGGAACATGCGGGAGCCGCACCAGCCAGCAGGCGGGGTACCTGCTACTACGGGTGGGCGGTGCCATCCAAGGGTCAACCGGTAGCATCAGGCCCGGTCCTCCCTGATAGGCCAATCGCTATGCTTCCCCTTCAGCCCCCTCCCCCTATGGGCCCAGCACGTGACGGGCGTGAGTCCGGTGCATGCTGACGTAAGATTAAAGAAAGTTATCAATTTTGAATTTTTAATTATTTACATAAACATTTAAAATTTATTTAAATAACTCTTACTCGAATGAAATGAATACTATCGATTGAGGCGAAGTGGCGCAGTCTGCGACATATAAATGCATCACTAGTGTCTCAAAATCAATCGAGCAAGCTCAGAGATCGCCTTGTTGAGGTTTCCCGATAGGAAATCCATGGATCAAAGAGAGTTTCTCCCCATGGCGTTTCGCCTTTCATTGCGTCCTTTCTTTCTCAATGCCAAGGCATCCACCCATATTATAGCAATCACACTAAGAATATAAATGAAAGGAGTGAAATAAAGAGTAGCTTTTGGAAACATTGGTATTGAAAATCTTAAAAAACCATAAGTTCCCAATTTTAAGAGAATTCCCAGACAATAGATAGCGCGCGATCGTACGATGAGGTGCCTCTTACCGGGTGGTGGATATGCTCACCTAGGTTTGAATTGAAAGAGACAGATTACCCAATTAATTGGGGAGCATGCATGAAAGACACCTGGAATGACGAACTCATTCTGGGGACCATAGCCTGTCGTGAATGGAGATCACTAGATTTAGCCAGTCCTTGGAAGATCTTCGACCGTGTCTCCGGGGGTTGTTCCCCATCTTTCAGTAATAAAATGCTTTGTTGAACTAGTTTTGATTGATGTTTTCGCAGTTTTGAAAAGCGAAATTCGTCACAAACAGTTTCACGAAAACAAGCCTCTAGCGAGGCATGTAAATGAATGGGAGAATTGACTTGAAAAGTCAACAGTGTTTTGAACTTTTGTGACTTTGTTTTGAGCCATTGTGGCTAATGCTCCTAATATCATGGAAGAAATACTGTAAAAAAATAAGATTGTTTGCCATGTTGGATCATAAAAACTAAAAAGAAACACACGTAACAGGTACAATAAGAAAAACTGTTTATAATGTCAATGAATTGCAAGAAAAAGTAAAGTGAAAGAGTATTTCTAACCGATCTGAAGAAGAGACTAAAACAAATGAAGTTTTGTTGTCCTGGCGCCTTCTAGAAAATGTACGTATACAACCATAATTTTTAGTAAATAGAGGGGTCTGATAAATAGTATTTCCTAAGATAACTTCATCTATATTCTTTATTTGCTTCTTTCTATTCGAAAATTCAGAATTGAATTTAATTTTCAATTCTAATAAGGAATATGAATATGGTAATATTTTTTTTCTCAAATTAATTTGAAGATAATAAGAGATTTTTTTTTGAAATTGAATTCTCATGGTTCTTTGTTTGTATAAATAATAACCGAACTAACTATAAAAACGGTTTCGCGGTCCCCGAAAACCCCGGCTTTGAGTCCTCCCTTGCCTGTTTTTATCCAGAAACGAGAGAGATTCGTGCTTTTCTGTCTTCCCTCCTAATCTACCTTCGCTCCGCCATAGTTCCGGCGCACTAACTTTCTCTTACAACCCTTATTTTACTAATTTCCTACTAATACTGACTATACTATTGGATTCGCCCGGGTCCAAAACCCCGGGATCCCCTCTTACCTCCCTCGATTCCCTTAAGGATTGAGGGAGCTAGGCCATACCGGTTGCGCCTGGCTTGCTTCCGTCATCCCCAGTTCGACTGTACCTGGCACGATTTAGCGTCCAGGTTCACTCACCTCCCTCACTACCTCTGTACCCCCTATCCTACCACTTCGCCCTCTCGCTCGCCTCCACCGGCCTCTGCACTCCCGGCGCTTCCCCCCCCTGCGCCATTAGCATCCACACCACTCCTCGCCTAATGTTCACCCTGTCCCTGCTGCCTCCACCTGGCACGCTCATCTGCTCCGCTGTCTGCTTCACCCGCTTCCCAGCCTTAAGGCTCGTCGCCTGTCAGCCCCCTGCCGCAGCACCCGGTCACACACCGCCCGATAAGTTGTTCAACAGCTCCAACTATCCTGAGGAGAACTTCAGAAGGAACCTGCTACTAGCCGATGGATCGGTCTTTCTGGCCCTATACCCAAGCCCGCTGCCTGTCCACTCTGCCGCGGCTACCATTGGGTACTAAATGACCTCCATTCATGGTGACCTATGGTGGAGCGAAGGTAGATTAGGAGGGAAGACAGAAAAGCACGAATCTCTCCCGTTTCTGGATAAAAACAGGCAAGGGAGGACTCAAAGCGGGGTTTTTCAGGGACCACGAAACCATTTTTGTAGTTAGTTCGGTGGGAGAGTGATTAAAATGGGAGCTAACAAGAGAGTAGCTACGCGAAGAGATGGCGAAGGCATACATGGCAGAGGTTGAGAAGTAACTACCTCTGTCGATTCTGCGTAGGATTTGAAGAGTTAAAAGACTAAGAAGGGATTCTGAAGGACCGCGAGTTCAGTAGCATGGTTGGATTATGCGGGGAAAGTGTGGGTTGGGTGCTGCACGATTCATAAGCTGCGCCGGGGGCAGAACGACCGACTCACTGAATGTATCTAACCAAGATATAAAGGTAGATTCATAGCAATCTGGGCTCCTCCCCACGATCGTCGGAAAGAGAGAGGGAGAGAGAAAAAGGAAAAGGCAGTGTTCTTTGCAGTACGGGGTATGGGAGCAGCATGAAGGAAGGAAGGAGATAACTAAAAGAGGGTGATGAACCTACCCGGGTTCTAGTGGAAGGTTCATTCAAATTTTGTTTATTCAATCAGTGGAAATAGTGTGGGGCAATTGCGAGGTGGAAACTTACCTATGGAGCAGCATGTTGCCCATCCTATCGGTGGGGGTATTGTGAAGACCGTCCACGAAGTTAGAGAAAGAGGATCAAGGGAAAGGGGCGATGCATCTGCCCATGTTCTAGGAGAAGATTCATGTAGTTTTTGCTCCCTCCTTTTTTTTTCTTTTTTCTTTTCCCTCCCTCGTTTATTTCGATTATTCGCTGTTGTTTTGGTATAGTAGCCTTACCTGCCCGACTCCGCGAGCATTTGCGTGCTCGTTTCACCTGCGTGGAGCCGCGGTTTCGGTCCTTGTCCCCTCTTGTTGGGAAGCCATGGTGACCTCCCCCCCGCTGTCTGTTCAGGACTTGTCTCCCTTCCTCGGGTTGTCGGTCGAGTGTATTGAGTGGGAGATGCGGGTGGGGAAGGCCAGCCGCAGGATTGAAGACCTACCTGTTGGCCGGTGCGTACTCCTCCCGATGGCAGGAGTTCGGACTTTGCTTAAATAAGCGACCAGATATGCTGAAGCAAGTGCAGGAACAAGTGATGCTAGAGGAGCCAAGCGACGAGCTGCAGTACCAACTGAAGGGTGAGACTGTGCACAGACTGTTGTAGGCCCCTGTGCGCCGCCTTCAACAGGAGGAGTGCGCCACTAGGGTCTGAAAGTAGAGTGCCGCTGGGGTTGTTAATTTTAGTACGGATTGCTACAGAGCAGTGGACTGAGCAGGAGTATGTTGCTGATTGTGGAGTTCAAGTTGCTGATGGGGACGAACTGTGTGACCATACGCTGCTGAGCACGACTGCCAAGCGCGCGTGTTAGTAAGCCGCTGCATACTGCTGTGCTGTTCGACAAGCGCAAGCTACACGAATGCAGGGGTCGAAATGTCGGCAGGTCGTTGGTGCACTTTGCTTGAACACGACAGCAGCGCATGGCTGCTATGGCTTGGGAGAGGGACTGAGTCACGATAAGGAGGGCATTGCGACGAACTAAGAGGTTGTCAGAAGGTTTATTTCGGCGGTCTTACTTCGGTTTGACCAAGCTGCCGCTGTTTTTTGGCCACCATTGTGGGGTCCTCAGGCGATCGAAGGTATCAAGGCCCTCTTCTGCGAGTCTGAGAGCACCCCTTCTCGGATCTGAGAGTCTAAAACCTTCTCTTTCTGTCCTTCTGACTCTAAGTCTAGTCTATTGGTTCTGAGAGGAAGGCGGCAGGCGGGATTGCAACCCGTAGGTCCGCATCAAAACTCTGTGGGGAGTCAGCCCACCGATTGCGGGAGCTCTGCTGGAACTCAGGAGGAGTTCTGGAGGCAGAGAATTCAGAGGTAACCATAACTTCCCCTTTATAACCCATGTATAACCCCTATCTGTACATCTTTCTATGGTTGTCTGAGTGTGTTGCATGAAACCCTACTTTGAGTTTAGTTTGACTTTCATGACATAAGTCAGACTAAGTAAAGGAATGTGTGTGCAATGGCAGTTTCAGTTTTCTTGATCGTCTGAAAGCAAATTGTAATAAGGAATTGCATCAGGGGAAGGTTGGGAGGAAGGTGGTTTTGCTTGAGATTGGGAGGGTCTTATAGAGTCAGGCATGGTTCCATGAGTGGGGATGGCCTGACTGCTGTGTTTGTTCTGTTTTTCTGAAAAGGGTCAAGCTTTGTTTCTGAAAAGGGTTTGGTTGTCCAAACTTGAGGACCAGACTTTGTTTATAAGATGAATGGTCTGATCGTCGTTTATTTCTGGGTGGTTTTCGAACAGTCTCTGGGTCTAACTCAGAGTACTCTGCCTTTTTTTGGTATCGAGAGAAGAGGGTTGAACTTTGTTTCTAAGATGAATGGCTCAACTCTTTTGTTTGTTTTATTCTGAGGGAGTAATTTTCGCTGAGGACAAAGCATGTTCCATAAGATTGGATGGCTTTGGACTCATGCCGCACACAGCTGGATCAGAGAGGAACGAACCTGGCAGAGGACCATACATGTTCCATAAGATTGGATAGTCTGACCCAACGCCTCGCACATTTTGGAACCCAAAAAGGTATGATTTGGCTATAATTTATTACTATCTTACTTAAGAACAAACTAGTCAGACAAGGGTTCCATAAGATTGGATGGTCTGACTATAGCTTATCATAAATTTGAAGAGAGTATAACTAAGAATATAATTGAAGGTAACTTTTGGCAGGCTCAGCTTTGTTTCTAAGATGAATGGCTCAGTCCTACGCTCAGCTTTTGAACACTAAGTTCAGAGAGGTATATATAACTTGGATATTAAACAATTCAGGACGACTAAGCATTGTTTCTAAGATGAATGACTTAGTCATATGCCCAAAGGAAGAGAGAAGTAGTTGTGCAACCCGTTCGTGTATATTCAATGGTTGAGTCAGGCATGTTCCATAAGATTGGATGGCCTGACTTTACGCCTTATGTAAGTTGGGTACAAATGGGTAATTTACTAAGAAGACACGAACTATTGTTTGTCCGGATTTAACTCGGGGTTGGAGAGAGTACTTACCTACACGGTTTCGCCTTGCATGTGACTGAGTGAGGCTACTACTTGGTCTGAGTTTCATTTGATAGGTAGTTGCTTTAGTCGCTCGCCACGTGCTAGAGCCATAAGAATTAGTTTCGGTTCTTGTATTTTCTGAGTTAAGTTTTTCTTACTTAGATCAATTTCTCGCATTTTCTGGGACCTTTTATTATACTTGGCTTTGTATAAATTTTGGTAAGCTACTTTCTCTACGGGAAGCGCTGCCGAAATTTCTGCAAATCCAAGGAGTTTGTCAAAGTTTGACTTTTCAAAGTTCAACTTGTCCAAAGTTCATATGTGGCTTACTAAAAATCTGGAAAGTCTCATTTTCTAAAGGGAGTGATGCCCAAATTTTTGCTAATTCAGGGAGTTAGACAAACTTGGACTTTGGAAAGTCAAAGACCATTTCTGTTTTCATATTTGGGTCGATATAAATTCTGGAAAGACACTTTTCCTACGGGAAGCGCTGCCGAAATTTTTTTAGTTTAAAGGAGATAGATTATATTTTGACAGATGGCAATTCTGGCGATCCACTCTGTATAGGGGAGATTGTGTCAGGGTCTTCCTTTGCTTTGGGCACTGCTTAAAGGTAGATTTAGGCTTAGTCGATTAGAAGGATCTTGGGTGAGAATGTGTTATGGAGTTGTATTCTCCATACATTTATGATTTTAGCCTGGGGATTGGCATGTCTTGTGTTACAGGTCCTCTTTATCGTATTGATCCAGGATTTGGGCTAGTTTCAGCTTGATCCACAAGGATCATCTTCTGTTATCACTAATAACAAGTCGGTTGCCGATTCGTTGGTTTACGATTCAACTCCAATCCACTTTTGTCACTCAACCTAAAGACTTTAGCCCTGTGGTTTGAATTGTTTCATTGTGTTTTCACCCGGACTTTATTGAATGACCATTTAACAAAAGTACTGAGTATTTATTTTCAGGGAGTTGCACAAGAGTGAGGTTTGTATGGCTAAAGTAAGGGGTATGAATATAGAGAATGGTGGAAGTTGACCCCGTGTAGTGCATGGACTTTGTTGAATCTTTGATGTGATTGCAGGTATGTTTGTGGTTCGGACTCTGGATGTGACTGCCTGCGATTACACACATATATAGCTGAGAGGAGTCTCATTGTGGCTGTGAGAAGTAATCGTCCTATATAAATAAACCTTATGTATACATCTATATGTGCCTTGGGTATGCGCGCGGCTCACTGTGATCGTGCGCAAGGGTTAGTCAGACTATAGGTTGAGAGAGAAGGAAGACCCTATGTTATTCTTTGTTTTTTAGAGTTATCATGGTTGGACGCTATAGGAAACGACCGCCACCACATGTATGGACCTGTGTACCACGCACTCTGCACAGAGTGCAGAAGAGGGTGTGTGGTATTCAACCGCACATGGTGGTTGTCAGCCGACACTTGAGTGTCGAATACGACCCTCGAGGTTAATGAGAACCGCATGAATATAGGTACTACATAGTACACCATCATTACGACTGTCTGCGTACGCTTGCATTGCGAGTCGATATGAGGTAGCCCTGCGTCCACGCGGTTTTGTACTAAGTCTCGCGCACGACGCTTATTCGATTTCCACATCGGAAGGTTATGGGATGGCTACCGAGGAACTAGGAGCGTTGTCGTGTTGTTTGTGTTGTGCCGTTTCGTGTGTGTTTTATTTATTTTTGTGTTCGTAAAGTGGGGTGCACGTGGTGTGTGGGATGCGTCCTAGTTGACCGACGACGAATCGCGCTTGGGACCTCAGCCCCCCAAGATGTCGGTTCGTGTGCAGGTCCGATAGAGGCGTATTACCGCGCGTACCCCCTATACTACAGCGAACGAGAAACGTCATCGGCTGGTCCACCTCTGCGATTGCAACTGATTAGCTTTCGTATTGTGGACTGGTAGCTCGGCGGGGATACGCCCACCGAAGAGAGGTGACAACTCTCGTAAGGTGGAGGTAAGTCGTGCCTCACGTAGGCCCTATCCTGTCGTAGGGGCTCGCGGGAGGTATGGCTGGCGCACTCGGCCGGAGCGGCTTGCGAAAACTCCATGTATATTTGTGACGAAGGATTTAAACCAACTCCTGCGTGACGCGGCCGGGAGGGTCCCTCGCTGCCTTGGTGTGGTGCCAGACCGATACCCATCAAGCTACCTCAACGAAGAAAGCAGAGAAGAAGGACCATTCAAAATAAGTGCTCTAAGAAGAATAAGGATCATCGAAGAGAACAAAATCAGGGTCTTCAAGCCACAGTCAAGTATTCAGGAACTGGAAATAGATCCAACAGAACGGTCCCAGAGCACCCCTAATAACACCTCTTTAATGTAAAGTATACACAAACTAACAGAATACAAGCCAAAACTGGGCTACGGACTCTTTTCAAAACCCAACTCGATAAGCAACACCCTACATAAAAGATGGAGAAAAGAAGAGAACACACTAGTCGAATCTCAAATATCCCCACCATGGACATCAATCTTTTGCACTAGACCAGTGAAACTAGCTAGCCTAAGATTGTTGATAGCCTTAAGAGCAATACGAGCGAACACCGAGGTGGCATAAAGACGTAGTAAAAAAACAGATCAGAACAAGACTCTTGGTGTAAAGTTTGCAATCTACAGACCCCTGAAACACTAAACCACTGCTTCTTAGACTGTCGGAGGCCAGAAAACTCTGGCACGAAGTAGAGAAGACTTGGAGCACCCTCTCCAACACGCCAATCACAATAAGCCCCGGCATAATCTTCCTTGAAATGAAACAAACCCCCCCTCTAAAAGACTTTGAGACATTTTTCTTCTCCCTAATCAGGGAAAGCATCCTTTGGGGATTATGGAAAAGAAGATGCGACAAAACCTTTGAGGCTCACCCCACCAACACCGAGAACCCAATCATCACCATAAAACACATAATAAAAACAAAACTACATGTCGTTTGGAAAAAACCCGAAAAGAAATATGTAATACGCCGGTAAAAAAAGATGAACTAATTAAAAAGTTCACATCACTAAAACTAGGTTCATGACAATTCGACACAATAAAAAATAACACTAACACATAAAAATTGGCTAATCCTTCCCCCTTGATGCATTAACAACAACCCACTCCTCCAACATAGGCACTAACCCCATCTCCAACTATCCCTAACCAAACACCTACCACCCATCCCCTACAATCTCCCAAACAACCCCCGTATCCGCGCCACAAAGCACACCTCTCACATCGCCTTATACCCCCACCCCCCAACTTAAGAACATGATTTATCTCACAGTACGTACAGAGCCAGAGCCTTAGGGTTTAGGGTTTTAGAAGTCCCGACAACAATAGGTCTGCTAAGTAATTCCAGTACGCAACGCAAAAGTTGACAGTCATAGAGCTGAGAGGAACAAGTCGGACTAGGCTTCAAGGGACAGGCAATAACTTACAAATAAAAATCCTAGCAGACAAAGTAGGGCCAAAATCCAAATCCAAAAACAGATAGGATAACTTAGGCAAGGGTGAGGGGTGGTACATCCTTCCAAATGGAAGTAATCAATGTCGTCCACTCAGACCTCTCAACCATAATGGGGAGGAGTGTGTGTGAGTAACTGTCGTAACTACTCTTGACTTGCCAGTGGAATAGGAACCGGACTAATGTTCCCGAAAATGGAACGGAGCCAGAACCATAAGGTTCTGTTTTTTCAAAAAGGAAAAAAAAAAAAAAAAGTCGAAATGCACCCATTCATCTACCTCTATCAAAAACCGGAATCAAAGGTTCTCAGTTCGAGGCCAGGGCAATAATTCTCAAGAAAAAAATAAAGAGTTTTCAATAGTTCTAACTGACTTCGGAAGTAGCCTGTTCGAAGTCAGGATGCCAATCCTTACGAAGCGCAAACGAGTCCGTTAGTCATAAGATTTTGTCACCGTTTTCAATAAGTAAAACAAACCCTATGTTTCCCGCAATCATTCATTCCGATAGAGAAATTCCTCAGGCAATTGTCGAAGTAACAGTTTGGAAACACTCTCTATCTATTACAGCTCCATTTTTAATATAATTTATATAAACAGAAAAAAATCATCTGCACTTGGCATTGTGTTGAGTGCTTCTACTCTGTGCAAACATGAGGTAATAACCAACATCTTTTGAAGTTTGTATGAGCAGGACGAAAAGTCCTGTAGACGCTGAAATAGAAGACCTTGATGAATAATGAAGTCAAATGAACCTCTCGTTCTTGTGAGTGGATGCACATAGTACCTTCCTTGATCGATAAAAAACTTTAACTATACAAGCCCAAGAATTCCCAGGTGTCACTGCTACTACCGTCTTCACCCGAATAGAACACTCGATTATTATAACTGTATTTATCACAACTTTCGGTCCAGATGCAGCGATAATGACCGAGCGTTCTATTCGGGTGAAGACGGTAGTAAACTTCCTAACAAGATTGTGTCATCATAACAGTTCCTAAACTCATTCAGTCTATTCTGAATAATTTGAGCCTCGCCGACATTTTGAAAAAACAGACACGACGTCAACAAACCTCATCCCAAACAACAACTTTCACTCTCTCCCTAATTGTGTCAAAAACTCAAACTCGTTGTACGCACATAACGGACAAGCAAGTGCCGAACTGGAAGACTTCCCCATTGGAATACCCACCTTCTATTTCAAGACAACACCCATGGTTGAGGTATAGGTATTATTTAGGTCGAAAGCTACCATTGTTACTAGCATCGAGAATCTCACCCGCACAAAACCTGTTGGAGAAATCTTGCGTTTCCCTGTCACGACCTCTTTTGACAAAGACGTCTGGATAACCTTTTTCTTCGTAAGTGTTGACCAACCATTCCACCGCTTTGATTATGAAAAAATGAGGCAGAGTCATGAACATCTCTTTAACATTGAAACTCAAGGCTATTACATCTTCCCCTTCCCCAATACTGTTATTAAACTCCTTCTGTCTTTGAATCATATCATTGGGACATCGTAGATTAAAGCGTGACTTTTGCGGCAGAGACCACATCAGGTGATTAACAACCTTCAACACAACTCTACTCATGCAGACTAATCGGTCAGAGAAGGACGGGCAAATTGGTTGCCACTTATGCTTTGGTATCACATACATTCTACCCAGCTACCCTTGCTTATTGAATGAGGCAAGTTCCCCAAATCCTAGCTCCCCGTAACATTTTTTTATCTCGTTGACTATCTACTCCTCCTCCCCACCTTATCCAAACCCACATTCTTTGTAAACAGAACATCCATTCTTTTTGAAAAACAGGTGGACAGCACGTAGGTGTCCCTTCCATCCTCTATTATGATCAATAGAGCAAATGACGAACCCAACAAAAATGACTGATATACCATCCCGCGAATATGTTGTACAATTCTGACCACACTTATTAACAAAACAAGCACGTAGATCGACATCAGAAATTAAAAAAATACTTGGATATTACTCAGCCCTCAGTTTGCTCAGATTTTGACGAAACCCGGGATAAACGCTGTTTTTACTATTCCTTGTTACCGCCAGAATCTCACTGAGCTCACCGAATTCAACGGACACGTGACTGTCACATCTCGGAAGATCCAGCCCTTCGTGCAAAGCTTCAGAAATTGTGTAATAAATCTCTCACTAACTTATTAAACCCATACTACTCTAAGCTTACGGAAAATAATATGTTGAAGTGTGTATCTTATTGATGATGTCCTAACAGTAGATACACAAAATCTCTTACCTTCTTCTTCGAAAGAGTTGAATCAAACGGAATGGTAGGGAATACATATCGTTACTCTAATCCTAAGCTTCAACGAAAACGTATTCTTAACAACACGACCTATCTTCGCTCGAAGATTTCATCGACTTTCTTTCCTAAGGAAGAATCTAACGCAATCGTATAGCTGAACGAGCCTATCCGGTGGCTCATAGTAAAACTTCTTGCATGCCAAGGGATTTCTCAACAAGTTCGTAAGTTCATTCTTTACTTTCACTTTGAGCAATATCTTGAAATCTTCTCGAATAACAAATTGACCCTCGGTGCTATCTTTACCCTGCAATGTCTAAACAACTCTATCCCACTCCTATCCTACTGACGATCCATAATATCTTTTGAGTATTTACCATTTGTCAGACAATGCATCACCGTCTGTACATTCAACCATCACTGTCTCAACGTGTCTTTGAAAGCATGTGTCCAAGATTTTGAGTAGACTAGTGAAAACAAGGCCCTGCAGATGACTCAAAACAAAGGATCGACTGTGTCTTTGACACGATATTGAGTATATCCCTATTTCCCGATCTTTTCCCTTCCCATTCTCGTTTTCCCAGTCTTTGCTTTCTCCGCTCCCGTCGTCTTGCACGGGTCAGAATAAAACTTAAAAAATGATTAAAATTTGAATAAAAAAGGACTCCGCTGAGAGTAACTGATCACTACTAATAGAAGCAATAGGTATAGCTACATAACTTCCTACTTTATTGTGTCGTAGCCATTGGTATAACCGATGGTCTAGCATGTTGATTTAACGAAGAATTTATGTCGAAGTGATCTACCTGGACAACCAACATAGAACATATAAATAAGTGGATCAGGGCATGACAAAAAATCATAACCCACGAAAAAGAGATGGGGGATATAGAGAAGAAGTTTTTCACACCATGGAATCTGTCGAAGAAGAATAAAGAAGATAACGACCAATAAAAACATTGTTAATCTTTCCCTCCTTTTGTAGGGTTCCATTTTCGCGCGAATTCCTACAAGTAAGAGCAAGTTCATTAATCTCACCAACACTCGGTAGCTGGTCCTAGCATCCTTCGTTGTTTGCATCATCGTCCTTGTCATGTTCGCCTCCAACTGCCAATCCGTCATATTCTTATGAATCCTCTTGTTCATCGGAATCCTCTTTACCGATTGTCCGCTGATTGTTACGTTTGCCAAAGGCGCGCTCTGTGTAGATATTTGCAATCTTAGTGGCCGACGCCTTGATTGTGACTTACTCCAGCTTTTCTTCAGTGCACAATTTCTCGATCTTTTTTTTTTTTTAATTTCACGAGTTCTCAACATACCCTTCACCAAAAGCCTTTTCGATCCTCGTTACTCATCTTCACGAATTTTACATTTGTTTGCACTTTATCGCTTGTCTCTCCACTTTTACTTGGGCTTGTTGCTTTGCTGAGCCAAATTCTCAAACTAACTGACGAACTACTCTTCCCCGCTAGTCTTTTCCTCTTTAGACTCGATGATGTGTGTATACGTGTTGTTGTAGCACCAATCCGATCAATCCTCTCTTTCAACCTATGCACCTCCCTTTCCGCCATATCCTTGAACAAAGCGCCTATTTTGGCACTAATCTTTGAAAATAAGTAAAAAATGGGATGCCTCATTCTCCTATAAGTTTTTGCTAGCTTAAACCACTACTACTTGGCCCAACTATCGGCCGCGGAAAAAAAATAAAGTAAAAACATTTCTAGTCGAATGAATTTGGGCGCTCCTGTAGTAGCCCGTACGTTTCCTAAAAGCGGGCGCATTTACGGGCATGACTCTAGGAAGTACTGGTGGTTTAACATAAGCAGGCGTAGGCTCACTTGGACCCTTCATTTTTTCCTTTAAAGTCTTTGAAGCACCTCCAGATGGTCGTCTCGTCCCCATTTTCAGTTGTTCCACCTATTAACATCTCGAATCAGACTCAGATGCTGATTAATCGTTGGTAGCATCGTGAGCTCTTGTTCCGTCTGGCTGCTGCGACACGAGCGCCTTTGGAGTTCCGCCATAGCCTGTTTTGTTTAGTCTAGCCATTTCTTCATCCTTTTTCTTGTGCTCATCATGTGTCTGATTCTTCTGTGCCTCGGCCTCTGTTCTCCTTCGGACCTCCCCCAGTTGTTGTTGCTGGCAGCCGTTCTCCTTCTCCCACCTTCCTTCGCCTCATTTGTCCTTCAACCATCTGTCCAATACTTGCTTTGAAGTCCTCTTTCTCTTTCACCCCTGCGAGATTTTTCTCCTCGAGCTCTTTTGCCTTCTTCACTTCTTCTTCCTTCTTAGCTGCCTCTTCTTTCTCCTTTTTAACCTGCTCCCTTTCTTCATCTCCTCAGACGTCCAGTTCCGCATCTTCTCCACCTTCTCCTTTTGTTCAGGTTGCCACGACCTGCGATAGCCATTGTTGTATGCGCCGTTGTACCCGCTGTTGTATCCGCCATTGTACCCGTCGTTGTACCCGCCGTTGTCCCGACCGTTGTATCCATTGTTGTAATGACCACCAAATCCTCCATTGTACCCTCCAGACCCCCGGTTGTTTCCTACGTCGTTTGATGGTGCTCGGCATGGAACGATGGTTCCTGGAGGCAGCAAGATTGGAGCTACATTCGATGATGACGGCTGGTTCCCTTGATTCGCCGGGCTAGCCTGGTTCGCTTGCTGCTCCGTGTCACACACCCTGGTTCGACATTCCCAGATAAAGTGCCCAGGTCTTCGATAATAGTGGCATACTGGAGGTGAATGCATTATAGGAAGGGATTAGCTATCTATAAAGGATAATACGAGTAGTAACCAGAGTAAAGGACATCACACAAACTCACGTACAATTCTGCAAAGAATGGTGCTGGGGAGCGCGCGGGGGGCTGGATTGCGTCGGTGGCATGGACGGGGGTCCTTCAGGAGCAGCAGCAGCAAAAGACAAGCAAGCCTGACTGCCTGCGGCCAGCACGAAGCAATAGTCAGGGGGTACAGGCTGGTACATAAGGACCCGACTAAGGTCGACCTGAGCACCCCCTCAAACCTGCATCGGACTTCCCAGACCTATTTCCGCCTCACTCCTTATCACCTTATCCCTTGTGGAAATTCAATGAAGTCTGCAAAACACAGCCCAGACCCCAATCTGCATCCCACGATCTTTTTCCTCTCTTTCCTACAGGCCACAGGAGGTTGCAGCAGCCTGGGACCCAGGGCCCCCCGACAACCCCAGCCGTAAGCAACCTCACTTTCTGCATTACGTGACATCATCTAGCAGAAGCCGGGCAATGGCCCTGGTCCTGGTTTATTGATATTTTTTATGGGATGCTGGATCCGGTTTCCAGCAGGTGCAGCTCTCCACCGATAGATTGGAGTGGCCAGCGGTATGTCTACTAGAGGGAGGTGCTTTTACCAMCMCCCCYCYCCCCCCCCCCCCCCCCCCCCCGCCCCCACCCACCCGCCAGTAGTAGCCAGAGGCTAGGTCTTTTTAAAGAACAAAAAGAAAAAGAAAAAAAAGATTGCAAAGGATAAGTAGCTAGCCTTAAAAAAAAAAAAAAAACAAGGATCAGTAGCACCCTTGTTTACAGCAGTAGGCGAGCAAAACAGGTGCTGCAATGTCATTCTTTTTTTTTTTTTTTTCAATCAATTGAATTGGGGACGGGATCTGAGTGTCTGACAAGTGCCTACTCCATCCCTCATTTCATCCACAATTTTTTTTTTTTTTTTTTTTTTTGAGGGATACAGACCATGTATGGTGCAGCAAACCAACTTTAGAGGTGGTAATGCTGTCTGTCATGCTCGAGACCACCCACATCTGACGGTGATGGGCCCAGTTTTTTTTTTTTGAGGTGGCGAGCAGGTAGCGCACAGCTGAGAGCCCTACCACAATCTATTTTCTCCAAACAAATTGTAATCAACGTTTTTCCAAATTGGCAACTACGTCACACTCAAGAATCAAGTTCCCCCGTCACCAAAAAAAAAAAAAAACAAAAAAAAAAAAGAAAGAAAGCGCATCGATTTCCTAATAGGGAAAAGATTCAAAAGAACCTCATATGGGCCGCCGTGTCAAGAGATCCAAGTTCCATTCAAACAGGCAGTCTACAACACAAGCCGACAGTTCAGCCAGGTGCAGTACTTTACAATGGCAGGGGCAGGCCGTGGTGTGCAGGCGGGCGCCTGAGTCCAGACATGCCGCTATTTTTTCCCTTTTTATGCCGTCTTTCTGAAACTCCCGCCGTGACTCAGGATGTGTTTACTCAACTTTGATGTTTTTTTTTTTTTTTTTTTTTTTTTTTTTTTGCACGCAACCTCGTCTTGCCTGAACGTATTGTCAGAAGCAGCGATCCCTGTTGTCCAAGGTGCAACCAAGAGATGCCACCAATGGTAAAAAAGAAACACACACACACAAGAAAAAAAAGATGCCACCATTGAACCAAAACACCACCACCTCCATTTACTAACCAAAGAAGGTAATGTGAGCAGTGCTTTTTTTAAAACAAAAAGTAAAAGAAAAAGGAAAGGAGGGGTCATGTCAGACTGTAAAGCACCACAGGTCCCGAGCCTTGGAAGGCAGCTTCATCAACTTAGGCTCGTATGAACTGATGGCTCAAAAGAGAAGAGGAGGGGGGGGGAGAGGAGGGAGAAGATTCCTCTGTCATAAGCATCAACAAAAGTGTCAACGAAACCGTCGGGCCGCTCGTCCGGCGGCTTTATTGCTCGCGTCGATGAACTGTCTGGCAGCAATGCCGCAACATCACTTTTTTTGGCCCTTTTCTTGGCGGCGCAGTGTAGGATTTTCCTATCATATATTTATCCGCCTCCGAACTGTGGGGACGAGGAGCTCTGCACCGGTGTCCGGCTGGAGAGTCATCAGTCTCCTCTGGATTGATGGACAGCCTTGAGCACCACGTCCCGTAATTCGAATACAGACACAGAGTTTGTTAAACCACCAGAAGTACATCCTAAAGTCGTGCCCGTTAACAAGCCACGACTTTTTTAAGAAACGTACGGGCCACTACAGGAGCGCCCAAATTCATCCAACTAAAAATGTTTCTACCCTTATTCTTTTTCC
The DNA here is from genome assembly GCA_003427395.1 of Chara braunii. Lineage (NCBI taxonomy): Eukaryota > Viridiplantae > Streptophyta > Charophyceae > Charales > Characeae > Chara > Chara braunii. The sequence goes on along the minus strand of BFEA01000015.1, from coordinate 1,138,416 downwards.
GTGGCCAATAACTGGGCCAAGTACCGGTGGTTTAAACTTTAAAGTTTAAACTTTAAACCACCACCAGCACAACCAGGCCTGGAGGCGCGGCACTGCACGCCAGGCTTTTCCGAACCGCCAGCAGCACACTTTTTTTCTTTTCTGCCTGCTGCCACCAGCCATTGTGGTCGGGCAGCCCCGGGCCCGGAAAAGTTCGGACATGGCTGCTCACAATTTCTTTTCTGGAAGGGTGGGGTCGTCTACTGGGGATTCAAACAGAGGAGGAGGGGGGACACAACCCGTAATGCGTCATGCCGCGCTAGTACAATATTGGTACAGCTTGTAAAGCCAATGAGCAGCATGGAGACGTACATCACGACCAGATTCACACCCTAAACTTCAATCACCACCACATTGACACCCATATCTTCAGGGTGTGAATGTGGTCCTGATTGAAGAAGAATCCATCATCCATGCTGCTTCAGAAGATGGACATTGTCTTCTCAAGTTCTAGCATTCTTTTGCTAGTGTGGCATGCAGCGCTGTAGAGAGAGGGACTTGGCAGGCGGCATTTGTGTTGGGACTGGCAGTGAGCGATGAAGCGAAGAGATTGGCAAGCCAACGGATCCATGGAGAGGTTCCAGATGATTCGTGAGGGGAAGACGAGGACGAAGCAATTTCAACGCCGTATGATGACTATACTAATTATGTTTACATTCTAGGCTACCAGCCGGGCCGCCCGGGTCCCGGGTGGCCAGCCCGTGCAAGGACCAAGGAAGGTCCCAAAAAAAAAAAAAAAAAAAAAAAACTTTGTTATGCAGAAAAATAAACTGAACAACGTTTGCCTCAGGGTCACATCAAAATTACTCACCAAATTAAAATATATAAGTATTATATATATATATATATATACCGTCACAAACAGAACTGCCCGGTAAACCGTAGGCAGAGAGAGAGAAGAGGACAACAAACGAGGATATATATTTTAATTGTTTTTTGGCCCGGCCGGGCAAGTGACCCCGGGCCACTCTGGTAGCCTAGTTTACATTTTACTATTTCAGTATGATTTTACAATATTTCCTCGTTCGTGCTCGTCAAGGGAATACGCACCACTACCTCTGCCAACAGCAGCACCAGCAGGGCTACAGTCTTCCCACGGCCGGTCATTATCGCTGCATCTTGACAGAAAGTTGTGCCAAATGCACCTATAATGACCGGGTGTTCTATTCGGGTGAAGACGGTACTCGAAGAGCAACAATCACTGGGCGATGTGGCGCACACCCTGAGCTCTGTTCGCCAAACAAGGGCGATGAAAAAAAAA
>BFEA01000015.1:1040150-1052116 GCA_003427395.1 Chara braunii | reverse complement strand
GGTTGCTGCGCGACTGATGTGAAAAATGGGAATGAATCTTCCGCTACAAGGTGGCATGATTCATTCCCGTCACTCAGTGGACTGCCCCTCCCAGAAGGCAGAGAGTGAGAGAGAGAGAGAGAGAGGGTGCATTGCGCGGCTGGCCGTGTCGAACGCGCCGCCTCTCTCTCTCTCTCTCTCTCTCCACACACGACCCAAAGATCGACAGTGCAAAACGGGTATCTGTGTTTTTCAATTTCTTCTTTTTTTCTAGAAGAATGTCTTTATTTATTTATTTATTTTTTTTTCAAGTTTTTTTTTCCTTCCTATGTGTTCCTACCGGTAGCTCGAGGCTCGGCAAGGTTCGGGATACCGGTAGGCTGAGGCACGGGCCTTAACAACTGCTAGGTACTGGTGGTTTAAACCACCAGTGCATCCGAGCCTCTTCTGTACGAGGCGGATTCGCGCCAAGCTTCTCCGAAATGCCAGCGCGGCTTTTCCGTTTTGGTTTTGGCTGGCCCTGCCAGCCATTTTGGTCTGGTTGCCCCGAGCCTCCAATTTTTTTGGAGAGGCTCGATCGTGATTCTCAACCTGTATGGGGCCATGTACTGGTAGTTTAAACCGCTAGTACAGGGCCCCAGACTTGTGGAGAATTGTTCGTCACCTCCTCCAGAAAAGTTGGACCCTGTGCACCGTCGATAAAATACATCGGCGGCCAAAGCGTCGTGTTTCTGCATCTGAAAGGGGGCTGCGGCCGACGTATGGCATGTGCTGGTGGTTTTTTAAACCACCATTACACCCGATGCTAAATGTACGAGCCTGAATCTACAGCTTTGCCGATTCCAGGTCAAGCAGGTTCGTAATCGGGGGCAGGTGGAAGAAATGTCCTCATGGTCTTGCAAATCAGGACATGACAACTTGGGTAAAGCTGAAATTTGTCCAGAAGACCTGTTGACTTGGTTTACCAAGAATCTTGAACTTCCACAAAGAGGGAGAAAATGCCCTCGGGGCAATTTTTCTCTCCTTTCAAGGTCCGAACAGCTTTCGCTGATCTTACTTTTGATCCTTCCTCTTGGTTTACTGAAGCCTCAGGAATGCAAAAGAAGACTCTGGGGTTTGATGAATTGACTACTAAAATATTGCCTTCATGCAGTGCCACTCGGTATTGATATTCTTGCAGACCTCAAGCGCAGATGGGGGGAAAAGGGGCTTTGTTTCTGAGTACGCTTTCAGATCTTGGAACAGAAAAAGCCTTCGTCAAGTTCTGTGACGCCGTACCCAGATTGCCGAATGCAAAAAAAAGGTTGACGATTGGTCTTCTCGCTATCCCTCCTGCGGAATGGCTTTCCACGAAAAGCTTTCATACTAATTCGATGCGTCTGGTCTGCGCCCAATGCCCTGAAGATCTCCTCCATCTACGGGTCCAATGCCCATCGCGATGGGCCTTTTGGCCAATTTGGCCCTACACGTGTAAAGGCCCATCCCCTCTTTTCATGTCCAATGATTTGGCTGCCGATGTTCTATTGGGAGTCAATGTACAACTCAGAACCTGACCCACGACTGCATGCATCTGAAATGACTCATGTGGCTATACTTGCTGCGTTCTGGACCATCAGGAATGCTTGTGTTCGGCAGAATAGATCAGTACTTCCACAGCATGACAGCACAGCACACGGATTCGAACCGGCACCCTTGACCTCGAGAGCCAAGCATCGTAACCACTGCAGCCATGACAGGGTGCTAAAAGTAGAACCATACCCGTCATGATATCCACCCCACCCCTGCATGGCCGCAGTGTCCCTACTACTCACACACACACACACACACACACACACACACACACACGCTTACACACACGAAATAGGACGACTTCTCTCCGTCACGTGCAAAGACTAGTTGAACTCAACATCCACCACAGTTTGCAAGCTGATTGTGTACAAAGACACAAGAAGTCGCCAGTGAGCCCTCGCTCTTTTCTTCTCCCAAGCCTGGGCATCTTTCCCCAACTTTGTGACCTTCGAGTTTTACGAGAACCGGTACAACTTTGGGCCAGCACTGTCGTAATGATGGGAGGAGCAGGGTGATTTCTCCCATTTGCCCCCCTCTGGTGAGTCCAGCTCTCGTCAGGAGGGGGCATCCAGCCTCTCTACGGTACCTGGACGATCCATAATTCATTTCTCCATCATCGGCCCCTTCTAAGCCAGCGTTCTAGGTTCGTAGCATATTTCCTTTTTCTACAAGTTGAGAGTTCCTTTCATTCTGTAGGAGGTCTGTTGATTACCATAGGGCCCTACCCAGGGCCCTCTCGTTTTCTATTTTTAAAAAACTATGTTTCTCTTTCTATTTTCTGTTCTAACTTCTAAGTACTATGCAGGCTTTTTTTTTGCTTTGGAGTTCTTATATTTGTGGATTGGAGGATTCATTCGGCGTCTGAATTGACCCAGTAGGACTATGTACTTTAAAGTCTTTAAACCACCAGTACCTTTCTCACCTATCGATGCCGAGCCTAAATGGATTGGAGGATTCATTTGGCGTCAAAACTGAGACCGCCAGTTCCTTTCCCAGCTATCGATGCCGAGCCTAAATGGATTGGAGGATTCATTAGGTGTCAGAATTGACCGAGTACGACTATCATGTACTTTAAACCACCAGTACCTTTCTCAGCTATCGATTCTGAACCTAAAACTGTCCTGCGTGCCAAAAAATAAAACGAACCGGAGTGGGCCTCATTTTGGTTGGCGCCACCAGCCATTTTGCGCCAGTAGTCCCGAGCCTGCCTGCCCGCCTCTCGTGTTCACCGGCGGGCATTTGCTTTTCAAGCAGGGAAAAGGTACTGGTGGTCTAATTAGTCTGCCACTGCCCATACTACCTTGTTCCCCTGAATACAACGTACGGTCATTATAGCTGTATCTAGACTGAAAGATGCCTCAAATACAGCAATAATGACTGTACGTTGTATTCGGGGAAAGAAGGTAGCAACTCTGATTCCTTTTGGTCACATGTCCTTCTTTCATGCTGTTTCTTTTTATGCTTGCTGGGGATAAGTAACCGGACTGGATCCCTCCCAGAATAAAAAAAGGGGGGGGCTCTTCTCTTTGGAAAGAAGAAGAAGAAGAAGAAGAAGAAGAAGAAGAAGAAGAAGAAGAAGAAGAAGAAGAAGAAGAAGAAGAAAAAGAAGAAGAAGAAGAAGAAGAAAGTGACCGGTACTGGGCTCTCTCAGATTCACTGCTGGAGGCTGCTGTTTTCACTCATCGGCTGCCAGCAGTTTTCACTCATCGGCCACCCCAGCCTCTAGATTCACCCAGGCCTGCCTGGGCATAATTGCAGCCAGATACATCCAGGAAAGTGCTACCATCTTCACTCAACTAGAACGGCCGGTCATTATAGCTGCATTGGGCACAACTTCCAGTCCAGGTGCAGCGATAATTACCGGGCATTTTATTCAAGTGGTGAAGACGGTGGTGTAACGCTCAACCTCACGCCCTGCGCTGCTTCCCGGTCAGAGCGTTTTGGTTTGCGGAAGGGCCCCGGGAGGACAGCGAAGATGGGGTGTGCCAAGGATTTTTGGAAAAGTTGAGTGTGGGGACACAGACAGAACTGAAGTCCCCCGTGTTGGTCCGACCTTAGTAGGAAGGAGGTCCGTCGCCGCGCGGGTTCAAGGGAGAAAAAGGCGCGCGCGGGACTCGCGGCTATGGGAAATTCAATCCAAGAAGTATCGCTGAACTTCCCAGCGAGCCGTCGCTCTTCGTTTCGCGTGAAAGGGGGCGGGTACACACGTGGTATCCCGTTTACGAATGAGGTCTCGCCGGCGCTCGATACACGACTCTGAATCCGACGTGGAGGGTTTCAATCGAGTAGCCCTCTCCTTATGCTCGTCCTCGCCACGTGTGAGGTAGTGGAAACCCTTGGATCGGTAACGCTTGAAGCGGCAACAATCGCTGTACAGAGTGTTAGGCCAATGAGGCTCCACTGCCATCCATGGGACGACGATCAACTCGTTAAATGGCAGCAACAACAAATAGGGCGGAAAGTGCGTATCAACAATAACGAAACCCGCACCAACGAATCCAGAACACCGAGTTTCGGGCGGAAAGTAGTAGCGCCCTCCGATCTTGGCGACAGCTTCTCGTACGTCCCACTCGCATACACGTATCCTTTCCTCGTTGTACGGGAAGGGGCGTGGCGGGGGCACGGGAAGTTGGCGCCCGGTCGGGTTGAGGCCGTCAGTCCACATGGCAACGAAAGCAAGCACAAAACATTTTTTTCTTAATCATACGTCATTCGTTCAACACTCCAGGCAGCCAGATCATCCAGTCGATCAGCCAATCATCCTCCCGATCATATATAACAAGCTCTCTAATACGACCCACTGCATGCACTTATCAAAGTGAGGGAAGCAAGTTACCATAATTCATCCATTATAACATAACATGACAGAGAGAGAGAGAGAGTGAGGGAGAATAGACGCAGATCAGAGGGGAGGAACGAGAGAAGGCAATCACAAAATGTCTGGCGATATTGTCCAGGGAAATTCCGACTTTAAAAGCCAAGTGATCAGAACTCACGCTCGAAGATACAAATTTTGAGACGAAAGAGGCACTTACATCATAAAATTCCACCATGGCCCCGGGCCATGCACCCACTCACTTCCAATTCGAACTTCTCACAAGCACTGACGATCCCGACCGTCACGTGCTAATCCACCAGAGCGATCGTCACCCCGCCAACTTAGTCTCTGCACAGTTTGGCCTAGATCCCACAGTTCGTCGGGCGATCCAGCGTTTCGCTGCCAAGGCTACAGTCAGCTCGTCGGGACTTTTCGACTCGCACCTTCCCACATACCGTCTAGCCACTGCTTCTCGGAAGCTGGCTGATGAGTTGAGAGCGAGATTTTCGGGAGCGCTTGCGAAATTTATAGCTGCGGAAGAGGAGATAGACACTAGGAAGGGTTAGGACTGAGGTAGGGAGGGGTAGGGGGAAGTTTGGGGATGATCACCCGTCGAAAGCCATGTCGATCCTTCAGAGCCCAGTCGTAGCCAATCAGAATCGTCGTGTATCAAAAATTTCCTTCTTACACTACGCGTCTCCTTGGCTAGAGGGAAGGAAGAGGGAGTCGGCAGAGTATTTCAGCGTGAGGATTAGAGCGGGCAGAAGAAGAGCACGAAGAATAGCGCGAAACGGAACCAATATTCAGACGATCAAGAAAGAGAAAAGGCACATGAGGCGAAGGAGAGATGGAAAATGGTTACAGAGAAAGAAGGAGCGTGAGCGCGAAGAAGAGAGTGTCGAAGGTAGCGAGGGAAGCGGGGAGGGGAGGTTCGCATGCATGGCGCTGACGCGAAGGCAAAAAGGGCACCGAAACAGTTACAGCTAATTCAAAGTTGAAAAGTACTATATCCGCGCGTAGAGCGAGCGTGGGAAAACGTCCTATGCCTATTCAGATTCTTACGAAAATTCCCAGAATTTTCAAAGACGAAGTCGAGAACATTCATACACAAGAAAGGACGCGTCAGGTTCTGCTTATTCCAGAATTCCTAACTGTCAACCCAAATTCCTAGCGCGCTTGCTAAGGCGCGCGTAATTCCCATGTATTTCCCGAATTGCAAAAAGATGAAATTTCAAAAGCCGATCAAAAAAAATAAAATGACGAAGGTCCTGAGAAGGACGGGCCTCCCTGATTATGAACAATGCACATTAATTCATGGAAATACAAAAAGAGGCCCCGTCGGCCGGTTTGCAAGAACACCAAAATTCGAAAAAGAGGGAGAGGGGGGGGGGGGGAGGAAGAGGTCGGAAGATGGCACAGGTGCGGAGGCTGGCCATCACATAGTGGTGTGAGTATGCCCTTCACCGAAACGGTCTGACTCTCTGATATGATTCCTCCCAGCCTCGCACAGCGCGAAAAAGTGACTTAATTTTTTTCCTTCTTTTCTCGCTCAGTATTCAAATCCCATTCCCAATCAACTTAGAGCTCAGGGATCTCAACAATACGCCTGTACACAAACTCTGGGAGCATCATCCAGCTTATTAGCTTACAGGCAAAGCCTGTGGGTCTTTCCTTAGAGACCCAGCCGCTCCAAGGCTGCAGCCTACGGCTACCTACCCACACTACTCTACCGCCTACCTACTGTCTTGACCCTATTACAACATACGGTCGTTATACCTGTACTTGGGGCAACTTCGAGTCTAGATCCAGCAATAATGATCGTACCTTACATTCAGATGAAGACCGTAGTAATGTCCAGCTGCCTCTTACTAATACAGGAGCCTAAGACCGGTCAGCGAAACCAGTGGTGGTCCCAAAAGGCTTTTTTTTTTCTTCTGGTAGTTCCAAGAGGTTAAAACTACAGTACTAGGGTTCTCACAGTTACACAACAGCCCCTACCTTCGGGGCTGAGGATCCTTAAAAAAGTGGGTCCTGATTGTCACAATTATGCTCCCTCCGACCCCACATACCGTCCGTCTGCTGCCTTCCTCCTGCCCATCTGCTACCCCTTCCTCCTGCGGAAAAGAGGGTTCACGTCTTGAAAAGGGACTTCTGGGCGGAGGTCCCACTAGCAAAAAGATAGGATCGACCTCCTGAGTCTGGATGTAGAGATGCTGAAAAGGATCGATTCGTTTCAGTGACCACCTCTCACGTCGATGAGGCGGGCGCTGACATGGATGAGGAGGCACACTCACACTGTCCCCCACTTTATTTTTTTTTTAAAGCCCCCTTTATTTTTCTCATCTAGACGTGCTTGCTATCAGATTCACCACGGCCTGGCTGTATTTACACTCAGGGCCTTGTAGTTGCACTACTCCCAACACCACTGTCTAAACGAAAACCGAACTAGTGCATCTTCCCCAAAAAGTGGCCAGATGCATGCATCTGTTGCTATTCATAGGAACGGATGCATCTTGCCACTTTCTGTGGGAACATGCATTTGAACGTTTTTCGTTTCCACAGTGGTGCGGTGGGGCGAGGCCCTTACTCGCCAAACTCGAGTGTGTGAAAAACTGTCCGACTAGAAAAAAAAAAAAAAAAAAAAAAATGGGGGTGGGGGGGGGGGGGGGGGGGGGGGGGGGGGGGGGGGGGGGGGGGGGGGGGGGGGGGGGGGGGGGAAAAAAAAAAAAAAAAAAAAAGAAGTCAGACTGTTGACTAGTGAAGCACCAATTTGAGTGCTTTTTCAGACTATGTTCTTCCGGGCCCAAGTCCCACCCGCAGTGTTGAGCTACCTCAACGCCCGAATCTGGACGTTTCAGTTCAGGAAACTCAACACCATTTCTGCACATCTCCGTAAAAGCGTCCAGATTCAGGCGTTGAGGATACTCAACGCTGCTAGTGGGACTTGGCCCCCGGGAGCAAGGTCCCAGTTGCGCAAATTAGGAGATTTCGGCCGTTGATCTTTGCTATCTACGGTCAGTATCTCTTAATTCGTGCAAGTGGGACCTAGCCCCGGGTTGGATCCTTTGAGGGATTTCCCGGCCTCATTTGTTTCTTTTATAATGAAGCCCTAAGGGCCCCCTTGCATTGTACCAAAAAAAAAAAAAAAAAAAAAACCCTGTCAGACTGCGTCGAGGCTTTTCTTTTTTCTTTTTTAACTGAATGATGACTTATCGAGAGTTTTTTTTTTTTTTTTTTTTTGTTGAGAGTCTTTTTTCCCCATCTGCCACAGCCGTCAGCCGTGAAGCTGAATACTCTCCAGAAAGCCATTTTTGTGGAGGGTGCCTACTACTACCTTCTTCACCCGAATAGAACGCCCGGTCTAATATTTGGCACAACTTGCGGTCCAGATGCAGCGATAATGACCGGGCGTTCTCTATTCGGGTGAAGACGGTCGTGGCCCCTCCACAGGGTCCTTCCTACTACTTACCTTCTTCGTCCTACCTACTACTTACCTTCTTTCCCCCCCGAATACAAACGCACGGTCATTATAGCTGTATTTAGACTGAAAGATAACCCAAATACAGCTATAATGACCCCGACGTTGCATTCGGGGGAAGAAGTCAGTGGCCCCTCCACAAAAGGGCTTTCTGGAGAGTATTCAGCTTCCCGGGCGTAGATCTCACTGACAACCCTTTTTTTACTTTTTTTTTTTTTTTTTTTTTTTTTACCATTTTTTACCTTTTCTGCTGTAACTAGACCGTGGTGAGTAATAAGTGCAACCTTCACCCCTACTCGCCGTGGTAGATCCCACGGCCAGTTATATCCACCAAATCAAGAAAAGGAAAAGCAGGGGCCAACAGGCCTCTCGTTCGTTTGTACCTTTTCTGAATAGCTCCAGGGGCGTGCGTGGTCCCACTAGCAAAGAGGATCGGATCGAATGCCTGAATCTGGACGAGTTTATGGAGTTGTGCAGGATATCGAGATTAACTGCTTTTCTGCATTTCTGCTGAAAACACGTCCAGATTCAGGATCTCGATCCTATCCCTTTTTTGCCAGTGGGACCTCGGCCCAGTAGGCCATGCGGCGAAAGTAGGGTCGGAGGAAAATGGCTGGGAGACCTTCCCAGCCAGTGGGCTTTGAGGGCCCCCCTTAGGTTTTTGTGGGCCGACAACCAAAAACAATGGCTGGGAAACCTGCTGGTGTTTTTTTTTGTGGGCCCCCTTAGGCCTAGAACAATTTCCAAGACTTTTTAGGGCCTCGCTCCAATACTCAGCATTCGACACGTAACTGACCAGTTAAATAGACCAGATACATTAGCATTAGACACCATCTGGACTGTTGCATGGACAAAATACATTAGGACTGATCGCACCTTTTCAATGTATTGGGACCATTACCAGGTCCAGATGCATTTAGAATGTCGGGCAGTGGAGCCAGACTTTTTGTCTATTTAGCAAAAGCTAGCAACCGATTGTCTGCATCTCTTTCTCTCTGGTCAGAAGGCAGGTACTGGTGGTCCTCGCCAAGGAAGCCTCCTTTTTTTTTGGGTCGGGGGGGGGGGGGGGGGGAAGGAATAAGCCTCCTTCATCTGCTAGTAGCAATTACCCAAGAACATGGTATAGAAAAGAAGAAGAAAAAAAAAGGTGGCAGGGAATTGCATTCTTGTCCACCCCCCCCCCCCCCCCCCCCCCCCCCCCCCCCCCCCCTTTTTTTAAACATCACGCCCTATTTTCCCAACGGCTTCGCGCCCCCCCCCAAACACCACGGGAGTTTTTTTTTTTTTTTTAACGGAGGAGGTGGTTTTGGGAGAAGTCATCATCCTTGGAAGGACAGTCCACCCGCGACAAGTTGTTGTTTTTTTTTTTTAACTTCCCAGCCCACTTCAAAAAGCAAAAAAAAAAAAAAAAACACGCCAACTTCGGTGTCAGCCTTGGGCAATAGACAGCTCCAATTAAACAGAGATCCACTCCCCCCGAAAAAAAAATCAATCAATCAATCAATTTTCTTTCTGTCTTGATTAGTCATTCAACCAACCAATCAATCAACCAATCAACCAATCAATCAATCAATCAATCAACCAATCAATCAATCAACCAATCAATCCACCAACCAACCAATCAATTAATTGATTTAATAAAACTATCAGTTCCCTTAATCAATCAGTAATCAATCAAATGAATCAACCACTCATTCAAACTGGCAGGAGCGTGTGCCTACGTTGAGAGAGAGAGAGAGAGAGAGAGAGAGAGAGAGAGAGAGAGAGAGAGAGAGCATATGACATCAATAGGGAATACCGTCCGAGTTGCAGAGCCCTGATCAGTCAGAGGAGGAGCGCTCGACGAGGCAGTTGGGCGTTTTCTGGGTAACGGAAGCTAACGGAAATGATGCTAACCGAAAGCTCGTTACTCAGCTAACGGAAAGCTGGTTGTCGGGCGGATTTTGGGTAACGGAAGCTAACGGAAAGCTTGAGTGCACTGAAGAATATGCTAAAATGATTTTAAGCAGCTCCCAAGCAAACGTGAAGCTACTACTACTACTACTACTACTACTACTGCTGCTGCTGCTGCTGCTGCTGCTGCTGCTGTCGGGATCTCAGGGGAAAAAAAGAAAGAATCTCGGGGAAAAAAAGAAAAAAAAAAAGGAAAAAAAAGAAAAAAAGACAAGAAGAAAAGAGGAAAAGAAGAAAAGGAAATGTACCTTATGCAGGCTCCTCAAAATGTGAGTTTTGTAAAAAAAAAAAAAAAACATGTTCATACACTCTACAATAGGCACATTCTATATTGTCATTAAACGTGTGACTCGTCTTTTTCCTCCTTGGGGAAAAAAAGAAGGGATCTCGGGGAAAAAAAGAAAAAAAAGAAAAAGGAAAAAAAAGAAAAGAAGACAAGAAGAAAAGAGGAAAAGAAGAAATGGAAATGTACCTTATGCAGGCTCCTCAAAATGTGAGTTTTGTAAAAAAAAAATAAAAAACATGTTCATACACTCGCTCCAATAGGCAAATTCTATATTTTCATTAAACGTGTGACTCGTCTTTTTCCTTCTTCGGGGAAAAAAAAGAAAAAAAGACAAGAAGAAAAGAAGAAAAGAAGGAATGGAAATGTACCTTATGCAGGCTCCTCAAAATGTGAGTTTTGTAAAAAACAAAACAAAACATGTTCATACACTCACTCCAATAGGCACATTCTATATTTTCATTAAACGTGTGACTCGTCTTTTTCCTTCTTCCTCTTCTTCGTCTTCTTCGTCTTTTTCCTCTTCTTATTCCTCGTCTTTTTCCTCTTCTTATTCCTCGTCTTTTTCCTCTTCTTATTCCTCGTCTTTGTTCTCTTTCCTCCTCTCATTTTTATTTTTGTTCTTCCTTTCCGGAAAAGGCGACGGGGAAAAAAAAAAAAAAAAAAAGAGTAAAATGTTTATCTGTTGAATCATGTGCGAGAAGCAGTCTATGGCCATAGCTGTTTTCACTATTCTCCTTCTTCTCCTCCTCCTCCTCCTCCTCCCTTTATTATTATTTTTCTTCCTTTTTAAAACGGGCGACGGGTCAAAAAAAAAAAAAAAAAAAAAAGACGACGGGCTTGAGATAGCATCTGTGGACTGACCAAGTTCAGATAATTTAGAAACGATTCCGTTCGGATCAACTGGTCGCACCTGGAATGGGTGTACCAACTGGGCCCCGGGTCTGTGTACGTCAACAGTTAATGGGAATGGGTGTGTACCAACTGGGCTACGCATTCATTATAATTTATTGTTTTTTTTTTTTTTTTTGCGGAAAAGGCTTCAACGAGTAATGGCGGGAATTTGATATCGTATAATTTTTAAAATTTAAATAATAATTCTGTTTTTTTTTTTTTTGTTGTTGTTGTTTTGCTTTCGTGACAGCCTTAATTTGCGCTCGTTATGGTTGAGTGTTTGCTTTGGGGTTTATCGTTTGCTATGGCTTGCCTTTACCGTTTACATTTTATTTTATTTTTCGTTTTTTCTGTTTTTCAAAGAAAGCTCACGCTTGCATTTTTTTTTAAGGTCTGCTGTAATTCTGCATTCCTTCCAAAAGACTTGATAAGAGTAATACTATTAAGTTATTTTCTCCCCCACAAAATTATTAATTTAATTTTTCAGATTCTTTCCCCCCTCTACCCGGCATTGAGCAGAGCACGGCTAAGATCAAGTGTACTATCTGTTCTGATCAGTTCAAAAAAAAAAAAAAAAAAAAAAATCGCCACTTGCGCATAAAACTTCATCTCTTCACAAAACAAAAAATGGGCAAAAAAAAAAAAAAAATACGGCGAAAAAAAAGAAAAAAGAAAAAAGAATGGTTTTGAGATTGCGCCCCCCTACCCGGCATTGAGCAGCACCACCACATCTCCGACGACACTCTCCCAATTCCGTCACTTGCGCAAAACTCCATCTCTTCACGAAACAAAAATTTTCTCCCCCCGCCCCGCGCCCAAAAAAAAAAAAGAAAAGGGGCAAAAAGAAAAGGCAAAAAAAAAGGTTCCAAAAAAAAAGAAAAGGAAAGGAAAGGATTCCAGATTATGGCCCCCTTGGATCCGCGGCATTGAGCAGAGCACGACATCTCCGAGAACGATGTCGCAATTCAGCCACGTGCGAACAAGTCCATCTC
>BFEA01000015.1:1004054-1022860 GCA_003427395.1 Chara braunii | reverse complement strand
CTCTCTCTCTCTCTCTCTCTCTCTCTCTCTCTCTCTCTCTCTCTCTCTCTCTCTCTCTTTCTCTCTCTCTCTCTCTCTCTCTCTCTCTCTCTTCCCATTGCGGGCAGTCCGTCGCCTCGCATCAACACCCACGATACCAGCAGTCCGTCGCCGTGTATCTACACCGAGTTGTCACCCCGCTTGGCTCAAGCATGCAAGCCAGGTTCGCCCGTGCGCCACAGTCCGTCGCGGCCCCTCACGTCAACCGCGCATACCCCACACCAGCTCCTCGGATCGCCCAACTCTCACACTCACTCACCTTCAACCTTGCTCGTTGGTCGACCCTCATTGATCGCGCTAACCTCAAAATTCTTAGAGAGCGAACTAATCGCGCTTGCGAAATTTATAGCATGCTTGCTTGCGCGAGGGATACATGATTAGCCCCAAGTGATGAGAAGGAGGAGAGAGGAAGTGCCTACATCTGCATGTCCAGGCCGCGGCGCGGGGGACGGAGCCACTCTCTGCGCATTGATCCGGGCATGCAAACGTGGGAGCCACTTAGAACAGAGGAATAGAGTGAGGATGCGAAGACAAGGCGGGAAAAAGGAAACACAAAGGTCATCAAGAACAAGAAGATTACAGTTGCGATTGCGCCCGCCAAAAACTATAGTTACACACAGGATTAAGGCGCGGATGAAAATCAGAGCCTAGACCCTGTCGAGGCAACCCTTATTGCAAAAGAAAATTCCGAAAGAAAAACAATTCCGAGAGTCTGCGGGGACTCGATATTAGTTCGAATTTAAGAACGAAAATTCCCGCGCGCTAATCGTGCCAAAATTCCTAGTGCTCACAACAGAACAAGAAAGAGGCTATGGCAACCGTTATTTCTTGCGCTCGCAAAGGCGCGGTCACTCAATTGTCAACGCGGGACTTTCCCGGCACCGGCCCAACGAACTCCAACAAAAGCGAAAAAGAAGCGAGGGCATCCATGCAACTTGCCTAACTGATCCTTACTTACGCCCCATCACCGATCAAAGCCCTCCCGTTTCCCCACAATAGCCTCGCGCAGGAAGTTGCGCGGTTACATAAGATAGTTCGCCACATATGTGACGCCCAGGGGGTTCCAATTTTGAGTAAGCTCTCGCTTTCTCTTTCTCTCATTAGGCGTCGATCCACGATCGGATGATCGACGCAGAGCTTACACGTGCCACACCGTAGGATCTGAGTGTGAAAGTCATGCAACGTGGCAATCGTGTGCTCAATCCAGAATGGTGTCGGGGAAGGGTAGTCTGATTATGGGCGGGGGGGGGGGGACGGATGTACCTGGGGAAGGGGAGGCATGAAGCTATAGATCTCCCAAACGTCATAAGGGAGCGGGATGTAGTGGATGGAGCGATGGATACGAGGAAAGTGAAGGTGTCGTCGTTGGTGGGGAAGGGAAGCAAGGTAGTCGGGGTAAAGGGTGGCGATGGTGCGACGAATGGCTGTGCGAAAATTGTCGTAATTCTCGTACGCAGGGATCATGCCAGAGATGATGCAATAAACCTCCATATGATTGAATTCCTACCAATCGACGCTAAAGAGTAGGATATGGAGGGGAAAGGAAGTGACGAGCGAACGGGTAGTGGTGTGAGGGAAGATAGTGATCAGGAAGCGGGTGGCATAGCGATGATAGAAGAGGGGAAGAGGGAACAAATGCCAGTTGTTGGGGAACGGGGGTCGGCCTACAAGATGCTGGACGGTGAGGAAGTCATGGGGATGACGGGATAACGACCGGGGATGAAGCCCGATCGCCCGCATCTCGACGTAAACGAAGGGCGATACGGGAGGGTGAGGAGGATTGAGAGGGGGATCCACTTCTTCGGCGGGGGCGGCTTGTTGAGGGCCGGGCTGCGGCGACTCCATCTCTCTCGTCTTCTTCCTGCGGAGGCTCCGGATTAAGTGCAGGATTTCCCTGCAGCAGTTGCGGTGGCGGTCCTGAGTCCTCGACTAGAAGTTTGCCTTCCGCCTTTTCCCCCAGCTTCTGGTCCTCCGCTTCTTGCTCCTCCCTCGTTAGCTCGGCTGCTTCACTTGAATCAGTCGACATGGCTTCCTCCTCCGAGTCGTCTTCCTGTTCCTCGTTGTCTTCCCCCGATCCAACCTCTCCCAACACCTCATCGTTGGACTCTCAGTAGTCAGGATCGTCGTTTCGCTCCTCTTCCACCGACTCTTAAGATTCTTCTTCCTCCTCCTCCTGTACCTCCTCACTTGTCTGTCCTTCAGGGACGCGTTGGACGAGCGGGTCCCACGTGGACAGATCAGTGACGTCGACTGTCAGAAACACGCCCTTCGACGACAAATAGTAGCTCCCCTCGTCTAACTCCGTACACATGGACCACAAGAGGTGCGGTTCCAAGGAGCTAGTAAGCGCCTCCGTTCCTGGACTTTCGTCGCAGCGCGACAGGATCTCTAGCAGTAGATCGTCCAACACTTGGGCTAGGAATACCAGCACCTCGTCAGTGATGGCGCTCAAATTGCCATCGTGCACTTCCCCAAAGATAATTCCCAGAAAATCCCACTCCGTACCTGCTCTCCACGCTTGAACGAGCAGCAACTCTACCTCATCATCTGGAACCTCGCTCTCCACAACCCGATCTGCCGGCTCGGCCCAATGGAACACGATGTCGAGAAGGCAGAAGTTGAGCGCCATGTAAGCTTGCCACTGCCACCACCGGCCCCACAGCAACGCGCTCAGGATCGACACGTCCAGGCGCTTGACCGTGAAGGATAAAGATGTGTTCTCGGCAAACTGCTAGAACACAGGGACATCCGAAGGGAGGGTGAAGGTGGAGACATGATGATGGTTCATCGAGGCGGGGCGAAAGGAAGGAGCTCAGGAAGGTCGACCTCCGGCGCAGTGAGAGGCACCCGAAGCTGAAGGTCGATATCGTTGGTCGTTACGAACCGATCGTGCGGCCGAGCCAACAATCGCACCCAAGCCCTCGTGATATCCGTCGCCCAGACCCTCAACTGTCGGAAGATATCGGTATGGAGCGCCGGATGCAGAGAAGTAAGGTCGCCTGTGAAGACGATGATGACCGACACGTGGTTGTCTCCCGGGGGAAACAGTCACAAAAAGGCCGACGCTTCGGCCAGCACACGTGTCTCTCCAACTGGCGTGAATCGAAATTCGGCCGCCGCGTGAATGGCCGTCGTGCTGAAGAAGGCAGCGAATCAGAGTAGATCTGGACTCACTCGGGGTAGCCGCACTTGCCGTATCGATAATATGCAAACACTAGGTTGCATCAAACGCTCATTGATGACTGACTTGTTCAAAAAGCTCATGGCGATGGCGAGGGGGACGAAGGCTGAGAAGTAGAGGAATCAAGATAGTCGAGGTGGTCGTCTTCCTCCTCGGGGTCGAGGGATGACGTAGACGATGAAGAAGAAGGAGAAGAAGGAAGAGGACGAAGGTAGGACATGTGGCGAATGATCAGATGAGTCGATTGGCTTCCCGACACCTCTGGCGCAAGCCGCATCGTATTCACCCCGCTCGGACCAAGCTCGACTACCGGAAATCGCCCGAAGAATCGTGGCGCTAACTTACCTTGACGAGCACATTTCCTCACCTGCACTATGTCCCCTAATTTGTACTGGGGCCGGGGACCCGCGTTCCCGTTTCGGGCCTCATAGCTTCGGACCTGTCGGCCATGGGCCATTTTCGTCATACGCTGTCTTTTTCGGGCTAACCGGGGGAGGGCTCTCTCCATCAAATCCAAATGACGTTGGGCCTTGTCCTTAACCGTCGCTCTAGTGGCCCTTCGGGGAAGGGTCGTCTCATCATTTAGGCTCGGTAGGGTTACACACGATAGGCTATTGGTCCGTAAGTGGAACGGCGTCAGGCCCGTGGATCCGTAACTGGAACGGCGTTAGGCCCGTGGATTCATGGGGTGTCCCTCGATGAATCTCAAGGATATGATCCACGATATCTGGTCAGGGCCTCGTGTCTCTGGCTGCGATATTGCGTCGCAATGCAGTCTTAATTACCCAGTTTGCATTTTTTACAAGCTCGTTCGATTGCGATATATGGGGCGCAATATTGCGAATGGAGACACCGTGTAGGGCCAGGCTCCTCAAAACATCCCCTCTGAATTCTGCCCCATTGTCCGTTAAGATTTCTTCCGTATCCTGGTGCATGTTGAGGAAACGGTTGACGCATCGTGCGATTTCCGCCGCCTGTCTCGTCTTACAAGGATACGCCTCGATCCATTTCGAAAAATGATCGACAAAGACCAAAAGGATTGAATATTCGCAGCTATTCGGTCCAGGGGGCACGACAATATCCGTCGTATCCATGCTAACCCTTTGAAACGGCCGTTAGGCTTCAGTGGGCACTATCGACCTAGGCGGCTGAATCGGCACCTTGTCAACAGCGCAGACCTGACAATTTCGGACGATGAATTTAACATCGTCACGAATGTTCGACCAATACCACTCATTTTTATCGATTGCGGCTTCCGTAATTATGACAGCAAAATGGGCGACGGTTTCCTCGTGTGCGGACTTAACCCAGTCATACCTTATGAACGGATGCGGGACAGACATCCAACTTCCGCTACCATCCGTTTTTCGTTTTCCTAACCGTCCTTCGTTCCATCGATAATCCCGAGTCCGCTCATTGGCCCGCCTCCGATCCTTTTTCGTTTTTCTAACCGTCCTTCGCTCCATCGATAATCCCGAGCCCGCTCATTGGCCCGCCTCCGATCCTCTTTTGTGAAGTTTCGGAAGGGGTTCCCAACCACTGTAGCTATTAGGACGACATCTGTCCAAACCTCAACCCTCCTAAACCGTCGAGTTTTTTCTAACCCTTCAGACGTGGCTTCGAGGAATCGAGCCTCCGTCGGAATCTTGTCAGTTCGACATAAGGGACATAACCAGGACTTGGCCGTACTCCGGTACTAAATACATTAGCTATGAGCTCGGGAGACACAACGCTGACTCGGACACTCCACCCATTCGACATATCCTTTCCCGCTAGGACGCATAGGGACCGAATAAACCCTCGAAATTGCTTCGCAAAAATAGCCAAATTTATCGGGCAGGGAGCGAAGAGATGAAGATGAAGAGGGAGAAAGAGGGCCTTCAGAATTACCTTCATGCCCCGATGCCATTGCAACCACTAATCACTTCTTAGTAGGCCGAGGAAGGATGGCCACCTGCCCGTACGAGGGCTCGCAGTTCGACTCTGGCTCTTTCCACGGCGTAATCTCGTCACCCTTAGTCACTTTGTGGGGTCTATGCAATCATGTCAACCCGTCAGCGTTGCCGTGCTTCTCTGTCTTCCGGTGGACAATATCGAAATCATATTCTTGCAGTCGCACAGCCCAACGCCCAATCATGCCCGTGTAGTTGGTAAGCTTTTTTAGAGCCTGCAAGGGTTTATGGTTTGAGACAAGGAGGAATTTATGTCCGTATAGATACGGATGGAAATGCTGGATTCCCCACACGACAGCGTAACATCCACCTTGCGGAGCCGAATCGTTTCTCCTCTTATCTGGCACCGTTCGCGAGGCGTACTCGATGACGTGTTCTCGGTCGTCGTTCCCCGTTAGAGCCAAAATAGCGGAGATCGCTTCAGGCTGCCAGTCAGCAATGAGTATGAACTGCTTTTCCGGATCGGGCCGAATTAAGATAGGTGCCGTAGCCAAAGCCTCATTCAGGGTGACAAAGGCCTGCTGGCACTCCGCGTCCCAGTTCAATGGTTGGTCCTTCCACAAAAGATTTGTCAGGGGCCGTGCAATAGCAGCAAAACCCTTGATAAATCGACGGTAGTATGAGGCCAGTCCCAGGAAGGCCGGACTTGCGTCAGTGTGGTAGATGTGGGGGCTTCACGGACGGCCGCAACTTTTCTCGAATCCGGTCGTAAGCCTCCTCGCGTCACCACGTATCCCAAAAATGAAATTTTCGAAAGGAGAAAATCACTCTTCTCCGATGCAATCTTGAAACCAGCATCCTTCAACGCTCTGAGTGTCCATTCAACGTGCTGAGCATGTCCATGGAACGATTCCGAATAAACCAGGATATCGTCCACGTACACAATGACGTAGAAATTGATCATGCCCTGCGTCAGCCTGGTCTTGTTCACGAAATTCTGAAATGTGACATTCATCGCTCTTTGAATGTGGCGGGTGCATTGCAAATCCCCATCGGGCAACGGATCCACTGCCAGGTACCCTCAAATAACAAAAAGACCGTCTTTGGCCGATCCTCCTCCTTTACTAGAATGTGATGGAAACCATGACGAATATCGAACTTGCTGAAATAATTAGCACAACCAATCGCATCCAACAAATCATCAATCCAGGGAAGGGGATATACATCCTTGATCGTGATATCATTCAATTTTCGATAATCGATGCAAATGCGAATCGACTCGTTTTTCTTTGGAACTAACACTACTGGACCAGGGTCCATTTGCGGGTTCGATCCATCCATTAGTCTTAAATTCCCGAATTCTCTCTAACGCGATCTTCAGTTCTGTTAGCGAGTATCAATATGGTTTGCAATGGATCGGCGGATGAGTTTCGGTCTGTATTTCATGCTGGATTACTACAGCCAACCCGATGTTTGTGTCTGTCACACTAATCGCCCCTTGATATTCAATGAGTATATCGACAATCAGTCGGTGGATCTCATTTGGTACATACTGCGGTACGTGCAACGCATACGGTTGTCCATGTATGCCACGCACTTCGTGCTGGCCCGGTTACTGTTTTCCTTCGGGGGAGCAGAAATGAAGGAGTTATCCGATCGCCACGAAAATACGGTAGTGATCATTTGTGCATCTTCTTCTCGGATGGCCACGTGCTCCTCAGGGGTCGCGCCACCACTGCCATCCGGCCAATATGTCGGCCTTTCAGGAATTTTAATTCCGAGTTCGTATATCGTAGGATCATCACGCTCAGGGGGTTCCGAAGCTTCGCTTTCGGCCCCTAAACATAACAATCTCACCTCCTTTCCCCGAGTCAGCAAGGAACGAGGCAACCCCGTAATGTCGCAGAACGCCTTCTTTTCTCGATATCTCGAGAGAAGTGGGGTGGTTGCTTCATATAGGGTTCGAGGGGGTTCCAAAGAATCAATCATCCGGGATACTTGCACGAGTGGTTCTCCAAAGATTAGTGCTCGAGTCCATTGCCGATTCTTTTCAGTGAGGACGAACGTTTTAGTTGTTTTCTGTTGAATGGGGTAGCGGATTGAGCAGTGCACCATATCTTGGATTAGAGGGTCCGAGTCATCCTCGCTATCAGAGGAGTTGTTGGTCGGTTCAGATTTCTTTCCTCTCGCCTCTTTCTCAGGGCTCGGCTCTTTCCACGTGAACAAATGGAGAGAGCTCCTGATTTCGGGTGAGGGTCTCAATGGTTAGTGGTTCGGAGGGTTAATCTCATTGGGACAACGTATGGCTTCCTGCCTGTATTCCGAAGAATAACAGCCCGTTTTTCAAAATCCAGGTTAGCTCGTAGTGCCGTGACGACTGGTAATCCTAGGACAACATCGTAGGTGTTTACATCTAATACTACTACATCCCCCAAGGAGTGAACCCTCCCTAGTCTGAAAGACACATTCGTCATCCTCCCCACTGCGTTAATCTTTATTTCGTCCGCTGAGACAAGATGATCACCTTCTGATAATGTAAGTAGATTTTTCTTTCTCCCAGCCTGTTCCACGACTCTCAGTGAGATGGCTAGGACCGCCGCTCCTGAATCAAGGATATCATTGTACGAAATTCCCCAAACTTCGATGTCACATTCTGCGGATTTCCACGGAATGGTTTAAATCTGTAGAAAATGGTCATTTTTTTGTATTATCCCCAACTGTATCGGATCCGACGTGTTAGGAGTAGTGGGTTTTTCTTCGATAACCGAGGGTTTACCCTTCTGGGTAGCTAGCTTGGCAAGAGCAAATTTTTTCCTATTTGCTTTGCAATGCGGCAACATGCGATCGTTGGCCTGTTCGGATATGGACAGCAAGTGCCTTATGGGTAATGAGATTCGGTGGTCCAAGGCTCGAACAATGTCCAAAACATCAATCTCCCCAGTGACGAAGCTGGGACCACCCGCGTCCATCTCTCCTGAGGACGGTCTCCATTCAGCCACTTCTTTTCGTTCTTCCACCGGCCGGATTGTCCCAATCATCCCCAGTCCCGGGTATCCCAAGGTAACGTACTGATCGAGCGGGATGAGTTCCGCTGCTTCCTCAACAGGGGCTATCGTACTTCCTCCATTTTCGATTTCCTCTAGCATCGTGCCCACCCTTCCTGGCCCATTTGCCATGGGTGCAGCAGCCACCGGGGCAGCTCCGACTCGTGGTTGTGCGGGTCGATGAGGGCAGTCTCGAGCTATGTGGCCCGGCTGATGGCATGTGTAACAGACACTTGAGCTAGTTGCGGCTCCGCCCATAGCCTAGGCAGCGGGAACCGCTGCTTGCGCAATGGGTGCAGCTCTAACAACGATGGGGCGCATCGATCTCATCAGAGATTCTATCCGGGAATTGTGTTCGCGTTGTTCCTTCTTGCTTTCTTGCATCAAACTAACTAACATGCGGGTTAGTTCAAGCACCGCAGTATTTTCATTTGTCCTATTCGGAACTTCGTGGGAAGGCACATGGGCCGCTAAGATTGGTACAGACGTTCCCAGAACTGCGTCTGGCAGGGATTTTTTTGTCGGGATCTGCTCGAGATAGGTGACAGGGCCAGAAACGAAGCCCATGTTTTTGAACTTGTTCTGAAGTGCTGCCAATTCGTCCCTGGCTCGGGCCAGCTCCGAAGAATCCTTTTGTCTGAGAAAATCTTCTCCTTCTAGGAAACTGCCAGCGAATTTCAGCTCCATTTCTCCAGATGCGGTCATAATTTGTTGCAATATATGGTTGATAGGGGAAAACTACTTTCGCAGTTTCATCCATATGGCTCTGCTACGTAGCCCATTAATAAACAGATCTCTTCCAACTTCTTCTCCATGTTGGGTTTTGACAAACATCCAGTAAAACCCGTTTCGATATTCGGTGACCGACTCAAGCGGTTTCTGTACTCTATCTTTGATCATAAAGAGCGCTTGCTCCGGATGAATGTAATCAAATCGATTTAAGAAATCTGGTTCAAAGGTTGGGAGCTCCACCCAAACATAGAGCTCCACCCAAACGTAAGTGCTAAACCAGTGGTGAGCGTCCCCTCCCAATCAAGCAGGGATATTAATCCATGCTTCGTTGTTATCATACTGTTGTGCACGCAAGGTGACCAACCATGCTCCTGCCAAATGATGTGCTGGATCGAAAAGATAAAGCGACCTGGAGAACAAAGGGCGACCCAGACAATGGAACGTGCCGCAACGCGATCCCGTGGTAACCAGGAGCAGATCGGCTGCTCGACGAGCGGCCCCTATGAATGCTCATCCAGCAGCGCACCAAAATCAGAATCCGAATCGGTGGAGGCATGGGTGCTCGAGGCCGCGGAGCCGGGTCAAGCGCATGATTCGGATTCTGATTTTGGTTCGTTGCTGGATGAGCATTCATAAGGGCCGCTTGTCGAGCAGCCGATCTGCTCCTAGTTACCACGAGATCGCGTTGCGGCGCATTCCGTTGTCTGGGTCGCCCTTCGTTCGCCAGGTCGCTTTAAGCGAAGTGCTCCCTTTTACTAATCCGCCAGCCTGCCACGTGTCGGCTCTGATACCAACCTCACGCCCATCGCGACTTCCTGATCGGAGTGGGATGGGGGCCCGGAAGTGCGAAAAAGGGGGTGTGCCAAGGATTTTAGGAAAGTGCCAGTGGGGGTGGAGTCCCAGGACAGAACCGAGATCTCCTGTGGCAAGTTTTGGGGGTAAAAGTGCAAGAGGGCAGGTGCGGGCCGTGCGCGGCGTGTTGGGTTCTACGAGCGAATGGACCGCCTATTAGACTCAGTGTAAGGAAAAGGAAGCTGCAAAGGTCGAGCGACCTAGGGTAGATGGCATGCGCAGGGTATCCCAAGGATAAGAGTCCTAACAAATCTAGATACTCTTGCATTCTCGAACAGAGTTCCCTACGACATTGTCCCTATCGTCGATCTCGGGCATGTTTCGTTATGCCTTAGGCCCGAGAGGGGGGAATTACCATCTCCTCTGGTTTCGCCTTTGCGGTCGGTTACGGACCTGATGGACAGGGGGCACGCTATGGGTATCGCGCTGTCTGATCAACTGCTGTCGTCGATCGGTACAAACTTCGGAATCAGACGATGAGGGCCTCGGCTGGAGGTTGCGTGCCCGTCGTTCGGACTCCGTTCGGGTTCGGCGAACGAACTCCGAGGCTCGATACTTGTTGTCTCGCTGGCACTCAGAACAAGGGGTTCGAGGCCAATAGGGAGCAATAGCGTGCCACAGAATGACGGTGAGGTAATGGAAGGGCAGCACTACTCGGTACAGTGGGCAGTGAGTTATTAGGACGACGACCCCAAGTTCGGAGAAGACGTGGCTCGTGCGGGACTGGGGGAATTGGGTTGTGTAAGCCTGTAAGGAACAGCGTCCAATGCCCTTCCTATATCCCAGTCGCACACGCGTTCGTCTCCTCGTTGGTAAGGGAATCTCGGAGGGTTGGGGTGGGGCTGAGCGAGGAAGTACGCGTTCTTTCGTTCCCAATATTTCTGATATTCGGGGTCCCGCAAGCTTTCTCGGTCCGTAATGCAAAACATCATGTTAATCCGACAAAAACGCCGTCATGGCCTACGCATAAATCTTGCAGACACGCATGTACGCGCCGTCCCTTTCATTCGGGCTTACACGTGCGTGCACAGGATCCGTTCACGGCTAAGTGAGGGGCTGGTTCCGGATGAGCAGGAGTGGGCGCAAGCGATGATCGATCAGAAGACGCGATCTGGGTTCGCTTAATTCGGATTTCGTCACTTTCTAGTGCCCATCGTTGCTACCCTCCCCCTTCCTAGAGCGCATGTCGTACGCGACCCCTCAGTCCCTCCCGAATGGTCAATCGCGAACAACTAATCACAAGTCCGCACAATCGCGACTTCTGCGTACACCTATTTGCTTTACCATTATGCATTCATCAAAACACGGAATTCCCCTCAGAATCGTTCATGTTTAGCGACGGCGAGGTAATCGACAAAAGTGCGTATCTTAGATCGAAAGGAAAAACGACATGCATTCAAACAGAAACCACCGATCTTGCAAGAAATTGAGAAGTGCAATCACGTCACGAACAGAGAGTGATAAAGTACGAGTATTCAACGGAATGTCACCCATGCAAGCCTGATAGAGTGCGAAACAAATGATGACGCACACCAAAATGCAAAAATAACTCACAAAGAAAAATCCGAAGTTGCTGCAACAAAATTGAATAAGGCGGAAATCCAAAATTTATACAATAAGGTTGGACGAAGAAGAAACAAAAGGACAAGACACCATCTTGATCCGTCTCCTCTCTCTCTCTCTCTCTCTTCTCATTGCGGGCAGTCTGTCGCCTCGCATCTACACTGAGTTGTCACCCCGCTTGGCTCAAGCATGCAAACCAGGTTCGCCCGTGCGCCACAGTCCATCGCGACCGACACGTCAACCCCGCATACCCGACACCAGCTCGTCGGATCGCCCAACTCTCACACTCACTCACCTTCCAACTTGCTCGTTAGCCGACCCTCATTGATCGCGCTAACCTCGAAATTCATAGAGAGCGAACTAATCGCGCTTGCAAAATTTATAGCATGCTTGTTTACGCGAGGGATACAGGATTAACTCCAAGTGATGAGACGAGAGAGGAAGTGCCTACATCTGCATGTCCAGGCCGCGACGCTGGGGACGGAGCCACTCTCCGCTCATTGATCCGGGCATGCAAACGTGGGAGCCACTTAGAACAGAGGAAGAAAGTGTGCATGCAAAGACGAGGCGGGAAATAAGGAAACACAAAGGTCATCAAGAACAAGAAGATTACAGTTGTGATTGCGCCCGCCAAAAACTACAGTTACACACAGAATTAAGGCGCGGATGGAAATCAGAACCCAGACCCTGTCGAGGCACGCCGCATGCGAGCAAGAAGCGCCGTGTAGCCAAATTGCAAGGTGCCTAAATTCCTAGTCTTAAGCCTTATTGCAAAAGAAAATTCCGAAAGAAAAACAACTCCGAGAGCCTGCGGGGACTCGATATTAGTTCGAATTTAAAAACGAAAATCCCTGCGCGCTAATCGCGCCAAAATTCCTAGTGCTCACAACAGAACAAGAAAGAGGCTATGGCAACCGTTATTTCTTGTGGTCGCTAAGGCGCGGTCACTTAATCGTCGACGCAGGACTTTCCCAGCACAGGCTCGACGAACTCCAACAAAAGCGAAAAAGAAGCGAGGGCATCCATGCAACTTGCCCAACCGATCCCTACTTGCGCTCCATCACCCATCAAACCCTCCCGTTTCCCCACAACAGCCTCGCGCAGGAAGTCGCACAGTTACAGAAGATAGTTCGTCACAGTGCATCCACCGCAGACCTCCCATCTTGACAGTAGAAGGGTAGCCATTTGTCAACAAAAGTAATAAAAGGCATGACACTGAACCTTTTGTTCCATGATAAACATGATTGCGCTTTCAAGGAGGGAGCTTTCGAGTGCAATTTGTACCCCAACTTAGGCCTATATTCGTTGACTGGAATTGTAGTAGGTGTTGACACAGCAGATTCCAGCGTCCATCCCACCTCAGAAGATTCTGGTTTATTATCCTCCAATCATGTTTCCTGATTGAGGATTTGAGCCACCTGGTTCCCTTCTTGAGTGAGGAAAAAGAATACCGTGATGGGCTCACGCAGACTGTAAGTGGGTACCATTAAGATATTATCAAACTTGACAAAGTTGGGTGGTATCTCCTTGACCCAGACCTCTGTGTCCAGTCCATATATTGCCTTTGATTCTATAGCATGCAATATTTGATCATCTGATTCGGGGTCCGGCCACCAAGTTCCTTCTAACCAGACGTCACTTTCGACTTTTAGGAGTTCAACCCATGTGTTGGGGACAACCAAGGTCAATGCCTTCAGGTGTGTGGATATCCCTCGAAGGCCTCTGAGCTTGCGCTTGAGGGACTCTTGTGACAAACTATTTTCTGTGATCGCGCGACTTTCTGCGTGAAGCTGCTTGGGGAAATACGACGTGCCGGATGGGCAAACTATGAGAAGATGGGTCGGGCGGGCAAATTGCATGAATGTCCTTGTTCCTTTTCGTTTTCTGCTGGAAGTTGTCAGATCGGTGTCAGGAAAGTCCCGTGCCAACGGTTGGGTAGCTGCGTCATGACGGGCACGAGAAATAACTGTACCATAGCTTCTTTCTTGTTCTGCTGTGAGCACTGGGGATTTTTGGCGCGATCATCGCGCGGGAATATCGTTTTTGAATTTTCAACTGATGTCGAGCCTCCATGGGTTCGCGAAATTGTTTTTCTCTTTTTCAGAATTTCCTTTTGCAATTAGGACTTAGGCTAGGAATTTAGGAACGCTTAATTTTGTTGCGTCACGCTTGCGCGCATCTTGCTGCGCTGGGAACTGGGCTCTGACTGGATCGCGCCCTTAATCTTGTGCGACTGTTGTTTTTGGCGGGCGCGATTGTAACTGTATCTTTCTTCTTTCTTGGTTCCTTCGTGTTTGCCCGCCTTCTTCTTCTTCCTCGCCTCACATACTCTGTTCTAATTGGTTGGAGCGCCTGAATGACCGGATCGATGTGTGGAGTGTGGCTACGGCTCCCACGCCGCGGCCTGACCATGCAGACGTAGGCACTTCCTTTTTTCTCCTCTTGTCCACCTGGGCTTAATCCCGTACCTTTCGCGCAGGCATGCATGTTATAAATTCTGCAAGCGCGATTAGTTGGCTTTCTAAGAATTTTGAGGTTAGCGCGATCAGTGAGGGTTGGCTAACGATCAAGTTTGGAAGGTGAGTGAGTGCGAGAGTTGGGCGATCCGACGAGCTGGTGTCGGGTATGCGGGGTTGACGTGCGGGGCCACAATGGACTGTGGCGCATGGGCGAACCTGACTTGCACGCTCGAACCAAGCGGGGTGACAACTCTGTGTTGATGCGAGGCTACGGACTGGCCGCATCGGGAGTATGGAGAAAGAGAGAGAGAGAGAGAGAGCAGTCGTGGGTGTGGGATGAGCTTCTTTTCGTTGTCCCTTTTTTTTCTTCTGTTCATCTGTATAATTTTGGATCCGGATATGGTCGATTTTATCGCGGCCTTCTTTTTGGACTTCTTTTGTAAATCGTCTCGGATTTTCTTTGTCGTTTGTATGTTGTATGTATGCATGAAATGAATGTGAATTCCGTTTTATTAGCGATCTTTTCGGATTTCCAATCTTGTTTTGCGATGCCCGTTTCTTCTCTGTCTACTGCTCACTTGCGTGAGCTATACGCTCATATATGATTGAAAACGGTCGATTATAGATATTTTGGTTTAGTCGTTAACTTTCGATCGCCAAGAGTGCTAGAAGAAGTTGATGATCCTTTCTCTTCTTTCCTCTTTTTTGTCATATGGATGGTATGTAATGACCAGACCTCACCCAACGTAGCACGAGTAGGATATTTGCATGTATGCCCAACGCGATCGATACACTAAACTACCCCCTTCCCCCCCCCCACCCTGTTTCCCACGTGCACGCTCGCGGACGGTCGCGATTTCGAAAAGGTCGAGTCGCTACGTACGAGCTCGCCTGCGTGAGTCAACCTGGAACCCCGTATGAGGATGCAGGGGCCCGAGCTTTTTAAACGGATATGGCTGCGTAATTTCCCTCTTGGATGTCTGATCGTGAGAGTCTGAGGGACCTGGAATACCGCGAATATTGGAAGGTGAACAACTCAGACGGCGGGGGAACTTAAGAAATCCGGAATTCCCCTGTCTGACAGAAAAAGATCGATTGTGTGCGAGGGACTTTCACTGTGCCATAACTAACGATCCTAGGAGCCCCAATTATCCGGATACTTATAACATGCAGTATTTCATATCCCCTGGTTTCGTCGTTATTACTACCAGTTTCCCTCCCTTCCACCTCCTTCTTCCATATCACCAACTCACGGTGGTGTCGTGGAATTCCATAACCCGTTATTGGCCCTGCATACCGTGCGAAAAGTGTCGGCGGCACCAGGCCTATCGAGCCTTGGAATTCGCTCGGCGAACCCGCACCGAAGCCGAGCGGCGACGACAACTGGCGAACCGCACGACTAGCCACGAAGGCGAAACCAGAGAAGACGGTGATTCTCATTTCTTTTAGGCTTGAAAATTGAGTTCGTTGGCAGGGGCAATGTTGTTGGGATTTTGTTCGAGAATGCAAGAGTGCTTAGATCTGTCGATACTGTGATCGTGGAAAAGTGCCCCGAATCTTTAGTATGAGATGCACTGCGCATGTCATCTGCCTTATGCTGCACGACATCAACGGCTTCCCTTTTGTGCACAAGCTGTGAGAGGTGGTCTACCCTCCGTCTTACGAAAATTAGGAGTGCCAAATACGACCTGCGCACACCCTCTTGCGCTTATACCCCCGAGACTTGCCACAAGAGATCTCAGTTCTGACCTGGGACTCCACCCTCACTTTCCTAAAATCCTTAGCACACCATTTTTCGCACTTCCGGGCCCCCATCCCACTCCGATCAGGAAGTCGCGCTGGGCTTGAGGTTGGTATCGGAGCTGAGACGTGGCAGGCTTCCGGATTCAAAGGGTAACCCGCACAGAGCGATCTGGCGAGCAGAGGACGACCAAGACAGCGGAATGCGCCTCGACGTGATCCCGTGGTAACAAGGAGTAGATCGGCTGGACGTGGAGCAGCCCCTATGAATGCTCATCCGGCTGTGAACCAAGCCCAAAATCAGAATCCTGCACCTAACCCGCCTCCGCGGCCTCGAGCACCCATGGCTCCACCGGATCTGTATCTTTTTTATCTTGCACATCACTTAGCCGGAGCATGGTTAACTACCTTGCGTGCACAACAGTATAGCAATGACGAAGCTCGGATCAACATCCCCGCCAGATTAGGAGGGGATGTGCACCACTGGTTCAGCACTTACGTCTGGGTAGATCTCCCGAGTCTGTTTACTTCCTACAGAATAGCACCCGAGTCATTGCTGCAAGATAGGAGCAATCATTCATACAGAAAATACGCGTGACAACTGCGCCTTCACGTGCGTAGCTTCCTGGAGCTTGAGTAACAGTCGAGGTAGCGACGTCTGCGACGGTTAAGAAGCCTTCTTGGGAAAATTCGGTGCCAATTGGTAGTCAATTGAAGTCCCGCAAGCCTGATCGGTGAGCTGGTGGAACCAGGGCCCTGGTCATGACTTCACGAGCTGATGAAAAAGCAGATGGGAGATGCCCGCCTTGACCGCCTGCTGAAAAAAATCCCTTGAAGAAGAAGGCGATGGGGGAAATGAAGCCCGGGAGCCTGCCAAGAGAAGGAAGGTTCTCGGCAAGGCTAAGCAGGCCACTGTTGACCCAAAACCTGAAAGCGTTATCTTTGGCTGAAGCCAAGCATAGAGCGAAGCAGTAGAATGGTATTCGGAGGTCGTGCGCATGCTTCTCCTTGAAATCTGCCAGCTGAGCGCTTACTTGAGCCTGCTCCAGTGGAGTTAGGAGGTTGAGGCTGCGTGTACCAGAAAAGATTAGGGAAAGGATGAGATTTGAGTAGAAGGAGTGGGAGAGTAGCTGAACCGCTTGGTCGCGTTTGAGGAAGAAGAAGGACTG
Organism: Chara braunii; assembly: GCA_003427395.1. Classification (NCBI taxonomy): domain Eukaryota; kingdom Viridiplantae; phylum Streptophyta; class Charophyceae; order Charales; family Characeae; genus Chara; species Chara braunii. The sequence continues at coordinate 1,006,189 of BFEA01000015.1, read as the reverse complement.
CGCACCATTTTGCAGTGTGCAGAAGGCAGCTTCCTCTGCGAACTCTGAGAGGTCTGAGGCAACGAGGTTCGAACCGAAAGTCCTTTCAATGAGATTATGCTGGAGTGATGAGATTGAGGATGGAAGGATGAATGGAAGAAGGAAGAGATGGAGTGGGAGAAGAGAGGCCGTTGGCGGGTCCAAAACAAATATTCGTTGAATAATTTTGTCCGCTGAGGTGGGGGTAAAGATAAGGAGGAGCAAAATGGAGTGATGAGAGAGGAGAAGATGGTGACGAGTTGCTCGTTCGAGATTTCCTCGTGTGATTGGATACTAAGGTTGGAGGGAAAAAGGAGAGGAGGAACGGGCCAAAGAGGGGCGAAGAGGTAGAAGCGAGAGAGTGAAAAGATGAGGATGTGGAGTGGGAAGCGGTGGTGTGATGGCGATGTGCGTTGGGTGGTTGGGGTAAGGGGGGTCTCGGGTCGCCGACGCTGCATACAGGCAGGTTCATGATGTGGAGGGGAGGGAGGTGGGGACTGGCTTACCGGGGAATGGTGGACCGACGAGGGAGGACTGACCGGAGGACCGCTGGATTGTGACCGCCTTGGAAAAGCGATGCCAACACTACCTTGACTGACGACCTTGACTGATGACCTTGACAGACGTGAAACTCGACCGGTGATGATCACGCGACCTTGACTGACAACACTGACTGACGAAGGTGGCCAAGCCGACGGACTGCTACCTGAGAGTCCTTTCACCAAAATCAAGGCGAGAGAAAAGGGCTCGACCTCTGAGGGACCTGACACCTGTGTGGCATGCACGCAGGTTTGCGTTCGCGATGAATGCTGCGAGCAATCGGGGCCTGGAAGGCGCAGCGCGTGAAGGCACACAAGCTATCGTGGCTGGGCAGGCACCTGTGACTTATACTGTCGCAGGTCAAAGCAGTGGGGCTGGAAGGACCAGCGAGATCGTACTCCAGCCCGGGTAAATTGTCACATCTGTCGCGTTGCTTGCTTGTCCTGCTTGGAACCCCCGTGGTGACTGGAGGCCTTAGATTCTGTAGATCAATGACTTGCGAACAAAGTTGAAAATGGTAACCCCTGGTACCGAGTCCCAACCGTTGCTCCTGTTGGTCCCAACCGTTGGCCCTGATGATGTAGTCCGAAGATGGTTGCTTGCTGCATCCGGTTCGTTGAAGTTTTGTTCAACCGGAATCACAGTCGCTGGCATAATGCTAGGGCCTCTTATGGTAAAATAGCTAAAATTTGATGGTTGGGCCAGTTGCACGAGGCAGGGAAAGTGGCAAAAGTAGCAAACGGGGTATCAAATGTCAGCGGCCTGGCGGGCCGCGGGGAAGGGCATTTTACTACCACCTCCAGAGGTGGTAGCATTTTATTTTTTCAGTTCGAGAGTTTGTGAAAGGAAATTTGAAGCAAACTTCGTTGACAAAAAAAGAATTGAAGGATTTGGGCCTTGCGCTGTGTGACCACACCAGGCACCATTTTGGCAATTGCCAGAAAGTCCTACCTGTGTCTTTTGTGATTTGCTGCTGCTATGTGACCGGGTGGGGTGGCATTTCAGCAAAATGGGGATAGCGAAATTCGGTGATTTCGCCGCTATGCCACCACTGTGTGAGTACGCCCTAACAGTCCACTGCGAGCTTGGACGAAGACCAATTAGAAACTGCAAGAAAAACAGTAAATCACGCATTCAACGGCCTACCGGTTCAATAATTGGCAAAAACAAGAGGTGGAGGTAGTGGTACCGCTCCTTTTCCCGTGGCCTGGCCTGGGAGCACTTACAGGTAGCAGGCCATCCTGTTTTTGGCTCGTTTCCCCAGGGGTGTGGCCCAGCCACGGGCGTGGCCTAGACATCTCGGCCGTGGCCCAGCCATGGGTGTGGCCAAGCTTAGACATCTCGGCCATGGCCCAGCCACGGGTGTAGCCTGGATAGCTCGGCCGTGGCATAGGCAGAAGCGAAAAAAAATAAAAATTCCAGCGGCCTAGCTCAGTTGGTAAGGCACGCAAGTGACAATCAGGAGGTCTTGGGTTCAATCCCCATTGGCCTCATGCACCTTCCTGGGCAAGCTTCGCGCCCGCCACCTAGAGATATGCCGTTGGTCCCCCCGAGTGGCATTGAGCAGAGACTGCTGA
>BFEA01000015.1:974298-1003474 GCA_003427395.1 Chara braunii | reverse complement strand
CATTGTTATTCCTGCGAATTCGGAACTGTGCAGCAGTCACCCGTGGAGTTATTTCAAAAATAAAACAACAACTTTCAGAATGTGACCATGTTTGCTGTAAGATTCATTCTATAGAGGAAGACTGTGAGCACGGCCTCCTTGACTACCCTGCCCGACATCATTGAATGCTTTTTTTTTTTGTTCCTTTCCCTTTCACGCGCAGGCAAAAGAAAACTAAGATTTATGGGACTTGCCGACCCTGGGTCCCACCCCCGATTTCTTCTGGAACTGGCAAAAACTCATAATTTCCCAACACTGGCAGAGGTATGGGATGTTTTTCATATTGACCCTGAAAAACCCTGAAAAATTAGGGCTCTGTTAACTGCATGGACCCCTCCCCGCAGACAGGAACAACCCTACACAAGAGAGAATATCTTCTTCTTCTTCTTCTTCTTCTTCTTCTTCTTCTTTTTTTTTTTTTTTTTTTTTTTTTTTTTTTTTGGGTAAACATCAATGACGGGGAGTAGGGGAGGTGCTGATAAGAGCAGACACCCCCTCTACCATCCCCGCTCGTTAGATGCCTCCGTTCCATTGGTGGGGAGCTGCACCTGCTGGAAAACGGGTCCAGCGTCCCTTTACATCATAACAAGGAGCCAGATGATATGTTATACATGTCGTTATGTCAAGTTATATATGATGAGCAGCATTGATTGCACTCTTTGCAAGGGGATTGACTGCCCATCTGTCTCAGAGGAGGACTAACACATATCTTCAACTACTATGATCAACTGTATCATCTACCTCTATTACATTAACGCGCTAAAATTCCACCGTGCCACCAGCAGAATACTTATCATAATATGGAATGGAAATTCGTGTTCAATTACACAAGAAACTTTACCCTCTTCGGTTCAATTACACAAGAATGGACTCCTACAAGAAATTCATACAGACCGGGACACAGTGGGCCCAGTTCCCAGCAGACGATGCTCCTCACCAATAGATTGGAGTTTTTTCCCAAAAAAAGACTACAACAAAAAGCTCAAAGAAAAAAGCAAGAACAGCCCAGACCCCAAAAATGCAGAGGAACTGCAAAAGCATTTTGAAGAGGAATGTGTGGGTAAAGGGACCGTTTGCGAGGTTCAGGCACGGGACAAGCTTATCTGGCATGACTGGCCCGAGGGAAAAGAAGGCTGGAACTACAGACCACTAGGGGACCTTTTGCAAGCTCCAGGCGCAGGACAAGCTTATCTGGCATGACCCTGGACAGAGGGAAAGGAAAGCTGGAAATACACACCACCAGAGGAATTCCACATCACACATCCAGACCTAGAGACTGCCATAGTGCCCTTTCACAGTCCTCTAGATCTAGACAACAATGGAAGTACAACAGGATATCGGCAGGTCTGTCACGGCCTGAGTTCAAAAAGGTCATTAAACCACTAGTACTTGGCCCAGTGTTCAGCCGCGGGTCAGCTCCACGATCTTTGGGGGTCAGGGGCATTCTAGTGCCCGTTTGTTGATGAAATTCATCAACGGTGGCCCCTACCCCCGAAGGTCGCGCTGCGTATATGACCCAGCTTGAAAAGAATAGGCCAAGTATTGGAGGCTTAGAACACAAGCCGACCGTCAAGAGCCAGGCGTGGTGCTTCGTAATGGGCGGGGTGGGCTATGGTGTGCAGAGGGCCTGAGTGCAAAAAGACAAAAAAAATCTTACCGCTACTTTTCTCTTTTTGCCCTTTCGGAATACCACCGTGACCACACTGCTATTTATTGTTTTTTGCCTTCCTGAACTGACAACCTGATGCGGCCACAATTGTTTCAGAGAAAAAGAAGGCTAGACAGTAGATATTGAGGTCATGACATCCAGCGCTGGACCCGGTTTCCAGCAGGTGATGCTCCCCACCAATAGATGGAGCGGCCTGCCAGGCAAAGCCTCAATCTTGGTGGTTCTCCTACCACCACCAGGATGGAGGTTTTGCACATGGGGCCTTGTTCTCAAAAACAAAAAACAAAAAAGAAAAAAAAAAAAGAAAAAAGATGTCATGACATCCAGGGAAAAAAGTTAGTGGAGGAACACAAGAAGGGACATAACATGAGGGGTCTCTTTTTTTCTCCTCCCAGGAAACATCGATGGGGTTCCCTGCTATTGGAGTTGATAGGGGCAGGCTCCAGTCTACGGGTGGCGATATTCCACTAGCTCGGGGATGAGCTGCCAACCAGATAGTGATTATTAGTGGGGACCACCGCGGAAACAAACCCTTCCTTGCTGGCTCCCTAACCCCTCCCTCACTGTCCACCCCATGTCTTCACTCGCTCCCCCTTTTTCCTTGAATACCCTTCTGACGTCATCTCTTAAACCACCAGTACTTTCCCACATTTTTCTCCAACGTGGCATGTATGCGGCCGCAAGTTTCGGTGGTAGGCCTGACAGAGCAAAATGGCTGGCCGCGCCAGCCAAAAGAAGCCCCCCGCGGAGCTGGAGGTAATATACATTATCTGCATATACACGCCCACAAACCAGTTTGTCAGCAACCTTTGTCAGTCTGTTGTGTCTTCTTGATGTCAGTGCGATCACGTACTCTCCCTGACTGCGGGCACTACAGTTGTGTAATCTGTCCAGTCAGCTGTACCGCCGTCGTCTTTAGAGTGCATCTCTTACTTGGCAGTATCCTGTCTGCCACGTGTCATCCCTGGAGTGCCAACATAGCAATGTTGCTACGTCAGCACTCTGTCCAGTCTGTCAATAATGGGATGCCACGTCAGCGAGGCCAAGTTTGTAAGACAGGTTGGGGCGCAGCGCTGCCGGGAGCGTTGCGCCCGACCCGATCGGGCAGGTTCACACGGCGCTGTTTCGTGAAGCTAGTAAGTGCATGTGGAGCTGGTGAGCATGTGGCATCTGCCGCGAGTGATACATGCGAGATGTCGAAGTAATGAGGCGCGTCGTATCTGTGTGAGTATCTGGTGACGTTGCTGAGCTGCGCGGGAGCTTCGAGATGGAGCGAGTACCGCTCCGTCCGTGCATGGTGTCCGAGATGGTTGCATCCAGTACTTATCTTGGAGGCGCGCTGCTAACATACGTGCGAGATGTCGAAGTGATGGAGCGCGAGTGAGTATGTGGGGCCGTAGTAAGAGGAGGGGGATGTCGAGGGAGCGCGAGTGGGGGCTGTCTGATCACTACGGGGTGGCGTGCGTTTCTTGGGGATAGCGCGGGAGTTTCGAGTTGGCTTAGCGCACAATATTTGAGAAGGGTACAGCTCGTACGTACCTTGAAGGCATGCTGCTACGGGACGATGTTACGATCGTAGGAGATGTCGAAAGTAAGAGGAGGGAGATACCGAGGGAGCGCGAGTGGGAGCTGCCTAGCTACTACGGGGTGGATTGACGCGCGCTTTGGTGGGATGGAACTTCGAGATGGTTCGAAGCAAAGTGGAAGTGCGCAGCGGTGAGTTGATGGGTTTCCCGCTTGTCTTCCGGGAGCGTGGAGGAAGGAACAGCGCATCGTGGTGCATGCTTTGGAAACTGGCGTTGGAATCTCTTACAATCAGCCCTGCATACATGGAATTTCTGTGTTGGGCACGGGTCTGGAGTATTGGCAACTGGCTGGTTCGGCGATGAGGTATTTTTCTCCCCTCTTCTCCAAGCGGCGAGGTAAGTGGAAGGTTATGGTGGTTTGAACCTCCTGCGGCGTCTTGCTAGCGGGTTTAGTAGGAGGAGCCACACCGTCTGCGGTTTGTTTCTGGTGGAAAGCAGGAGACGGTCGTCGAAGCCTTCGGTGCTAGTGTTGTCTAGCGCCTAGTGGCTAGCAGTAGGAGGAAGGAGGTTTCCTCCTCCCCCGAAGGTGTTGGGGCATGGCTTGAGGGGATGCGTGGTAAGTAGGGAGGGTGGAGAAGAGGGGAGGGGGGCTTTTTATTTGGAATAGTTGCCTATATCGTCATGTACTGGCCAAACTAACTTTTCATCTGCATGTGTTTCTCCTTTAACAATAACTGGGATTTCATTACCTGATTCCGACTTGTTTTTTGACTCGTTCCTGACTCGTTTTCCCAGGATTGAGCCGTTTTTTCACTCATAAATAACTTTGGTTTTTCGTTTCATGATTCGTGATCGGCCCTCTCTTGGGTTGATCGCTTGGCATAATCTGGATTCGTCGGCTGCCGGATGACTAACAAAATATGTTCTGATATCTGCTTAAAGAAACTCTCAAATCAAACTTCCTGATCCTTTTCAACCGTGAGTCCTGTTTCAGACATATTAGATAAATCTCAGATATTCGTTTTTTTCGATCTAAAAAGATAAAGGTCTATATAATTTGGGGGTCGACAGATCTCCAAATCACTTCTGGATTTTACATCTCAAAGTCTTGCTTCTGATTTTCGATCTCTAAAATTGACTGATTAATCCCACAAATTTGAAAATCTCTCAATCTCGATTTCAGACTCCAATTAAATTGGATCTCACTCTTAAAATTGATAATACTCATTTGAAGATATTTCCTAGGAAATTTCCTACAAGAAAATCGTAATTTTCGATTTAATAAAGTTAAGGTCTATACTCAAGATCCTATGAATTTTTCTATGGATTCTTCCACAAATACTTCTGATCCTTTGCAATCGTGAGTCCGGATTCGAATAACTCAGATAACCTCTATAATTGGGGGTCTTCGACCCCTAAATCATCCTTGGAATTTACATCCCGAGATCTTGCTGCTGTAATCTACTTAGTATCCTATTGCATCCTGTTGCATCTGTTTGAGGCTAATTTTTGCACTGATCACCTTAATGATTCGACGTTGGAATCTCGTACGTAGTTTCACTTAGTCTTGCCTAATTTTGTTCGTTTTCCTTTAAGGAGGGGGCTGTATTGAGGGGGTAGGATGATATGATGGAGGGAAAGGACGCGCTCTGTGGGAAGGGGCTAACTGCAGAGTGGAATTAGGGCACAGCAGCAGGGGAGATGGTGGCTCCACTGCAGTAAGTCTTGTCGGAGTAAGGTTGGATAGGTGTAGGNGGGCTAACTGCAGAGTGGAATTAGGGCACAGCAGCAGGGGAGATGGTGGCTCCACTGCAGTAAGTCTTGTCGGAGTAAGGTTGGATAGGTGTAGGTGGTGGGCAGTATCAGTTCCTTTCTTTAGGGTGTTTCCCCTATTGAGATGTTGTTCTTACGGGGGGTTAGGCTTGTTTTTACTCCCTATGGAGAAGATCCGAGTCCTTGCTCCAAGAGGGCTGCGGGGTAAGAGGGGGAAGGGGGGCCAACCGAGGGGGGACTATGGGTTTTGTTAGTAGGTCAGAAGAAAGAGGCTGGGACGACGCAGGCCGGTGCTGGAGTGTTTTCACTTTGTGACCCGGAGAGGAGCATGAGGCTTGGGGAGTTCTGTCGAGGGAGGAAGATAGAACCCGCACTTTCGACATGGCCGTAGCTGGGGTGTATCCTTGTCACCGTTTGGGGCGTGCGACTATGGGGAGTTGCCGAGGGAGGAAGGCACTCCTCACCATCTTCGCTAGGTTGGTCGGTACTGGGGCTTGGTGGGGTCCTGTAACTCTAGCATGGGAGGGTATGAGACCAGCCATGTGTCGTTTGAGGACTGAACACGAGACCTATAGTTTTCTTCAATAGTTGCGGGGAGAGTGGGTGGCTCTCTGGTTCTGGATCCTTGGTAGTATTTAGCCCTTACTTGCAACCGGGGTGTAGGAGTTTAGAGAGGGTCACAATGGGACTGACATCCGCATAGCTTTTTTGTTTTGTGCCCCTGTTTTGCCGATGCCAGAACGACGCTAGACGGAGCTGGGGCATCGCCCTGTGACCTGCAATCTGCAGGAGTATGAGGCCTTGTAGAGAGATCTGGGGGTTGCCGAGGGTGGAAGGCAAGCCAGTGGCGAATCGGGGGGGGCTGCGTAGTGGCGAGAAGAGATCAGCTATGGGTGATGTTAGTATGGTTGGTACTGTCCCTGAGTAAGTATGTCCCGGGGAAAGGAAGGCTAGGAATTACCTTAGGAGTCTAGAAGGTCTGCTGGTTTGCTTGGTTACCAACAGGGGTCTTAAGAGTGTTTTAGGAATCTGGGGACTTCTAATAACCCAGCTTAGATGATTCAGTACTGATGTATTCAGTGACCTGCGGAGTGTTTGATGCCAGAACGACACTGGCCAGTGTTGGGGCATTGCCCTGTAACCTGTGGATGCAGGAGCGTGAGGTTTGGTAGAGAGATCTGGGGATGCTTTGGGGGGGCATTCTAAGGGACAACCAAGGGTTGCTGCTGAGACAACGCTGGTCGGAGTTGGGGTGAGTTGTGTCACCCTGTAACCCAGCAGGGTGGGGGTGCGAGACCTGGAAGAGCTCAGCAATGAGTTTTGTCAGTGTTGGAAAACTCAGATGGGTTTCTAGGGATTCGTAGATTTCTGAGCATTAGTGGACTTCTGTGCGTCTTCAGTTGTAGCTGACGGATTTCCCTGAAGTTTGTCAAAGGAAATTTCTGAGTAGCCTAGAAGTTTTCATAGCCAAAGTCGGGTAATGGCTTCGGCACCTTAAAAACTTTCAGATTCTACGTTTTTCATCATTACGATTTTGGTCATCATCATAAGGGACGCTGAGCCCGGGTCTCAGCAATCTCGGTTTTGTTACTCCGGGTAGACTGTGAGGACCATAGGCTGATGATTACACATAGTCCAAATCGTAACCAGACAGAATGAGGTGAGGTAATCATACACAGACGAAGAGAGGGGAGGGAGAAGAGACAAAGGAGAGGAAGTATAATGCCCACTCCTACTTCGAACTCCCTCCTCTACTGCCACCTCAACAATCAATAGTCTGAACGAGTATCCAAGTATCCTCAATGTGTCTTGTGGCACGTCTAATCAGTTCCACATCAGCATCTGAAGCAATGTCGACATGAAGACCACCAGGTACGTATCCTCGAACTCTCCTCAGTCCTGATCTCCTCTTGAAGTGACGACGAAACAGAACGGCAATGTCGATCACGTAGTCCCAGTCGTAGAACACGTGGCAGCAGCCACGTCAGCCAACGATACACGTGGCAGCAGCCACATCAGCGATAGCGCAGGGCAGCTGCCACGTCAGCATGCCAAGAAGACAAGAGCAAGCCGGCCACCATGTCGGACTAGCAGCGCCTCGCCAAGTCACAATGACAGCAGCGTCGAGCCAGCGTCGCAGCGTCGAGCCAGCGTTGAAATCAACGCGTGAAGTCAGCATCAACGCAAGACAGAATGAATGTCAAAGCCAGAAAGTCAACTCTTATGTAGTGTTGACGCAGGGTCTGGACCCCGGATGCTGTATCCCTCAGCCGTCCAGATCTCAATGCGAATGAGGGCCCAGATCGGCCTGAAACCGAATTCCCTCCGGCCTGGATGCTGTCTGGGTACCTGCGCACAACAAGTGAGTGTATCCAACCCAGGGCCTGGGTGCGGTACCTTTGACTCTACAGTTGACTTTGACTCTTGAATTTCCTGTGTGCAGCGTTCGGTCACACAGCCACACTCGACAGACTCAGGCCTGGGCGTGTCTTGGTCACACAGCCCAGCGTGGCCTGGGGCTGAGTTCTGGGGCCCAGGCTACTTCTGAACAGGGTTCTTACACACGCACCAGATTGCATGGGAGTGTTTTCTTATATAAGAATTGAATTCTTGTATGGAGGGTCACACAACAGAATACACATGACGTACAACAAACGATTTTGACTCCTGCATACAGACAAGGAAGAGAACAGCAGTTAGAAATATTAGACATCTGTTTATTATTTCTTTTTATTTTTTTGTTCCACCATCGCGAATATCTTCTCAAACTTAACTTCCAAAATGATTGGCATGTGGAAAAACCTCTTGCTTCTTTTCCCCATGACGTTCTTCTCGGGTGAGGGAACCTCCAAGCTAAAGACTAGGAGACAAGCGGAGGGAAAGAAGCAGGAACTACTAGCACAGTGAAACCAACTCTTGAACGATATGCATCTGTCCGGACCCGACGCCGAACGACACGTCCGTAATTTGTTTGACTTGAAGACGGTAGAGGACCGTCTAAAGAAAGCAATTACGGGCGTGTAAGTTGCAGCAGTCGGGGCCGAAGTCTCAAAAATGATAGCTCAGTGTCGAAAGGCACTAGATCAGTTTGCTATCAAGCAGTTGGAAGAAGTCATGGAGTCATTGAGGAAAGAAGGAGTTAAACCTGAAGTGACCGAGGCAACCATTGATGCTAACATTCAGCAGTTAAGAGAGACGCTGGCTGCTGAAGAAAAGAAGAAAGAAGAGTTAGCCCGGAGACAAGAACACGAATCAAAAAGGGAGCAGAAAGTAAAAGAACTTAGACTGGTGATAAGAACAAATGGAAAAGAAGAGATCGATATGACACAAACTTTTTATCACATCATGACTTATCTCTCCTTCTTGGAAGAAAAAATTGACCGACAACAAAGTCAGATGGATGAAATTGCTGTTGGATTGAGAACCATCACAAATATTGTGAAAGGGAAGACTCAGGTAGAAGAAAAGGAGGAAGAAGATAAAGAAGAAAAGAAACCAGAAAAGAAATTGATGAGTGATGCTATTAAGTCTGCTGTCCCGAAAGATACGAATGGGAGAGGGAAATCGTTTAATGAGGGGGAACCGAGTCCGCCGTCTTCTCCTCCTTCTTCTCCTCCTTCCTCTCCTCCTTCCTCTCCACCTCCGAAGTCTCCTTCTCCGAAGCCGCAGGATAAGGTAACCGCGGAACCAGAGAAACCAAAAAAGAAAGAAAAGGTGAAGATGAAAATGCCTTTTACGTTTTGCAATAAGAAAGATGAGAACCTGTTGCTTTGGATTGTTGAGATTCAGACTTACTGTAAAACGTCTCCTGTCGAACCTGACTCTCAAGTTGCGTTCTCTACTTCGTGTCTTGGTGGGGAAACAAAAGAATGGGTATTGGCAGAAGCTAACGCGGCGAGGTTCGAGGACATTGGGGAGTGGGCTGGAACCATGAATCTGAAGTAGTTCCTTGGAAAGATCAAGGAACGCTTCCTGGACAAGACAACGACCGACAAGGCCTTTGACCAGCTTACTACCATTGGCCAAAGACATTGGACCTCGGTAGATTCTCTGTCTCGGAAAGTAGATCGGTTACTGCAGGTTCCTGGATTGAACCTGCAAGACAACCAAGTCCTTTATATCTATTCCCGCGCTCTGCCCGAGCCTATTCGTGGACAGCTCGTGACAGACTCTAAATCTGGCAAGTACAGCTACAGGCAGTTTCGCGATCTGGCTCTCCAACGAGAGCAAATGACTTCACATGTAAAGAATTTGTATGCTTCCGTGGTGAAGTGTGGTGGAGGTGGAAGTGCAGGTGTAGGAAAGCGGGTACTCTGGCGCCAAAAGCGCCAGGACCACACCCTCGTCGTCTTTGATGACGATACTGTGGAGAAGTGGCCATTGGAGGCCAGGGGTGTGACGAGCAGCTGTGAGTCTGGGAAGGGGGAAGTCACTACCGTAGTGGTGAACAAGGGAGGACCACGACCGCCAGGAAAGAAAAAGAAACCACGCTCGTTCCCTAAGCATCCCAGAATTGCGGTCGGGAAGTTGTGAGAGAAGATGGGGATATCACAGGAATTATGGCAAGAAAAAATAAACAATGCACAATGTCTGAAGTGTGGCATCGCGGGGCATGTGATTGCATGGTGCCCACAAATTCGATACCCAAAAGCGAGCAGCCAGTAGGAGTAGCATCTGCTCCTACTGAGTTAAAGGGTTTGGACAAAGAAGGTAAGGCGTCGACGACCCCTTCCAACCCTTTGACTCGCACGACAGAGGATGGTTCTTTTTCGGCCCATTGTCCAGATCCCCTGAAGCTGTCTTATGCACTGTCTCTCTGGACGACTCCCTTGACGAGCTTGGTAACAAATTGCTGGCATTACGAAGCTCGTGGGCTAAGAAATCAAAGTCCAAGGGTGACTTATTACTCGCGGATATAGAGATTGCATGTACACGAGTAGGTGCACTGTTGGACTCAGGATCTACGCGATCCTATATATCCGAGAAGGCAATCCGCAAGTTGCATCTCAGAATGAAGGTGCAAAACCTGTCTAGACCTATCACGTCTGTTCTTGCTGAAAAAAGCACGATCACTGTCTCGCAGTATGTTGATCGTGTCAAGTGTTGGTTTCGAACAAGGGAAGGTAATAAAATTTTGCATGAGGTATCCTTCCTGATCGAAAAGAACCTACCGTTTGACTTGATTCTGGGAATGAATTGGCACGAGGAAGCCAACCCAGACATTAAGTTCAAAGAGAAGATTGTGCAACTGCGAGACGCACAATCTGAATTGAAACCTATCAAACTGTTTCATAAGTATGAGTCTGACTCTAGTCTCTCTTTTTGTTGTATGCGTTACCCAACATTTCGTTCGATGGTTTCAAAGAAAATGTTGGAACAAGAAGTAATGATGGTCTTAGTAAAACAAGCAGGTGAGTCCTCTACTTCCTATCCTCCTTCGACAAAAAAACTCCTTAGTGAGTATAAAGACTTGTTTTCCGAAACGACAGGAATAACTGAACATGCTATCAAGCACACAATCGAAATTATTCCTGACAGTAAGATTCCCAAGGGCCCTATCTACCGAATGTCTCCTAGGGAACTTGAGGAATTAAGAAAACAACTGCAAGACTTAACAGAAAAAGGATGGATTCACCCAAGCTCCTCTCCTTATGGTGCCCCTGTCTTATTTGTGCCCAAAAAGGAAGGTGAGTTACGTCTCTGTATTGACTATAGAGGGTTGAATGCCGTCACTGTTAAGAATGCCGAACCTCTACCACGTATTGATGACTTGTCGGACCAGTTGCAGGGCTGCAAGTTCTTCAGTAAGATTGATTTGAAGTCTGGATACCACCAGATCGAGGTGGAACCCACGGATCAATATAAGACTGCGTTCCGAACCAGGTGTGGCCATTACGAGTTTTTGGTGATGCCCTTCGGACTGACTAATGCGCCCGCAACCTTTCAAAGGTCTATGAATGAACTTTTTCGTCAGTGGCTTGATAAGTTCGTCATCGTCTATCTTGATGATATTTTAGTGTATAGCAAGACACTAGAAGATCATGAGAAACACCTTCGCCTGGTGCTAGGGAAGTTGCGTGAGGGCAACTTCAAATCGATCCCAAAAAATCTGAGTTTGCTAAGTGTTATACTTAGGACACAGTGTGAACGAAGAAGGTCTAAGGCCAGAAGAGAAGAAGATTTCAGCAATTAGAGATTGGCTACAACCTAAGTCTATAACTGAATTGCGATCTTTCCTTGGTTTAGCCAGTTATTACAGGAAGTTTGTTAGGAACTTCTCACTGATTGCTGCACCAATGCGAAAATTGTTAAAGAAAAAAACTATTTGGCTGTGGGATAAGGATTGTGAGTCTTCCTTTCGGAAATTGAAGTATGCCTTGACTCACTATCCCGTCCTTAAGATTGCTGATCCGTCTTTACCTTTCATTGTCACTACTGATGCAAGTCAGTATGTGATTGGTGCTGTTCTCCAGCAAGATGACGGCAAGGGTTATAGGCCCATTGAGTTTATGTCTGCACGACTGCCGTCGGAAAAGTTTGCCAACTCCACCTATGAAAGGAAGTTGTATGCCTTAGTCTATGCACTAAACACGTGAAAGCACTACTTATTAGGGAGACACATTACTGTGTGTTCAGACCACTCTACTCTGAAGTGGATAAAGACACAGCCTAGGCTCTCTGATAAGCTGGTACGATGGTCTGCGTTTATTGATACCTTCGATTTTGAGCTGAAAACGATCAAAGGTAAGTCTAATGTGGTCGCAGACGCATTGTCCAGACAGAGTGATTTCTTTGGTGCAATTGTCTCTTGCTTGGATGTTGGGATTGATCTGAAAGACCAGATTCACCAAGGATATGCTACAAATCCTATCTGGAAACCAATCATGGATGTCCTTGTACGAGATCCGTCCCAACTACCCAACTATAGAATGATTGATGGATTGTTATTCTTGATTGACCAAACTGAACAAAGATTGTGTATTCCTCATGAGGAAGAGATTCAAAGTTTGTTGGTTGGAGAATGTCACGACTCTGAGGGACATTTTGGTTTCAAGAAAACATATGCTGAAGTTAGAGAACGTTTTGAATGGAAGGGACTTAAAGAAGATGTACTAACATATGTTCGTACATGTCTAGTGTGTCAGAGAAACAAGCCGTCGCATGAGAACCCCTTGAACTTCTCAAGCCATTACCTATACCAAGCGAACCAGGTGAGTCTATCTCAATTGACTTTATAAGTCTGGTTAAAAGTCGCAATTGTAATAGTCAAGTCATGGTAATTGTGGATCGTTTTTCTAAATACGCTATGTTTGTTCCCTTACCAGCAGAAGCACGTACTAAACTTGTCATTCAGAAGTTTCAGATGCGATGGGTTACTGAGTATGGGTTCCCTAAAACCATTGTGTCTGATCGAGATGTCAGGTTCACTAGTCTGTCGTGACAAAAGCTGATGGAAGCTTATGGCACACGGCTGACCACGTCGTCAGGGAGGCATCTCGAAACGATTGGCCAGATTGAACAAATGAATCGTCTGTGCCAGCAACTTTTGCGTATGTATATGAGACCTGATCAGATTGATTGGGACGAGAACTCACCTAAGATTGCAAGTGCATATAACAATAGTGTCCACACGTCTACTGGACGAACCCCAAATGCGCTTCACAAAGGATGGAAGCCTAAACGTCCCATTGACGTACTGAACCGGGACCAATTTCTTAGGTTACCCCCGAGGACCCAATAATATGCAATCTTGTTTTCAGGAAGATATTCAGAAAGTTAAAGATAATCTAAGGAGAGCTCAACTACGGATGATTGAACAAGCCAACAAGCACCGTCGACCATCTACATTCAAAGAAGGTGATTTGGTTTGGGTAAAATCTAAAGAGTTTTCACTAGAAGAAGATGTCTCTCATAAATTGCTACGTGTCTATTTTGGACCCTGGGAAGTTCTCAAGGTAATTGGAGATGCAGAGGGACCGTCTTATCGAGTTGATATTCCCCCTCATCTCAAAACATATCCTGTCTTTCATGCGTTCAGATTGTTGCCTTACGTAGAAGGAAATGAGTTTCCACACAGACCCTCTATGATTCCACCAGACATGGATGGTGGATACGAGGTTGACCGGATTATAGAGCATGGCTACTTCTCTGCGGGAGGACGTGGACGACCTCAAAAGCAGTTCAAGGTACGTTTTAAAACTCAAGCACCATCTGAGGACAAATGGTTTAGTAAACGTGAACTACTTGAAACTACTCCTGATATTGTCGCTGCTTATGAACGAGGGTTAAAGTCTTAAATATTTCTGCGGTGGAACTCGAAAATGGGCCGGCAGGAATGTAAGAACCCTGTTCAGAAGTAGCCTGGGGCCCAGAACTCGGCCCCAGGCCACGCTGGGTTGTGTGACCAAGACACGCCCAGGCCTGAGTCTATCGAGTGTGGTTGTGTGACCGAACGCTGCACACAGGAAATTCAAGAGTCAAAGTCAACTGTAGAGTCAAAGGTACCGCACCCAGGCCCAGGGTTGGATACACTCACTTGTTGTGCGCAGGTACCCAGACAGCATCCAGGCCGGAGGGAATTCGGTTTCAGGACGATCTGGGCCCTCATTCGCATTGAGATCTGGACGGCTGAGGGATACAGCATCCAGGGTCCAGACCCCGCGTCAACACTACATAAGAGTTGACTTTTTTTTTTTTTTTTTTTTTTTTTTTTTTTTTTTTTTTTTTTTTTTAACCAACTCTAGTTGCTAGTGATGATGATAAGAGCATTAATTACTAGCAACCCAGCTATTGGCTTCATTCTATTGGTGGGGAGCTTCACCTGCTGGAAACCGGGTCTAGCGTCCCTTATTTACAATATATTGAGATACAAGTCAAAGAAAAATGTGTTCGTCAGAGGGCTGCCTCTTCAGCCAGAATCTGGCTGCCAGATAACTGTGAAAAAACTAGGAGCTGCCTATACTAAAAAACACACCCAAATATTACCAAAATGAAAATAACAGGACAAAATGTTTGTCAATGCAAGGAAAAAAGAAAACACTCGCCAGCCCTCCCCCTTAACTTTCCCTCCCTCTGAACCAATGAATATCCACCAAAGCAAGCTGTGAAGGAGGAAAGGGATCTGGAAATGTATCTGGCGATCTCAGAACAACTCTTGGCTGTATATTAAACCAATCCTGGAAAGTGATCCCATAATCTCTTTTGAAGTCCATCTCCCCCCCTTCCCCTCCTGGCCGCTCCACATTCCCCAGTTTCACTCTTGAAGAATCACCCAACCAGTCCTTTGTGAAAGTTTGGATTTTTTTTTTAATATCCTTTTTTTGTTGCATCATGTGAAGTCCCGTTTTAGTCTTATCTCATTGGTACCTCACTTCTGTTTCTATAAACTGTTGAACTAACTCCGACATTTCTCTACCCTCAATCCTTACCTTTTTCATTGTAAATACACACCTTTTATGCCATAGTGCCCATAAAATAGCCTTCCTTCCCATATTAAATAAATTGTGTTGAAACGCTGATAGTTCATTAAGAGCAAGGGACCAATGTCCTAATAGAATCGCCCTCCAGTCCCAAGGCCAATCTAAGCCTGTTAACTTGTTCCATGCATAATCCCATGATTCCCATCGCCTCCACAACAATTTTGCCCTTGGACATTGCAAAAAAATGTGTTCTATTGTTTCCCTAATCTTCCTGTTAGGAAAAGCTTCCACACATACACCACACCATGGTAAAGCTACCCCCCTTTGTTCCAAGGTGGTGTGGTCAATCAGCTAGTCATTTGTTGGCAAACATCTGTGGATAATCTGCCATTGCAGCGATACAAACTTAGCCGGTTTGCCTTTGACACCTTGACACCACTTAATTGGTTTGAGCATATCTGTATAAATATTTAAGTGTCTAGCCCATCGTTCCTGTATAATGTCAATAACATCAACCCGTGGACGTAACAGACGGTACGATGCTTTTACTGATAAGGTCTGTAATTTCTGCGCCTTGCATCTCCTGTTGTTACGCCAGGACCATTCCGCTGGATCCAAAGGGAGGTCCGGTATAGGAGTATTCGGGGAATACACAGTCCATCCTTTAGATGCTGAACAGTACAGTGCTCTTACCCTGAATAATGAGTCAAAATGGAAAAACATTACCTTATCCTGATTACTTTGTGATATAGAGAAATCCTGATGGAGAGCAAAGATATTTACAAGGGCTCCATCTGTTAGAATATCTAGAATTTGCCCTACCACTCTGGAACCCGTAGCTAGATGAGCACCCACCCAATCTGCAACAAAAAAAAAGAGGCCCTTTTTAAGGGCGGCCACCCATACCAACGGAATGGATGAAATCACTAAATCCAGGTTTTTAACTAGATTATGTGAAACTTATGAACACCCTTCCTTGCGCATCCGAGATCCATCTATTGCCAAAAATCGGTTGTCGTAGGACTTCCTCATATCTAGTAGGAATTGATCTGTTAGGCAAGGGTAATTTGCGCCAAGTTTTCAATAAATTTGCCCAAAAATTGTCCAAAACCATATCTCTTCTTACCATCCCACCAACCCCTTCTTTCTGAGAGTGTGAGTTTGGACGAGGAATGAACCAATATCTGTCTTCTACCCAAATTAAGGGATTAACCTCTTTTGTAGTTTGTGGAGCCAATCTACGTATCTGTTCCAGCGCCAATGTTTGTCATGGAAACTCCTTTGCCATTATTAATCGTTTCAACCATTGAATAGCTAGTGTTTGACACTAGATTGAAGGGTCCAAAATACCTAATCCTCCCTTGGACTTTGGCTGGATAAGAACCTGCCATGCTACTCTAGGAATAACATGTGCTGTTTCATGATCTCCACGCCATAAAAAGGCCGTTAGTTGATTCCTTAGTTCTTTAGCTGATCCTTTACTCAATGACCACAAAGCAGACTTGTACCAGATTGATGCAAAAATTACATTATTAATGATAAAAACCCTTCCAAACAGTGATGTATGCTGATTTTTTCATTGTTTCATTTTCTGAATAGTTGGAGAAGCGATTCATACATCATTAGAATTAGGCTTTCCCCTTGCCGTGAGCACCACTCCCAAAACCGTAATTGGAGCTTCTAATGGTAACCATTTCACTCTTGGCTCTTCAGGAGGCCTAACCCCTTGAGAGTGGATCAACCATCCCTGTGTCTTACTCCCCCAATTGACCACCATGTCTGAAAGGAGGGAAAATTTATCCATTAAAGCTTTTATTTCCTCCATATTTTCCTTAGAAGCTTCCAACATTATGGTTAGATCATCAGCAAACATAGAACAAATAGGAATAGTTTCTTCTGGAATACCCGTAATCTGGAGTTTTTTAAGATTCTGGTTAGTTCGTAGGTTAGCTCCTAATGCTTCCATTATGATCAAAAAAAGAAAAGGAGCTAATGGGTCCCCTTGCCTGACCAATCTCTGAAGACGTATTTCTGGAGAGAGAAGACCATTGATCTGGATCCGGGTAGTTGCATTAGAATGAAGAATAGTGACCCATCTACGAATAGATGGACCAAAATTCATCTTAGCTAAGCATCCATCCAAAAAATTTCAGTCCACATGATCATAAGCTTTTTCAAAATCTATAAACACAAAGGCAACTTTTTGATCATTCTGTCTAAACAACTTAATCATCTCATTTATAAGCAAAATATTATCTTATATGTTCCTTCCATTAATAAATCCCGTTTGAGAGGGATGAATTATGTCTGACATTATAGGAATAAAACGGTTCTCAATGGCCTTGGCCAACATTTTATACAGTGTTGTGAGTAGAGTGATTGGTCTATAATTTCTTATATTCGTTTTATCTCCCTTTTTGTATAACAAGGTTAAAATCCCTTACCCCACTATTTCCTCCATAATCCCCATTTCTTGAACCTGTTTGAAAAATTCCATCAAATCATCTGCGACATATGGCCACATTATTTTCCAAAATTCCTTGGGGAAGCCATCAAATCCCGGAGTTTTATCCTTATCCATTTGCAATAGCGCAGTCCAAATTTCTTCGTTAGTAATAGGTTCTTCCAGCTTTTCCTTTTGTCTTTGTGATAACTTTTAGGTCATGGGGGCTAAAAAATCCTGTAGGATCGGATCTACAATTGATGCATCAACCTTTGAGGTAAAAAGATTTTTGAAGAAATCATATGCTACCTTCAAACTACTAGCGGAAGTGGCAGTCTCTTGTTGAGGCAAATGTTGTTGATCTATCAGGGCTTCAATAGTCGTTCTTCTAGCTCTGGTACTAGCCAAAGAAAAAAATGATGTATCCATTTGTCCTTCCTTTGAATGTTTGAATAACTTTCCTCTAATCCTATGACCTTGCCAACGATGTTGCGCAAAGGTTAAAAGTTGGTTCTTAAGTGCTAAAATGTCAACAGGTTGAGAATCATGTTCTGGATTGTCTTGTTGTTCATATTTAAGAATTTGTTCCTGAATATTCATTTCCTGCTGATATCTTTCCTTGACAATAAGTTTAGAATATTCATTGCATTTTTTAGCCAGAAAGACTAACCCATTATTGAACCAAGATATATATGAATCTTGTCTGTCTTTGGTAGAGTGTCAATATCTCCATACATCCTGAAGATAAGTTTTGAAATCTTTTCTTTTAAGGAGGGATGTGTTAAGTTTGTAAAAACCTCTACCCTGCTCCGTCTTTTTACGGAAAGAAAGTAGAACTGCACACATTTTGTGATCCATTCCAGGCTACGGGCTTAATGGAAAAATGTTAACCCCTGTTAAGACACCATTTAAGTCTTCAGACATTAGACTGATGAGGAGAACCTTCATTCCTCATGCACGTGTAAAACCTCTCCTGTGGAAAAAACTGCCTATACGCATCAAAAAGATTTTCAGACTCACAAAGAGTTTGAATAATTTGTTCATCCTCTCTATATAGGCAGGACATGGAGAAGGGATTTTCCATCTGTCCAACCATCTATCAAGTGCAGCATTAAAGTCTCCTGCTATGATGATTGGAACATCATCAGGGATATGGTTCCTCATGTTATGAAAAAATTGTCTTCGTTCTTGTAATACATTAGGACCATAAATGTTGAGAACACAAATTATTTCTAATTCCAACATTACTAATGTGACCATCCATCGACCCTGTTCCTGATCGGTTTTACAATACACTATTTCTATTCTGGAATCTGGTGGCACCCAGATAGCAACCCCAACCGATCCATTGGTTGTGGAATAGGCTTGATACTTCTGATAGGGCAAGGCTAAATTATGCGCTCTATTGTGTTTTGGAGAATTCGTGAGATGTGTTTCCTGGATACAAATCAGATCAGGCCAACACCTTCCCCCTACTCCTCTTAATTGTTCCATAATGGCCTTACGTTTCATAGCATCTGCTGTTGCAAGACCATTTACACTGAGGGACCTTAGATCCAAGTCAGCAGTCTGAGTAGCATGCGACCAAACCGGATTTTTACCATACAGCGCCTGCAGTGCATCCATCCTCAGTTTCAAGAACCTTACTACATACACCTTTTAGGCCCTATAACCTTACCCAGTTTCCTTCTTCCAGACTTGAAGATGCTGTCAGTACCCCACTGCGTAATATAGAGCAAAGGAAAGTTGAGACCTCGCTAATTGACCAAACCGTATTAGCCTTAATTTTCAGACGTTGGAGATCCAGCAATGCTGCATACGAGAACCATTTAAGACCGGATACCTTGTTGTTTTCAAACCTTACAAAAGTATCTCTTCTGGACAACTTGGCTTGGTCTCCGATTTCCGTGAGAGTAGCTTGAGGTCCTGGGTCAAAATGTTTAGACAGAAAGTCATGTAGGTCTCTCTTGAAGGTCCTATCATTAGAACTCTGGTAATCTACATATGTGGTCCAGCCTCTTAATGTGACCCCTCCATATTGGTCCTGGCCAACCGGAGAAAGGCCAATTTCCCATTTCCCGCCCTTCTTCCTGACTGGGATTATCAAATTCCCTCGAGATGACTGCGACCTAATGCCTTGTCCTTTTTCCAAAACATGTCTTAATTTTTGTCTCTTACCCAGATCCTGTGTCATCTTACCATTCTTTTGTTCTTCCTGGGTAAGGGATGTCAATGAGGTAGCTGATGTATTTTTTTCTTCATTGATTTCGTCAACTTTATCAGCTTCATCAACTTCTTTATCCCGCTTTTCTTGAACAAAGAACCTTTTTTGCCCCACTCCTTCCTTTTCTACCCTCAACCCCTCCCCTGCTTCCAAAGTTATTCCATCAGCTTCCAAGGCAGACTCAGGGGCGACGGCGGGAACTACACCAGGATCTTTCCCTTTTTCCACTAGTATTCTACATTCTTGGCCATTGATATCCTCTTCTCCTGGTGGGGAGGGCGGGTGAAACAAACCCAATATAATATTCAGAATACGCATACTAACCATAGGCCATAGCACCCCTTCAGGGAGTCCCTGCTGTAATACTATTTTCAGACTATGACTGCTAGTTAACAAATTAACCAGCTGGACATATGAAGTATCCCAAAACTCAACAGTAGCTTCCCCATATCTATTTTTCAACTTCCTCAATATCCACTCAGCTAACTGTTTTATTCTTTGATCCTCTGAGATGTCAGGCTCTGTTTGAGGGAATGCATCCTCCATTTCAAAATCTTCTGGGGAGGGATCCACCTCCATTGGTTCTGGACCAAAGGCTTTTTGGAGTGGATCAGAGGTTGATTCCTCTATTCCTTTATCCCTTGATTCTGGACCTTCCTTCAACAGTCTTTGTGTCTCCTCCATGTGCCCCTCATTCATCTCCTGCGAAGGCGAAGATGCATCAGACTGAACTTCCATCATGATGGAATCCTTTTCCTTAGAGGAAACAAATTCTTTATTTGGACTGGTTAGCTGTTTTATTTTCCTTTTTTTTCCTAACTTTTTAAACTGAACCAGCCTCTCGCCTGAACCCCCTTCCTCCACTACCTCCACTTCCTCAGCCTCTGAGTCTGATTCCTCCCTTGTGGATGATACTGCATTAACCTCCTCTCCCTCCGGCTGTAAATAATCAGTTGGTTGTGGACCCGGAAGTGTTCCCCCTTTTTTGTGCCCAACCGGTATCCACTGTTGATGGCTCTTTTGTCCCTTACATTTATTTCCATGCTCTGGAATCTCTTTCTCAAGAGTCATAGAGATATGTGTATTATGTGCATTATCTTGTTGTATTGTTTGTGCCGATTGAGATGTCTGTGTCAACTGCCCCATCGTCATAGGAATCTTACCAGATACTTCCGAAGGTACCCAAGAGTCAGGGGGTTTGGTGTCCCAATTAGGGTCCCCTTCACGTTCCCATGTCCACCCCTTTGGTTCCTCTCCTTTCTAGGAATTCTCCACATAAACCCATCCCTCATGTCCCCCATCCACCGTTCTCCATAGATTTACTTTAAAGGGATCCCGGATGAGTCTACCTGTTGCTCGATTTCTTCTTCCCGGATATTGGACACAATTAGGATCCGTGCTCCAAGTGACCATAGGCTCGACACCTAAAACACCACGGTCTCAGTTTATGAGCTGTATGAATTCTGTACTCTCTACCCCCAACCCTATATGGAATGACATCGTCCAAATTGAAGGGTACATTGGTTGGATGATTGAGAGCTAACATCAGATAATCATCCCTTCTGGCCGCATACGTAGGTAGGGGGTCTATAAAATCCACTATATCATGATTGACCCCGAAATCATGATAAAGGCCGCTTGGATTTCTATTGGGATGTGCTTAAATTCTACCCAATAAAAATCCTTCATCATCTGGTTCCTCTTATCGTCCGGTCCTTGTTTAGGCGGAGACCAGGGGTATATCCGGACCTCTGATCTATCACACTTAACTTTTTCCATGCCTCGATGATCTTTTTGTCTGTCGTATGTAGGCATAGAATTGTGAACATGGTAGCTGAGATTGGCAGGATCAGTAAATCTTCACAAATTGCCTCATAGCTACCCTTGAATGCTGCTAATCTCTTGCATATCCACTTAATCTTATCATTAGTAGATTTATAGGTAGCGTTATCATGAAAGACCCAGTTATTTGCGTGTGCTGTATAAACTGCATCTTTTTCCGCCAATTTCTGGGATGGGTAAGATTTTATCATTGTTTTTTTTCCTGCTAAATCAATCACCTTATTCTCAGAAGGAATAAAGAATTTTGATAAAAAAAACGCCGTAGCTGAAGTCAAATTCCTCATGGGTATTTTCAATGCCTGAGTCTGATCTCCCTGCCTTGGCACTTCCAATTCTTTGGATTGGAAAGTCCCTTTCAGACATTGTGACCAAGACAAGGGGGTCGTCACAGGTAGATCCGATTGCCCCTCCTTGGTTGGATTCGTTTGGGGTAAAGGAGGCCACTGCTGTCTCTGATCAGATAGGTGCATTAATGATTCAGACTCTGTCTTTTCCTGCCTGACCTGGGGTTGACATTCATTCTGTCTTGCGTTGATGCTGACTTCACGTGTTGATTTCAACGCTGGCTCGACGCTGCGACTCTGGCTCGACGCTGCTGGCATTGTGACTTGGCGAGGCGCTGCTAGTCTGGCATGGTGGCCGGCTTGCTCTTGTCTTCTTGGCATGCTGACGTGGCAGCTGCCCTGCGCTATCACTGATGTGGCTGCTGCCATGTGTATCATTGGCTGACGTGGCTGCTGCCACGTGTTCTATGACTGGGACTACGTGATCGGCATTGCTGTTCTGTTTCGTCGTCACTTCAGGAGGAGATCAGGATTGTGGAGAGTTCGAGGATACGTACCTGGTGGTCTTCATGTCGACATTGCTCCAGATGCTGATGTGGAACTGATTAGACGTGCCACATGGCACATTGAGGATACTTGGATACTCGTTCAGACTATTGATCGTTGAGGTGGCAGTAGAGGAGGGAGCCCGAAGCAGGAGTGGGCATCATACTTCCTCTCCTTTGTCTCTTCTCCCTCCCCTCCCTTCGTCTGTGTATGATTACCTCACCTCATTCTGTCTGGTTACGATTTGGACTATGTGTAATCATCAGCCGATGGACATTTATCTGGGCTTGCATTGTTGACAACTGTCTCACGATCTGGGTTCATTACACGTGGCTCTACATACAAGGATTCAATTTTCATATAAAAGAACTCTCATGCATTCGCCTCGACTGTTGGGGTTCAAACAGTACAAGATAATATATTGATACCAAAGAGTCACCATGCAATCATGCTGATTGCCGTGGCTTAAAACGAACAAGCTAATATACCAATACCTGTTAGGACCTGCCAAACACGGACTGAGACACACAGCTGATTTCTGAGTTTTGCCAGTGGAATGTATGCCTTGCTGCGTTTCCGTCTTGTTGCTGAGTTTTCTAAGTCTGAGTGTGTGCGTGCTTGCTGGTCTGCGTGCCTGTCTTAGTGCTCGTCGGTTTTTGAGTGTCACTTGTTCGTGCAGAAGGCCCAAAGGGCCGGTACTTACCTTTGGCCGTGGCATTGAGGGTTGCAGCGGGGAAAACACTCAAGTGAGGGGGAAAGAGGCCCGCGACACTTGGAGCAGTGGAAAAACACTCGAGTAACAAGTAGGCCGGTACCACACCAGGAAGAGGTAGATGTGCCGGGTACTCGAGGCCGAGCAGAAGACGACAAAGTTGACATTTTTAGAGGCCCTAGGCGGGTACTAGTCCAAGTAGTCTGAGTCTAGGGCCTGTACGGGCAATATCAGAGTCTGCAATGATGTTTCCCTCCGGATGGGAGGAAGTACCGGTTGCTTGGAGGCCGGGCAACCTAGGAAGTCACTCGCCAAGAGGCAAGCAGGCCGCTATATCTCCAGGAGGAGCGAAGGGCTCCTCCTCATTGTCGGTGTGCAAGTATGGTGACACACTGGTTGGAGCGCCGGCTGGAGCAGCGCTGCTGGGGAAGGAGCAAGGACGGAGAGAGGAGGAAGACAAGGACTAGGAAGGGGGAGCGCCAGAGGTATTTACCTGGCTATGGTGGTTGCCATCTTCATCACCTTGGTCGGCGCTGCAGCAGGAAGGCCCCAGTGGGTAGAGCTACAGCAAGAAGCTTCGAGGCAGAGTCAGGCATGGTGGCCTGAGCTGGAGCAGCCATAGCTGCTTTGTGTTGTCCTTTGCACAGCAGGGCAATCCCCTGGTAGTCCGCTATAGCCTCGGCCTTCGAGGAAGGAGGAAGAAGGGTGGCCATGGCTATGGTGGACCTTATGTGATACCTGCAGTAGAAGAGGGATTCCGACATTGATTCTGGTTCAGCCATTCAACATTATTATTATTATTGTTATTTCTTGTTTGAATAAGAGGGGAGGAGATAAGGAGGAGGAGAGTGGTTGAGGAACAAGAAGGGAATTATCATCGGTCTATGCTGGTGCACATCATCTTCTTCTTCTTTCTTTCTTCTTCATCATCTTATTTCCCCCTCTCTCCTCTCAAGTTCATTCATTTCTTTTTGCAATTGGACGGCATTGTACTTTCTCATGAATGTGTACTCAAATTGACCAGGATCATAACATACCAGAGACTCAGAGAGTCACCACCTCGCAGCTTGTAGATACAAGTTCTGAACCTCCAGTTTCCTGACTCAATGATTTGAACGCCCAAACCAGGTCGAGAGAGCTTACCTGAATATGTTGGTGACGTCCTTCTGCAAGTCCTTTCCCTCCACCAAGAAGGTAGTCTTCTCGGGAGCCCTGAGGGAAAGACCGCTCTGGTGACGTGACACCGCCTGTCGCTGGTAAGTGACGATATGTCCGCCTTATAGGAGTTCCATTCCCGATTGCCGAAGTCAGTTCCGCACGCCTCCTTCCTCCTTTTGCTTGTGGGCCTTGAGTCGTTTGCTCCATCCGGCAGCCCACCTCCTGTCCTCTCCTTCTTTCTTCTTTCCCCTTCGTCCAGTCCTCCTCCTCCCCACGCCTCCCCTCCTCTTCAGCTATGATTAGCTGGTGCACACTTTTGCTGTTTTGGGTCCCCCTTCCCTCCTCTCTCCATTCCTCCCCTCTCCTTCCACTTCTTTCGGTGTGGTGGCCAGTTCAAACTTGTCGCTTTGTTAGCACTGATCAATTTGTCGATGTCGCTGATGAGCCTGTGTGAAAAGGTTTGCGACCGCCTTCCTCCAGTTAATTGTGAGTTCTGATCCATTGGTCTTGCAGGTTCGCCACTAGTTTACGGATCCTCGCATCGTCTGGCATCCCGCCGCCCTCATTTTTCTGGTCTCACTTCCCTCTCCCTCCCTTTCCTTCTGATCCCCTCCACCTCCTTCTCCCCTTAGCCATGGGAGCTGATTCGTGTGTTTAGCGTTGTGGATTTGTCGCGTTGTCGGTGCAAGGTGCGGTTCCGTCCTCATTCTGCAGCTGTCACTGAGATATTTCCTCAGTTATCATGATGGTCGCCCCCCTCCTAGCACGCCTTGGAAAAGAGAGTAATCCATGGGACTTACTGCACATCCATGTCCCCCCATCATGGCCGCTCGCACCCTTAATGCACCCTGATATAAGACGTTGTAAGATGGTGGATACAACGGGCGAAGACCAGCGGCTTTCCCGTTTAGCATCTGATCCATGCTTGCGAACTGAAGTTGATCCATTGCAGCTGAAGACCAAGCTGGATCTCCTGCTAATCACCAGAAGACTACTAGTAGTCATTATGTTCATCCTAATGAGTTGGCTAGCGCCGATTCTCCTTATAACATCCAAATCTAGTGTAACCATCGTTCTGCATCATTGTAGCTCATGATCGTGACCTGATGCCAAAGCCTGGTAATGGCCCTGCTATCCTCATTGTGTTTGAACTCATAATTGAAGCCTTGGACAACGATCCACTTAAGGAGGATGCTCGTATTGTCCTCTTAAACCACCAGTGCATTTCCCAGCCATTTTTCTAAGACGCGGCTGCATGCGCATCGGGTCTGGTGGGATGAACTGGCATGCCAGTTTGCAATAGATACGTGCAATGACTTGCTGTTTTCTGGTCGCCTGTAGCCTTTCTCTGTCGAGGCTGCACCATAAGTAGGACAGATTTGCAATTTTGTTTGGCTGAGGGCTAACCGAGTCACCTACCTGTGAGGGAAATTCGTGAGGGACATATCTTCAATTTCGGGACAATATGCAGTCCCGGTACTAACAGAATTCCCTATAGCTACCCTAACTGCAAATAGCAGGCCCGGGCTACCCCTAGGACAGACAGGCCCTGAGGGCCTATTCTGATAGACGGCCCTATAGCCTTTAGCCGGGTCCGGGTGAGGCCGAGAGGCTGAAACAGAAACGGTACTGGTCGGTCAGTCAGTCCGGTCTAGGTGAGTCTAGGCTAGTGTAGTATAGATAGGATGGGCACATCGGTTCAGGGCTTTTGGCAGTTGGTACCGAGTACATTGCTGCTGCGCTACGCGTGAACCAGAAGTGGTGACGGCTCAGCGTGGAAGGAGACAGGCATAGCCAGACCTTCGGAGCGTCGGCCATCGCTGGGACCTGCGCTGTACTCTGCCAGCACGCAGGGGCTGACAGAGGTCTGGGCTATCGAGGTCTGCTGGAGGCGAGAGAGATTGGTGCCCTGCTGGACCCTCCTCCGGAGTGGGGTTCCAGGGTGGTGGTGCTGCAGCCAGGCTGCAGCTTCTTCCTCAGAGGTCATCTTGTCAGGGTTTGTTGGCGCTGCTGCAGACTTCCACCTGGGAAGTCTTCCGACACTTCGTCATCATCAGATACTGTGGCGCTGGTCTTCTTCTTCATCCTCTGAGTGGCGCTTGGCCTCAGAGGCCTGTTTCAGGGTGGCGCTTCCCTCAGGAGGCTGTATCTGGGTGGCGCTTGATGTTTCAGGGGCTCAGGGGTGTTACGGGTGCTAATCAGGGTTGGGGAGTGAAGCGCTGCTCATTTCTGAGCAGCGCACTGTAGTTCTGGAGTTATCCTGACAATTCGAGACTCTGAGTTTAATAAACAGTGTATAACTGGGTTTGGACTGTCATCGTTTCATTGTTTCCTGGATGCGATCTGCTCGGCTTTTCTTTATGACTGGTTGTGAGGATTGAGTGGAGTGAATTGCACTTTCAGTGTACCCTGTCATATCGCATAGTCAAGTCTTCCGCTGTGTTATCTCTCCCTGGGCGGTGTGATACTCCTATCCTCTCCCCTTCCTTCTGTGTATGTATGGGCATACCTGGAAGTCTCTGTGAGTGAGTGTTGGCCTTCAGGCAACAAACAACCAGAATCATAACGCACGTCCATGCAAAATGGGCCCCGCATGGGAATCGATTTGCCTGGATGTATCCTCTGGGAACTGGTATACTGGCTCATCCCGCCAGATGCTGCGAGCATGCAGCCACATCTTAGAAAAATGGCTGGGAAACTTTCTGGTGGTTTAAGCGGAACCCCCTAGACCCGAAGTTAAGAAAAAAAAAAGGGGAAAAAAAGGCCTTGGGCACCCAGAACCTGAATGGACGAGGCAGAAGGGTGATGCTGGAGTAGCCGCAAGGTTGCTGCAGTTTCTATTCACTTGCACATTGTGTCCTCACGATATCAAAGCCTTGCATAATGTGCTTTGTATTCTACTTGAAGTGTTTTCATTCAATCTTTTTCTTTGAAATTCGCAAAAACACCTCCGATAGGCCGACATTCGACCTATTCCGGATTAGTGTGATCAATCAGCAGGCCATTGGTTGGTAGACATCTGAGCTCTATCTGCCACTGCATTGAAGAGATCTTGGGCAAGACAAACAGAAGGAAATTCAGTGAGGACGGGCAATCAATGCTGCTTGATAGCCTTGATTACAATTTCAGGGTAGAATTGTGAAGTCCCAGGCCATGGACCACAAATGTATAATCAAAATCCTCGCGCAGTGGGCACCTTATATAAAAAGAGGGGAAAAAAACTGAAAAATCAAACGACAAGGTACCTGACATCATTCCTGCATAGTCACCGATGTCGTGAGTGTTTTTCCCCCCTGGGGCCCCCAAACACATCGACAGTGGCCCTTCATCTTACCCTTACCAGGTATATGAGCCCTGGCCTGATCGAGGGTTCTTCGCTTTATGATCATGGCTCTGTTCTGTTCCATTTGTGGGGATCAGCACGTGCTGGCAACTGGACACAGCGTCCTTTAAAATAAGTTCAGAACCATTCATACATTTTCGGACATCTTTCCGGACATCTTTCCGGACATCTTTCCAGCATGTGAACTTTGTGAAGATTCATATCAGATTTTCAACATTCATATGTGCAGTGTCTTCAGAAACTCTCAAAGCAAATGGCCGCGACGTAAATGTAAGGGACGCCTTACCCGGATTCCGGCACATAATGGAATGGTTGGTTTGAAAAAAAAAAAGGAAAAAAAGAAAGAAAGAAAATGAACTCTCAAAGCAAATGGCCGTGACGTAAATGTAAGGGACGCCTTACCCAGATTCCGGCACATAATGGAATGGTTGGTTTGAAAAAAAAAAAGGAAAAAAAGAAAGAAAGAAAATGATGTCACATAGTAGACAGTAACATGTATGGGAGACGACTGAAGTAATTAAACCACCAGTACTTCGGAAAGTTGCGGCCGAATGCACGGCGCGAGGTGCTGGGGTGAACGGGCCTGGGGCACTGGCATAAATTCATTCAAGTGGAACGCCGCGACACTGTGGCAATGACTGGCCACATGCACGCTACGACTTCCCGAAGTACTAGTGGTCTATGAAAAGAGTGTTTGAACCGGCCCGGCACATCATGACCGGGCACAGTCCATGGATGACCGCGACCCCCGTTGATCTCTTTCATCACCAAAAGAAAGCTGCAATGAACCCAATCTGAAGAGAAGCTCGTTAATGTCGAAACACAGAATGTCTTAGCGCGGTTTCAATGTCTCCCAAATCGTACATGTAGTCAGGTAGCCCAACATCTGGTCACCAGAGAAGAGGAAGGTGGAAGGGAGATAAGACTTAAAAGGCTGAAGAGAAAGTACCCATCACATAGCAGATAGATCTCCCTCACATTCCCACTTCCTCTTCGGGCATCTCCCTCTCGCCACATCGGCAGACAGTCCCCTCTGACACACTCTGACAATGAGCTGATCTCATCATCGCGCTTGTCAGCGCAGACACCTTATGAAGACGGATATCAGTACGCAATGTCGACCATTGATCAATCTCACAGCCCTGATCCTTATCCTCCTTGCCAGTACCCCATCAATGTCACAATCAGTGTGGCGAGGGGCACGTCAACATAGTCAAGTATCCAGCTGGTGCCGAAGACAGAGAATGGCGCCAGCACTCAGCAATAGCAGTCCTGCGTCGTTGCATCAGCGTAGTGCCAGCATCAAACTAGCGTCCAGCCAGCGTCAAGCAGCATGTGCAAGACTGAATGTCGGTCACCGGGGGCTGGGTCAACTTATAGTGTTGACTCTGGTTGACCAGCCTCTGGTCTCTCAGATACGATGGTCCAGATTGTCTCGCGGCCAATGGCCTGGATCCCCTCGTACAGTTGCAGATTCCCACTTGGACTTGATTCCTTACAGATACCTGCAAACAGCCAAGTGTGTGTGTCTGATCGGCGGCCTGGACTGGGTCCATGTTGACTTTGACTCGTGGGCCTGAATTTCGGAGCTGCTGTTGACCTTTGACTTTCCACGGTCAACTGTTGCACGTTGGGCCTCTGAAGGCCAGTCTTAGGCTTTGCTTCAGGTACCCCACAGTAGCAGGCCTTCATTCAGGCAGTTTACATGACTTGGGCGTGGCCGTTGACCCCTATTTTGGCCCTTTGGCCAGATGCCCACGACTAATGCATGATTTGAGCTGAGTTATTGCAAAGGCGAAGAAAAACAAAAATATATGCAGTGATGCATGGCCTGTTGTGTTGGTTTCAAACTGCCTGCCTATCGCGCGTACCTCCTCTCATGGCGTGCTGTGTTGGTTTCTTCAATCTTTCTCTTTCCTCCATCTCAAATTGATTGCCTTCTTCTTCTTCATCTAATTTAACACAATTGCCCTTGCATGTTTGCCTTTCCCTTCATACATCGAGCTCTCCACAACACAATTGCCCTTGCATGTTTGCCTTTCCCTTCATACATCAAGCTCTCCACCCCCGTATATTTTTTTGACGCACTAGTCGATCAAAAAAAACAAGTGGACCCGCCGCAGCAGAGGAGAGGGACGAAGAGGGAGGTGGGGCCGCTCATGTTACGCTGCCGGTTTTTTTTTTTTGCGGCAGCGGCA
>BFEA01000015.1:917800-922147 GCA_003427395.1 Chara braunii | reverse complement strand
AGCAGAGGCCCCTACCCCCTGCTCAGCCCCGGTTGAAGCAGATGCCTTGCACCTGATTGCACGGGGACTTCAGGAGCTAGGTATGAATATGCTAATACAGGTCTTCATGGAGTGCACAGTGACTCCCATCGAGCACAGTAGATAGCCTAGTAGATAGGGCTTTTTTTTTTTTTTTTTTTAAGACAATGATCCAGTCTATTAGTGGGGAGCAGCACGTGCTGGGAACCGGGCCCAGTGTCSCATTCGAAAACGTATTGAGAAACATATGCAGAACAATTTGAGATACCGGGGTCATTAACCGGCTTCGGCTAGGCATGGTAGCTATGGGATCGGTATGTTTTTTTGAGGAAACTCTAGAAGGGTGTCCACTGTCCATTCTATTCCACGGTGTCCGAGGAGGATGTTCAGCAGTGGATCAACAGTASTGTTGTTCTTGCTGCACCTGCCTGATGGTGGATTTTTGTCCATGTGGTCTTGAGCTCWACTTTTCYTTAGATTTTTGTTGTTTTCCCATTACGACTTTTAAGATCTGGYGAGAGACTTTCATGCACTTTCTTTTTCATTGTTTGTTGTTTTCCCATTACAATGTTTAACATTTGGGGAGAGGTCCCATAAGCACAGCGGATTGGATTAAGCTCCTGAATTTGGACGTGTTTTAAGCAGAGATGCAGAAAAGCAGTTCAATCTCTATTTTCAGCACCTTTCCACAAACACCTCCAGATTCTCGCATTCAATCCAATCCTCTTTGCTAGTGGGACCAAGAGCCCTTGGAATTGAAATACATGTTGATGTCTGGAAGAGATCCGGACTCTTTTTGGTTGTCAAAAAAAAAAAAAAAGAACAAAAAGACACAAAGCAGCCACATTTTCTCTACACACATTTTCTCTCCCCTTTTTTTTTCCAAATTCAATTTTGATGTAGCACTTCATTTGTTTGTCGGTCTCTCAGGAACACAGTGTCCGATGGAATCAAGTGGAACGAGGCCCGACTGCATGGCTTAAGAGATGATAATAATAATACTGCCCGTAGATCTTCGTCTAAGGACAGTGTCCCTCGTTATCCGTGTAAGTGGGACCAAGTGGGACMAAGTGGGACMAAGTGGGACCARGTGGGACCAAGTKGGACCAGGTGGGACCAAGTCACTGAACTAAATCCTGCCTCCTTTGCAGAAGTCCAAGAAGGCCTGGTGATGGGGCGTTGGAACGAAAAACTCCAGCTTCTCCCGTTTGCCGTAATTCAAAAGCTATCGTCTTTCCCCAAACGCAAGTCACCCTCATGGCAGGACTGGAAAAGGGGCTCCTATGCATTCATGATCAAGGTGTGTTGTGCTCGGAGGAAGACGGCACTACCCTGGAATAGAACGTATGGTGGTCATTATAGCCGTACTTGGCTCACATTTTTCAGTCCTGATGCAGTACAAATGACGGTACAGAGGGGCAATCAATGCTGGCGTCAACTTCAATCGCTCCTATCTTGTCAATACCTCGTTGATGTACCACTCCAGTCCCCTGGTTTTCCCTGTGTTAATGCTTCCCTCGTTGGTAACCCTCCGCTAACCGAGCGACTCAACCAGGAACACCCTTATTACAGCAGAGCGACAAGGTAATTTTCCCTACACTAGAGATGTCGAGCACGGAAAAGGTACAATCTGCCACTGGGAACTTCCATGAGCGCTCGTCTCTCAGGTCATGTCACGTGCTCAGCCTTAACCATACTCCTTCCCTGACGATCTCTAAACTGCATTGACTCAGATCACACGCGCGAAACAAGAGAAGGAAGATAAACTCACTCCTACGATCCCGAGGTTAAATAGTGGATCATCGAGAACCGTTCACAGCTGACAACATACTGGCACACACACATCAGTTCCTTTCATAAGATGTCATGAGGCGAGACCATCTTATAACACTAAAGCCAGGCTTCTATCGATGATCACACACTTATCGCTTTTGCCCTTTACGTAACCGAGCTTCTCGAACCCTCGTGTTGACTCACTCACGGAAGCCGTGTTGACGACTTTGGTCTTTTCACCACGTGTCCATCCCTGTAGGCGGCCCTGGTTAGATATGTGATGTCAACAAGTAATGCGGAGAGTCCCTTCCCTTCTCCTTTTGCCTGGTCCTCTTTTCTCTCCGTCCCGTTCACTTCGCTCCCTCTCTGCTCACGCAATGACTGACGGCTTATCGGCCCGCTCCCTCTTGGGCTACAAGAAACTCGAATGGGTGCTCAACCTCAGGCCACGTGGCACGATCACACATTCCTTTCTAATCTCTCGCCTCAACACTGAAACTCACTGTGACTCTGTGGACGCTGTGCACAGCAAGCGTGCTTAGGGACAGTTGTTGGCGTCAATTGTATCCAGCAAGATCACGTGTTTTGCTCATGCGCGCAGCATCCCCTCGCTCTCCCGGCTCCACATATCATTCTCCTCTCTGTTTTCGCAGGGCCCAAGCGAGATCTCGTGCAAGCTTGCACGAGCCGGTTGTCATCATTTGTACTCCGCAAGCTTGCCAGCTTTCCAGCTTTGTAATCACTCCCTTCAGAACTGATTCCCTTCCTTATTCAGGCTCTCTCTCTCATGACCCATCCTGCACTTCCTACCGGAAGCAACAACACGCACTTCATACAAGCGTGCAGGTAAAAGTTGACGTCAGCCCCTGCACTCTCTTTGACCTTCTCACTGCCTCTCTCCTTCGAACGAACACCTGTCGCGCGTGTATGCGCCCACTCCGCCCGTGCAGCTCATGCGTGTGTTTCCGAGTGGTGTCCACTTCTTTGTCTCTCCTGAGCTGACCTCCCGAAGTGGACCGCAAGAAAACTCAGGAGTAGACTCATCCTCTAGTCACTTGACAATATCACTCACCATCTCTCCTAATCTCTCGCCGCAGCACGAAGACTCACCATGGCTCTGTGAACACCAAACACAGTGAGCAGTCCTGGGTACAGTTGTTGACATCAGCTGTATCTAGCAAGATCGCGCGTCTCTCTCTCATCCACGCAGTCTCCCCCTTCTTGTTGACCTTTCTCTCTCTCTCTCTGAACTGCCACATGTCGCGCAAGTACCCGTGCCACTACACTTGCCTCAGCCTCCTTGTTTCGGGTTTTGTCGTGTTCACACTCTCGCCCGCGTGTTTTCTCAGACCCGTCTTTTTCCCGTGCTCTGCTTCTCACCCGTCCCGCGGCCTCTGGGCGTCAGCTATCGTGAGCTGGCCCCGGATCCCTCTTCCACCGGCTTCGCGGCTCGGTGATGCTCTGGATCTCGCCTGGTCTATTCCAGGACCTGAGGTCTACCTTCCGGTCCCCTGCTTCACTCATTTCGCTCTCTCCACCTGAGTCCCTGTCCACGTGGGCTTGTTCCAAGTCCGTTGTGTCCATTGAGGTCTCGGTCTCATGATACGAGACCGTTACCTACAATCTTGTCGTCACTTCGTCCCTCCTGCAGCGCCTCTCCGCACGGTCTTTCGCCTCCGTGATCGCGTCCTGTAGTTTTCCATCAGTCCGCATCTCCACCTCTTTGCCCCTTCCACGTTGATCTTCATCCTCACTTCATCACCCCCATCGTAGTTGAGCATGACTGTGATCCAGGGCCCTTCCCCAGACATGGGCTTCCAGCGGGCCTGGTGATACCAATACCCGGGTTTGTACCCATGCAGCGCCATAGCCACTCTTTCCCAATAGTCTGCGTTAGTGTTCAGCCCGCACTACCCCTGTCCGCAAAAGTACTTAGCCAGGCTGAGTCCGGAGTGCCAGGAATTAAGACTTCAGCGCGATGCCATTACTCACACTCGAGGAGTGATAACGCTCCCCTTACGCACTTTTTGCTTCAAGACCCAGGGGTAGCCTGTTTTATAGAGCTCCGGGTGAAGGCGACCCCGGTGTACTAAAAGAGGGTTTTTCAGATAATGACTCGAATTTTAGGATTTAATAAATAAAGTAACACAAAATTTAAATAAATCTTGAATAAGACCGGCGGGAAACTTCAACAGCCCGTGCACAGTCAGGGCACTCGAACCACCGTGGCGCCGATCCCTAGACTGTGCAACATGACCGAGGTCCGAAGAAAGGAGAGAAAAAAAATAGAGATCCCATAATGAGATACCAACGACCGCATTTTCCCTTTCAAAACAGACCTCCGGCCTACCACTATCGGGTGCCCGTGTCCGATGGTAAGGAGGGGGCTTATGACCCCCTTCAGGGGTGATAAGCTTCCTACCAATGCGGCCGCGGGTCGCCCTCCACTTTTGAGGTTCTGCTGCACGGCGCTCTGTCGAGTGTGACAGCCGCGGAATAGTAGTGAAAAGTCGGCCCACCTAGGCCACTAATTTAAACGGGCTCGAATTCGAACCG
>BFEA01000015.1:907800-915300 GCA_003427395.1 Chara braunii | reverse complement strand
TGCGGTAGTTTCCGTTCACGTTCCTTGGTCGCCCCCCCTTGTCTCCCACTCCACTCCATTTCCCCCAGCCAAGCCAGCTGCTAGCCTGCTACTGAACTGTTGGATGATCTGGTGAATTTCGGGTTGAGAGTGGCGGAGATCGAGCTGTGTTTTCACCCTAACGGCCTAAGGCTTTCCCGTGTTTTGTAATCATGTCAGTTTGGATCTGTTGTTGGATGGTATCCATGAGTTCTGGGCTGTCCAACCGCACTCCTTCCATTTTGTGTGTGCAGCATCGCCACCAGACTGCCCCGAAGACAGCCCGACAGCCCGTCCGGGCGCGTCGGGCTGATTTAAACAGATTCATTTTGAAATCGCTGGGTTGGTCGGGGACTCGGGGTGCCAAGATCTGCAGAGCAGGGCCCGCCAATCCCACCACCTTGTATCTGACAATTAACAGACGAACGGCAGATTTCTTCAGAGACTGTGCCAACAAAAGGAAGAACACGAGGAGGTCCTCGTTCATTCTTTTCCTTTCTTTTCTTTTCTTTTCTTTTTTCTTGAGTTTTCTTTAACGTTTTATTACATTCTTCTAAACCACATATGTCTGGAGGCCGGATCTTTTGTACCTCCAATGGACCAATGGCAATAGTATGTCACTCATGTCACGCTGTACTAGGATTCTAAAGTAAACCCCCCCAAGGGTAGTGGGACCTCGCCCCCATTATTTGAAAATTAAAAAAAAAAAAAACGGAGATGTAAATTTTTCAGATGGGATGCTGAGCCCGGTTCCCAGCACATGTCGACGGTGACACGGTGTTGCTCCCCACGAATAGATCGGACCGATTTCCACTTAAGGGGGGGGCGGGGGGGGAGGGGTTTATGCTTGGCAGCTTGGGGCCTCACTCCACTACTCTCCACATGCACAAAAGTTGACAAAACACATCAAATATTTTATGTGTTACAGGTGTATCTTTCCATGTTCTGGCGGAAGATTCATTGCACATTCCGTGAGCAGTGGAGCGAGGGCCTTGGTCTTTTGGTTGGAGCTACTTTGGAGACTCTGGAGTATGAGAGTTTGATTTCGGAATAGAGTCCGTTTCTTCGTATGGATTCGAAGCCGAAGCAGAAGCTGCGGAACGACCGCAGGCCCGCAGGAACTTCTCCTGGAGGTAACTGATGGGACCCCGACCCAGATTTTGATGGAATATATTCAGTTTCTTTCAAAAAAAAGGAAAGAAAGAAAGGATTGGGTCCCACTGCCCTTTGCACACGCAAACAACTGGACACTAGAGCACACACTGAGAAAGAGGGCAGAGGAAAAGGAAAAGCAAATCGACGAGCCCACTCAAGGATTGCATCATTGCAGAGCAACAAGAGCCCCAGAGGAGACACCCCAGCAAAAGGAGAAGAAGAAAAAGAGCCAACTGAACACTTGCCTCTTCTTTTCTGTAAATGTCTGCCAAAGAAGAAGAAGAAGAAGAAGAAGCAGAAGCAGAAGCAGAAGAAGCAGAAGAAAAGGAGGGGAGGAGGGAAAGGAGGAGAAGGAGGAGAAGGAGGAGGGGGAGGAGGAAGACGAGGAGGGAAAAGAGGAAGAGGAGAAGGAGGGGGAGAGGGGGAGAGGGGGAGAGGGGGAGGGAAAGGAGAAGGAAGAAGGAGGGAGGAGGAGAAGAACGTAGGAGAAGGAAGGAAGAAGAGAAAGGAGAAGAAGGAAGGAGAAGATTCTGAAGCAAGAGGAAGAAGGAGATGAAGAAAAACAAGGAGCAGAAGAAGGACAAATCACCAAGAAGAAGACGAAGAATTGTGAAAGTGAGGCCACCACCTTTCGTGTATATACGCTGTACAGCGGTTTGAACTGTGCAGTATGGCTTCCCCGGACACATACATGATAGTCATCAACAGAGGTCATACAGCGCCAACTTTACGCAACATGTTTCGTCAAGACGTCAAGACTGTCTAGTACGCGCCAGCCTCCTTGTGCAGGGGGACTTGCCAAGTTGCCCTTACCCACAATCCTAACTTCCTAAGTCGTCCCTACCCACCGTAGTAGCATTCACTATCGAGCATCAGGGACTCAGGGAGAGTCGATCTGGCCTTGACGTCCTGGAAATATAGTAAACATCACCCTGCAGCTTGAAGATGAAGTCCGACAGTTATCTGACGGCTTGGAAGTTGGAACACCGCCATCGGCGCCATGCAGCTTGAAGAAGAATTACCCCACTCTCCCAACTCCACCACTCTCCCAACTCAGCCACGCACCTTGCCACGGCGTCACCATCCTGCAGCTTGAAGCAGAAGTGGGACAGCCGACTGACAGCTTGGAGCAAAAGAGAGAAACTCACCACCGTACACACTTCCGAGTCCCGACGCTCTTTTGATGGATGTGCTACGACTACGACCCAAGCACGACAACGTCCCTCGCTGACAATACACCCCGTGTGTGTGTGTGTTTCTGTATGTGTGTGATTGTGTACGTGCGTGTGTGTGTGTGTTAGAGAGCGAGAGCGTCTGAGAGCGTGAGACAGGGAGAGAGAGCGTGAGAGAGAGAGAGAGAGCGTGAGAGAGAGAGAGAGAGAGAGAGAGAGAGAGAGAGAGAGAGAGAGAGCGTTTCAATGTGTAGGTGTTTAAATGAATGCCTCACGGACAGCACAGACATCGTCCACGTGGAGGCAGGGACGAGCCAACAGCCACACAAAGACTTTCCAGGATGCATCTGAGCGCAAATGCTTCCTGATTCACGGGTGCAAGTTGTAGCGTGACTCCGTGAGGGCATACTCGCACTGGCACTTTACGGCCAGACCTAGATGCATCTGACCGTAATCACGTCCAGAGCAAAGTCCAAAAAGTCCTAGTGTGAGTAATAAGTATGAACTTAGACACCACGTTGGAAAGGTTTGGCGAACGACTTTCCTGAATGCACCCGACTGCAAATGCTGCATGATTCACTCCCGCAAATTTTAGTGTGAGAATGTCCTGAACGCACCTGACCGCAAATGCAGCTGGATTCACTCCCTAGAGTTCTCGTGTGACTACGCCCTTGTGACTTGTCCACCTCCGCAGACCGTCTGCCGAACAACCTCGGCCTATCTTCGGGCTTCCCTGGACGTACCTGACCGCAATTACGGCCTGATTCGCTCTGTCGACTTCTAGTGTGAACAATGCCCTTACCCCTTAGCCACCAGTGTAGACGGTCCTGCCGAACAACCTTCCTTCGCGTATTTCGGATCTCTCTCTCCTCCACGCGCGTGGTCGCAAAATCCCGCCTGATTCATTCCCTCCAGTTCTACTGTGAGACGGCACCCTCCTCCTTAGCCACCCACGTAGACAGTCCTGTCAAATAGCCTTCTTTAGCCCATTTCTGGCCTTTCCTGGACGCACCTTACCGCATATCCAGCCGGATTCACTCCCTCCAGTTTTAGTGTGAAAACCCCCTCCTCCTTGGTCTTGGTCCCCCGCGTAGACAGTCTTGTCAAACAACCTTCTTCTTCTTTAGCGCATTTGTCGCAAATTCTGTTGGAAAGCGAGGTTGACCTATATAGTCATATGTAATATGTATATATAATATATAATATATCATATATATCGTCACAAACAGAACTGCCCAGTAAAACCGTAGGCAGAGAGAGAGAAGAGGACAACAAACGAGGGGCTGTGACAAACTGTTTCGTCGGAGTTTCACCGACCGTCACAAACAGAACTGCCCAGTAAAACCGTAGGCAGAGAGAGAGAAGAGGACAACAAACGAGGGGCTGTGACAAACTGTTTCGTCGGAGTTTCACCGACTCATCAGGAGGCTGAACCCTCAACAGTCTGCAGAATCCCCTCACTGATTACACTGTAAATGATAATCTACCTTAACCAAAATCAAAGTAGACTATCGCTCACCCACACCAGATGGAAAACTCTACAGACTGTCGGTTCACACCCCATCACAAGCCAGCAAAACATCCACGAAACAAAGAAAGGTTTGTCACAGCCAAAAAATACACTCCAGACACGCCGCTGGCACTAGAGGCACAGCATGGCCGCCTAGTAACGGCCCCGACCACTGCCGCTCGACCTGACCGGAAAAAACCGTAGCAGGAAGCTAGCGAAGTCGTAGTATATATCGTCACAAACAGAACTGCCCGGTAAAACCGTAGGCAGAGAGAGAGAAGAGGACAACAAACGAGGGGTATATATATACAGCCTCCTGATGGGTGGGTGAAACTCCGACGGAACATTTTGTCACAGCCCCTTGTTTGTTGTCCTCTTCCCCCCTCTCTGCCTACGGCACACCGGGCAGTTCTCTATATAACGATATATATCTACATATATACATCACATATATATTATCGTCAAACAGAACTGCCCGGTAAACCGTAGGCCGAGACGGAGAAGAGGACAACAAATGAGGGCCTGTGATCTATCTATCTATCTATCTATCTATCTATCTATCTATCTATCTATCTATCTATCTATCTATCTATCTATAGAGAGAGAGAGAGAGAGTACACGCTAATTCTTTTTTTTTTTTTTGGTAACACGCTAATTCTGAGAGGAGGTCAACCCCCCAAAGACCCAAAAAAAAAAAAAAAAAAGTGCGCTCCTCAGCCACCACCCGCAAAGACAGTCTTACCGAACAATATTTTGCGTATTTCTGGTAGATTCTGTTTGAATGCGATATTAAGCCTTGCATCCAGCGTGTTGCTGCATACAATTCGCCAGTCCTTTGACCCCATAACGACCCCTCCAGAGCAATACCCCCCCCCTCCCCCTCCTCCTCCTCCTCCTCCTCCTCCTCCTCCTCCCCAACTCCCCTCCGCCTCGTTAGGATTCGGAGTGGGCGGCGGCGCGAGGTAGTTCCGCGTGTCGATTACCACACTGGGTCTCGATGCCGACGCCGTCTTCGTCATATACTCGTCTATGGCTGTGTCCAGAACTTCCCCCACTAATTTCAAATCCCCTTGTCGACACCTCAACGCTACTGCTGGCTCTCTCAGTCTCATCAAGCTCTGTACCAAGATCCCCCTCAGTATTACTCTATAAGCTGTGATGTTCGCGGATATGGAGGCCAACTGCTTCTCCGCCTTCGTCTTCACCGCGCGCACTATGTCGTCTTGCGCTTGCAGAATTTTCAGCCGCGATGCATTCAGTTGATTAGAGTATTCGATTCTCTTCTTGGTCTCGATCTGCTTCTCTTTCCGTTCATACTCTTTGCGGATGCGTTGCTTCTCTGCCTCCAGCAGCTGAAGCTTCTCGATGCTGAACTCCTCCTCCGCGGATATGGCGATCTCCTTCGCCTTCTCTTCGGCTTCTTGCCGGATGAACTCGACCATCTGCTGAACACGAGCCGATACCTCTGCGTCGTTCATCTTTTTTTTTTTTTTTTTTTTTTTTCCTCTTTGAAGGACGAAAAGAAATCCTCTAATAATAATTAAAAAAAAAAAAAAGAAGAAGAAGAGAGTCCCTTTCCTCACTCCCAGTCGCGTCACTGGACCGACGATTGTTTTTAATCTGTGGGCCCCCCCCGCCTCTCCCTTCACTTGCACTTTCTCTTCCGCAATCTCCTCGATTTGGGGGGTAGAAGGGGGGGAAGGGGGGTGAAAGAGGGGTGTTTTTTTTTTTTTTTTTTTTTTTTTTTAAGAAGGGTGTGGSGGRGGTGTTGGGGRGGGGTTGAGGAGGGRGGSGGSGGGGGGGAGGAGTGCCAAGTCTTTTCAACCAAGCACTTTTTTTTTTGTTTTTCCGTTCCTCTTACGCGCCTGATTCTCTCATCACCTCACTCTTTTCGCATGAACGTTCATCTGATTCTTCACCTGATTGTTCATCGCCCGCTTCTTTGGCAAAAAAAATTCTTCAAATGGAATCTTCACTCGATTGTTCCACACTCGATCATTCTTGATTGTACACGTGGCACTCTCGACGTAATCGTCGACATCCTCTCTTCATCCGAAGCTTCTGCAAGAAAACGTTTTCCTCAAAAAAAAAAAAAAAAAAAAACCTTCCAGGTGCAGTTACTTCCATTTCGCCTCCACCTGGATTCTCATCCTCTTTCTTCACCTCTTGTTTGTCTGATTCTTCCTCGGATAAATAACCCTCCTCCGATCCTTCGCCCGAAACTTCACCTGACACTTCATGTGACACTTCATGTGACACTTCATGTGACACTTCATGTGACACTTCGTCCCACGTGTGTTCGCCACGTGTCTTCGCTTCAGTCTTCGTCTTCACTTCATTCTACTTGATTAGCCCACGTGGTGCTACCTTCTTCCCCCGATTACAACGCGCGGTAATTACAGCTGCATTTGGCGTGTGTCAAAGCAAAAAAAAAAAAAAAAAAAAAAAAAAAACAGAGAAAATGAAGGCTGGTCAATCGCTGGGGTCAAAAAAGAAAGACACGCCAAGCCCGAAGCCACCGACA
This sequence comes from Chara braunii, assembly GCA_003427395.1. Taxonomy (NCBI): domain Eukaryota; kingdom Viridiplantae; phylum Streptophyta; class Charophyceae; order Charales; family Characeae; genus Chara; species Chara braunii. Next base: position 908,921 of record BFEA01000015.1, on the reverse strand, counting down.
GGCACAGAAAGCGAGGGCTGGTCCTTAAGCGAGGGGGTCAAAGAAATCCAAGAAGAAAAAGGTGAGAAATGGGAAGTCAACGCCTTAAGGACAAAACAAAACAAAAGTCAACGGTAGCTCAACACCCGCCATGTTCATGGAACAAAAAACCGTTCGCGAGGTGGGGACCCGTCCACTTTAACGTACTCGGGACTGAATCTGACCGCAACTGCGCGGGCAGAGACATCCGCTAAAAAAAAGTGCCCATGCTGTCCAACAACCTAGCATACTCGCGACTGAATCTGGCCGCAAATGCGCGGGCAGAAACATCCGCAAGAAAAAAGTGCCCATGCTGTCCAACAACTTAGCATACTCGCGACTGAATCTGACTGCAACTGCGCGGGCAGAGACATCCGCAAGAAAAAAGTGCCCATGCTGAGCGCCGCGGGGAGATACAGGCTTCCCCCGAATACAACGTACGGTCGTTATAACTGAATTTGGTGGTGTTGAGCGCTACCGTGTCGGGCCGCTACCATAGCCTACCATAGCCTTCTTTTTTTTCTTTTTTTTTTTTAAAGGCTACATAGCCTTCTTGCTATTCGAGTACAATACGCATGCGTTCTATTCGAACAGACGGTATATTCATATAAGGCGCATACGTTCTATTCGAATCATCTAGATATGCCTTATGTTGGGGGGAAGATGGTAGCCATAACTGCCTGAGGCACCAAGCAGCCGTGGCGGGGTGACTGTCCGATTCCTTTATCTTCTTTTTCTTTTTTGGGGATAATTTGGAAACTAGCCCTGTGAGTTGAGGTACATACCAAAATGCCCCTGCAGGGTGAGGGTAGAGCAGAATGCCCTTTTGGGCCGATTGTTTTGTGTCATGCCCCTGTCAGGCAGGTATGCAAATTTGCAATCTGGACCACCCCCCTTTGGGCTTTTGCAATCAGGGCTTGAAAACTACGCCAGGGGTATTTCAGAATTTTTTTATTTTTATTTTTTTCCAGAGGGGCAAACAGCTCTATTCACATCTTTTAGGGACATTTTGGCATATTCTCAACTTTTTTTTTTTTTTTTTTTTTTTTTTTAACACTTCCCTGCAATGCCAAAGGTGCTGATAAGAGCAGACACACATTGAC
>BFEA01000015.1:887800-902800 GCA_003427395.1 Chara braunii | reverse complement strand
CTAAGGTTTACCCATCTGTGTACAAGGTGGACTTCAACTGGACATTTATGCAAGGGAGAGGGGTGCGGAGGGAAGGGGTCTGGGAAGTCTAAAGGGGCCCAGGGGCAAGGAGGGGTCCATGCACGTCCAGTCATGAAAAACCAGGTGTTAGTTTTTCATCTCTTCTAACTGCTTCAGGCTCCAGTCCGGCCCATCCCCCCTCCATTTCACCTTAGCTATTACACCTCTCATGTTTGCCCCAGCCAGCTTGTACAAAATGTAGTGATAGCCTTCCCGATATCCTTTTTCGTCTTGTAGTAGTCAAGCTATGGCTTTCAAGTTAGTGCATGCCATCTCCACATTATCTCTATTAAACTTTTTGTTTAATTTGTTCTATGTTACGAATCCCCCCCAGAGGTGGCCATGTGCGGCCAAGGCCAGGGTCATGACCCCGCGGCCACGCCACTTTGCAACAGCGTGGCAGCTAGTAGGGACGGGGGGGCTGGGGGGGTGGAGGCTGATTGGGGTTGCGAAACCCCAACCCCAACCGCTTGCAGAATTTTTTTTTTGAAAAAGAACGAATTTCGGGAGGGGATGGGTTGGGTGTAAAAATGAATTTTCAACGAAAAAGAAATTTTGATTGATCGATTGATCGATTGATTGATTGACTGATTTATTCATTGATTGGGATTTGGTTTGGTGATTGATTGGTTGATTGATTGACTGGGATTGATTAATTATTGTTTGATTGATTGATTGATTGATTGATTGATTGATTGNNACCCGATGCAAGTGCTCGTAACACGCTACACAACCCTTGCGCCCCCCTTTCTCCCGGTCCTCTACATGATTCAGTCATCACCTCTTCTCCTTCCCCCACCCGGCAGTAGATCACCATCGAGTGGGTATAAGACCTACCCTTCCCCCACTTAGACTCGGGAGCATCTTCCTTGTCAACATCCAACAGAGCATACCAAGCCCCTGAGAGCCATAATAAGCATTTGGATAGACTGTTCCCTGGGAATCTCACTCATCATCTCTCGCCGCAGCAAAATCCGCCTCCTCGCCTCTTCTCCTCCCTTTCACCTGCCGACAACTCGATCTCTGTTTCATACTGAAACCACGTAGTCAGCTTCTGGCCCCCGTTACTTAACCTTAGGGAACACCTTCCCATTATGCTCCAAAAATGTAGCAAGTCGCCGAAGGCCGTACCCATCCGCTGATATACTTGCAGATATGCTTGCCGATTACTCACCATATCTATTTCATTCCAGAACGTACCTTGTCCCCCGTCGCTCAGAGTACCTTGTCCCCTGTCACTCAGAGTACCTTGTCCCCCGTCGCTCAGAGTACCTTGTCCCCCGTCACACAGAGTACCTTGTCCCCCGTCACACAGAGTACCTTGTCCCTCGTCACTCAGAGTACCTTGTCCCCCGTTGTCCACCGTCACTCAGAGAACATCTTCTCGACATGCCACAGAACGCAGACCCTACCCCTCTGCAGCCTGTTCTCCTTCACCAGCCGATAACTCACCACGTGTTTCGGTTCGAACCAACCTTACTCCCCCACACACACAGTTAGCTACCCTTCGGAACGTCTTCCCGATGTGCTACCGAACGCAGCAAGCCCCTGAAGACCATACCCATCTGCAACCTGTTTTTTTCACCCTCCTTCACCTCCTGATCACTCACCATCAGTTACGGTTCGAACCTCTACCTTAACCCCCACAGTCAGTTACCCTACTAGCCTACAGAACATCTTCCCGATATGCTCCAGGGCATAGCAAGTCCCCGACAATCATCATACCCATCTGCCGCCTGTTTTCCTTCCTTCACCTGCCAATCACTCACCTGTTCTCCTTCCTTCACCTGCCGATCACTCACCACGTGTTTCGGTTCGCACCTACCTTAACCCCATAGCAAGCCCCTGAAAACCATACCCACATCTGCAACCGGGTTTTTTCACCCTCCTTCACCTCCTGATCACCAACAAACTGTTTCGGTTCGAACCTCTACCTTAACCCCCACAGTCGGTTACGCTAGCCTTCGGAGCATCTTCCCGACGCGCTGCAGCAGAATGCAGCCAAGTGCCCAAAGGCAACCCCCCATCTATCTGCAGATAAGACTTGCAGATGAAGATCTGACCTAACGATCGTTTCCGTAATTATTTTTATGATGTGACAAGCTCTGCTAACTCTCATAGAAATGAAAGAAATGATAGAATACAATAAATCTACCAGCCCAGATTCGAAAGATTTCACCAAAGATGTATCGGAGCCTACCTTCCTTCGAGGGAGAAGAGAATTTTCCTGTCAGCGATAGGCTGCAGCAGCTCCGTCTGCGCTCCACTTCCAGATATCGTATGAAGTCCTATTGCCTCTGCATAGTCAGCTCAGCTAACGCATGCCTCTCTCCAAGCACTCAGTACATGAGAGAGGTAGAGAAAGGAAAAGAAGAAAAAAGAAAAGGAATTAAAAAAGAAGAAAAAGATCACAGACAAGGTGTTAGACTTCATCCGGGCGTTACAAGACGTAAGGTATTCTATACACCCAAAAAAAGGCATCACCATTCTGGCATGGAGCGACTGACACTCCATGGCACGGTTCCCCTCCAGCGCTGGCATGTGCAGCACTGAGATAAGAAGAAGAACAATGTCGCCCAGACGAAGAAGCTCAGATAGATGGTGATGATGACTTGCCTGACCTCTCTATCGCAACCACTCTGATTCTCAAAACAGTCTACAATGAGTGCACAGAATAACTTAAGCCCTCCCCCCCCTCCCCCTCTAGATGTGTATAAGAGACAGCACACACACACACACACACACAAACACACGAGAAACTGTTAACAGGGGCCCAAATATTGGCCGTTTTCATTGGCAATTGCAGTGCGAATTTCATCAAAAAATTTAAAAATAAACGATATAAGACCATAGTGCAAACATAAAAAAAGAAAACAGGTCAAAAAGAACGAAAAAAAAACAAAAAAAACACTATGAAACCCTAACACAAAGACACTGTCCTAGTCAAAATGAAGCATCCAACGAATTCAACAAAATACCAACTTTTTCATTATTGATCCAAACATGTCAAAACTGCACACATGATGTACCCTGAAGCACATATATATCACACAAAAATAAAAACAAGAAAAAAAACAAAAAATCAGCACAATATGACAGTTTCAGTGCAATTCGTTGCAAAATTCGTCGAAAATAACACCCATGGTTAACCGCATGTGACACACACACACACACACACACACACACATACACACTCGTGCACTTTTTCTCGCTTTTTTTTTTAATTGATTGATTGATTGGTGGGAGGGAGCCCCCCCCTCTCCTCCCCCCTCCTCCCGCCCGCACACACACACACACTCCCACACTTCTATTTTGTTTTTTTTTTTCGATTGATTGATTGATTGATTAATTGGTGGGAGGGCGGTCGCCTCCCGCCCCAACACGCGCATACACACACACACACACACACACACACACACACACACACACACACACACACACACACACACACATGCACACACACACACACACACACGCACACACACACACACACACACAACCAAAAAAAAGAAAAAAAGAAATCTTATTTTCTTGTTTTTTCGCAGTTTTTTATTTTTATTTTTTTTTACTACCAAAAAATATGCGATTTGGAAAAAGAACACCTACAATCCCTTTTTTTTACGTTTTATTTAGCAGGGGGAAAATCCGTAAAAATCGTGACCGCGACTTCAAGGCCGCCGTCCGCGATCGCGGCCACAAACGTGGCCGCCTGCCAAGTTTGACCCAGTGGTCGCGGCCGCGGGTGATACATAGGTTTTGTGACCTCTGGTCCTTCTATGCTCACCCCCTTCCTAGCTAATAGGCACCGTTGCCACCATTGCGCCCAAAGAACTGACAGTCTCAATAGTCTGTACATGTTCCCAGTAAAGGTCAGTGCTTCCAAATGGTCCGCCAAGACCAGGGTCAAGGGGTGTTTGGTATCATTCTACGCCAGATCCTATCTTACCCGCGTCAGGTTAGGCAGGCATTCAAACACTGCATAAAAATTCGTTTTATAGTTTATGTCCGTTTTTTTTGGGGGGGGATGCCCGGGCAGCATGGGCACCAAGGGACTCAAAGCCTCTCCTTTTTGTTCTAGGTTGATGTAGTCTACCAGCCAATCGTAGGTTGGCAAACAGCAATAAGCGATTTGCCATTTGAGGGAGGTGATCTTAGCTGGTTTGGTTTTCTGCTCATAGGACCACCAGATGGGCGTGAGGAGGGGCCGGTACACATTGAGATGTTTTGCCCATTTGTCTATAACCACGTCCCTGAGGTGGCATCTAAACCTAAGCATCTTGTACCTGGACTTGACTGATAGACTGTTGAGGCATATATGTCAGAGGAGGCGCCTATGTGAGCCCTACCAAGTTCGATTTTCATTCCAGCGGATCTAAGTGCAGATCTTGTATCCCCAGGTGGGGTTGGAAGGTGATTGTCTCCTCCACCTCCCCCATAACTCGTATCCTGAACAAGGTTGCTTCGTCCCTCCAATTGAAGGCGTTCGTATGCCGCTAGAGTGTATTCGCCCTTTCTATTTGATACAACTCTATCAGAGCATCCTACAGCTTGGCGCAATGGATCCTTCCTATCCTTATAGGTCCCCTCTAATGGTCACCCAATCCCTTCCAATAGGGTAGGTCCACGCCTGAGCATTTGGTGCCATGCCAGTGGAATGGTCTCTATCAGAGAGTCCAAATGGTGGCTTACGTGATGCCAATATAGAAAAAAGTCGTGCAGCTGCTCGGTCGTCTTCCAGTCACCCCGGTCGTGCTCTCAAAAAAATCTAAAAAACATATATGTTGTGTAAAATAACAATACAAGCAAGTTTTGTCTTGGGGTCATGTACAAGTTTGTTGCCAATCATGAGTTAAAAATAAAAAACCGAAAAAAATATATATGTTTTTAGTTTTTTACGAGAAAAAAATTATGTTCGCCTGAACATCTTCGCGAGCTGTTCACGCCCGAACAAGCGAACACGTTCGCGCAAACGTGAAGGGGTGCGAACGCGTTCGTTGTGCTACGGATAACTTGTTCGTTAAGCAAAATGCACAGTTTTCCTTTCTTATTGATCTTCACCATGATCATTCAACGAAACATTCGTGTGAAGTGTGAAAACCAACAAGGACCTACCATTTTCACCCAAATAGAACGCCCCGTCATTATAGTTGTAGTAATTGGTGCAACTTTTACTCCAAATGCAGCAATAATGACCAAGCGTTCTCTTTGGGTGAAGACAGTAGTAATGTGTTAACACCCCACCCCAGGGCATGTGACCATCTGTGCTTTCCTAGTTGCAACTGACCTTTCAGTATGGACTCCTTGAATTGAAAACTTCATGTGTCTATACAGCTATATGAAGACATCAGTTTACTCCCTCCACCTCGAGAGCCCCTAACCTGAGAAGTGTCTGAAACGTAAGTCCTATTTTAACAAACTCGCGCTTAGAACTTCACCTTAAGTGTTCTATTTCAGCGTCGAGGTCTCGCTACAGTACTTTTCAGATGCACACAAGACAGAAGTGATGGTCGTGTATCTTTCCAAGTTCAAGGGGAAGATTCATTCTCATTTTCCACAATTGGTAAGTGGTGGAGTGAGACCCTTAGTGTAAAAAAAGTCATCTTTGCAATTGCTTGTTACCACGAGGTTGTTACTCAGCATCCCAGAACAAAAGGAAAAAAAAAAAGCAATCGGTCACTCTTGGAAAAGTCGACATGACCCTCCTTTGCAATCCGAACTGAACCACCTTCCAACAGTCCATAGTTGTTCATACTGACATGCGGAATTTTTGCATGAATCAGACCGCTTTTACGATTTCTCTTGGATGACCCGGTTGCAATCACGGATATAAATCAGTTAAAAATTTCGCAGTCTAAGTGTGCCCTCAACCAAATTGGCATGTATCCGTTCTTCAATCAAGTCTTCAAATTCAGTGGTGTAGTTCTACATAATATATCCATTAATATATATTATGTATTTATTTATATATTATGTATTTATAATTTTATATATAATATATTTCTATTAATATTGTCTATTGTTGTATAATTATTATTTATTCTTTGACATATTTTGGTTAGATTCCAATATCTTTGATTTATATAAATAAAATCAATATAATAATAAAAACAAAAAAATACTTTAATAAAGTAATAAAAAATAAAAATATTTTATATTCATTTTATGTATGCTGTATTGAATGCTATAATTATTTGTTTTTCTTTAATTATTTATTTCTTTATCTTTTTTTAGCAAAGTGGGAAATTGCCCAGTCGATCTACTCGCGGACACATCTTGCCAAGGTGGTCGATTCCTAGGAGGGTAGGAATGCAATGAAGTGCAATAATTCAAGCGGGTTATATACTAATTTTACTCATCTTATCATTGTCGGGACTTGATCCCGCAACCTTGCTTTGTCGTGTTTGTCATTTTTCTCTGTTTGTGTTGTTTCTTTGTTTTGAGTTTTGCAGGACTTGATGCAGTGACGTGTAACTCGTGTGTTTTGTTTATGGGACTTGATCCTTGTGTCTATCACGAGTAATCTTTGTTTGGTAGTCTTAGACCATTTCACATTTCCCTTTTGCCTTGTCATAGGGGTACAACGAGGACGTAAGAGGGTCCAGACGGATCTTCCCCTACACTATCAACAACCTGCCATAGACTGTAATAGACAGGCAAACACTTCCGTGAGATGTCGTGTTCATCAGTTAATTTTGACCTTTTTACCCAAACCCAGTGCACAGGACTAATAGGACATGGTTGTCTATGTTTCTTAGCTTGTTCAATCATCCTCTTTTGTGATTTGAACGTGTTAGCTTTAGCCTTCTCTAATCTTCCTCATAGCTCTTGGCAAACTCGGCAGTGCTAGGGGTTAATTTGGGGGCTAAGCCTTATCGACAATGCTATCGAGAGCTTGTTTAGGGTCCCTACCCAGTGCAATCTGAAAGGGATGAAGCCCGTCGCATTATCCACAGAAGCATTGTACATGAGTTGTGCCCTGAACAAATGTTTGTTCCAATCTTGTTGATCTGGTGTGACCACAAGGCACAATAATTGAAACAAGATTTATTTCATCACTTCAGCATGCCCATTGGCTTCAGGATGTCTACCAGATGTCATGTCTAATCGGGAGTGGAGATCATCTTGACAGAAGGATCGTCACTCATCCCTGCAAAAGCGCAGGTCTGTATCACTCACAATAGAGGTTGGGTATCCATGGACACTCACCCACCTCTCAGTGAATACCTCTCTAACAAGAAGCATTCTAGCCTCGGCATGCAGTGGGATGAACTATGCATGCTTAGATAACCGGTCTACGCATAACATTACTTGTCTCATCCCTCGAGGGGTGGTCTTGCCTAGGTCAGTAAAGACTATAGACACAGACACACCTGGATTTTCAAGGATTGATAAACGTTTGAACAGCGTAAGTCTTCAAGGACCTGAAACGACTGACGTTTTTCATTTGTGGACCTTATTCATTTGGCGTCGAGGTCTCGCTACAAATCTTTTGTGGACCTTATTCATTCGGCATAGTTCACATGTCTCTAAGTAGTGGATTATGTCCTCTTTCATTTTTTACCAGTAGAACCGTTGGACCAAAGCAGCATAAGTCTTCAAGGACCTGAAACGACCACATGCTTCATAACTCTCTTAAATCATATTGGTTGTGATCTTGCGATCATTCGAGATGCCCAGATGTTCCTCACCCTCACTCATAGAATATAGGAGATTTGAAGTCAAGGCATAGTCTGACTCAAAATTGGGATCGGCTTGTGGATTTTTGGCAATGGGTCGAAAGATAGGGTCATGAGGCAATGCATCAACAATGGTCAGGCGAGTGGAGTCTCCAAACGAATAGGTCTAAGCAATAGCAACAAAATTGTCAAGCCCATGAGAAAGTGCATCAACAAATCTGTTATAACATGTTTTTTTGTGCTTCAATTTAAAGTGAAAAGTGTCAATGAACCGAATGTTCCTCGCCAACTTATTGCGCAAGTTTGTTATTGTCTGAAGTCTCTATGCAGCTCGACGTCTGAAATAGAACACTTAAGGTGAAGTTCTAAGCGCAAGTTTGTTGAAGTCTCTTTGTGCTCAAAGTTGCTATTGCCTGAAGTCTCTATGCCCCTAGCTCTTCCTGATGCATACAGTTGAATCCTTAGTTCACCATTTCCCTTTGGGACATAGAGACTTGGTGCCCCATACTCAGACCAACCCTTCTCGGTCAGTGTCTCTAGCTACTTCCTTAGCTCATTTAACTCAGCAGAAGACATCTTATACACTCAGCCCTTTAGAGGGCTAGAGTGAGGGAGGATCTCGATGCGGTGGCTAGTATTCCTATACACAATTCCAAAAGGTTTTTGAGTTAAGTCAGCATACTCAACAACGACTTTCTAGATGATGGGATCACAATGAGGAATGGTTGAATCAGCTTGTGCCACGTAGGCCACAAATAGATTTCAGTGGTCAATTTGTTTAGATAAGTTGCAGAATTATGATGCCTTCAGGCAATAGCAACTTGTCTTAGGATGATAGTCTGTTGCTAAGACACAATGTCTAAGCTCACCCTGGTGAATCTTTAACTGAATACAGGGCACAACCCAGTTAATACATGGATTAGTTGCCCTACACCATTTCAGGTTCAAAACCAAATCAAAAACATGTGTGGGAACACACAGAAGTTCAAACTATGTCTGACTTCTCCTTCTGCATCAAAGGTGACTGATACTCCTTTAATAACCTGTTGGACTGTGACAAGCGGGGCAAAGGAAGTTTAGTTTAGCACCACAATCTAACAGTGCCTTGATACGGGTTCTGCTGATCAAAGGTTTGAGAAATATTAGATCTGACTTGAATTTTTTTTTCTCCTTTAGTTGGAGATGAAGAGTGCAAAGTTGATCAGTCTCCTCCCCATATAAGGGTTCATCCAAGAAGAGTTCACTGTACGAATACAGAGAGTCAATTGCAATCTCCACACACACAAGCTCATGGACGGATTAACCTTCCACAACAGAGGGTGAATGTCGTTTGGTAGGGCCGGCTGCTACCTTTGCTGGCTTGCTCAATTTTTTGAACCCTTGCTGCCTCACGTAGGGCAGTCTTTGACGGAATGCTTTGCGCAACGCAGATTAACTCCCTAATTCATTCTCTTTTGCCATATTCCCTCTGCAATTTTAAGATCTCCCCAAGGGAATGTGGCAGGATCCATGGGATTAGCTGGACATTAGGTGCCATTTCGGAGGTTGGGTGTCTGTTTGTCACTTGGGCGCTTGCCTGAACCCTTGGGACTGGTGGTCTTTTGGGGTTGAAACTGACTTTTGCCCTTCATGAAGCTTATGAGAGTCTGACTCAACAACAGGCCCGCCCGATCTGATGAATCTCTTGCACGTAGCCCAGCAGAGAGAGCAAGTCCCCGTGGTCAGAACCTGCAGAGTCATCATCAGAACCTGCAGCAGAAAATCCTCCCTTTTCCCTTTTCCTGTTCTGGGAAAAGGAGGTGTTCCCCTTATGGGAAGAGGAGTGGAGATAGAGGGTGGCCTCAATATCCAGTGCCGCCTCACCAAAAGACGTCAAATCCTTATGGCCTCAGTGCACAGGGTCTTGCAATATGTGTCTGGAGCAGCTCTGACAAACCATGTCAGTTTGTCCTGCTGAAATATTTACAAACCACATGTTGATGTTAGTTCTTGTTACAACATACAGCTTGGAGAGAGATCCTCGCCATTTACCCTGGCCTAGTCTCACAAGCTCATCAGCAGCCCTGCAGGCCATTTCCTTGTCAGCAAACCTGGTTTCTAAACCCTTTTTCTTTCTTTTTCTTAAACCACCAGTACTTGGGTCAGCTATCGGCCGCGGCCCTTCCCCGTTAAAGCGCCGCGCCTGTCGGGCTTCGGGGTATCGAACGACAATGGCTGGAAGCACCAGCCACAAAAAAGTTGAAACGGCGCCCTGACAGTTCGGCGAAACTTGGCGCCCAGGAGGTCGGCCAGCTTGACATCAATAGCTGGGCCAAGTACTGGTGGTTTAAGCCACACGGCTGGGAACCGGGCCCGACATTATAGATGATGAAGAGTTTCTCAAAAAAATTCAGATCCTGATGTACCGAGGGTCCTCCCGAGCACGAAAAAAATAGATGGAAACTCATACAATCCCCTCTATGAACACGCCGGTATGGCCGTTTACAGTGAAAAGGGGGATCTCTACCAGGCCTCATGCCCCCATCAGGCTACGTTACAGAATTGCACCACCTTGCTCCAGCCTCCAGCCCGCATTGCGCCAGCTCCGACCCCGATGACCGCTGAGACTGCCCCCACAAACAGCCTCCCAGATCTCTTTCAGGCCTCACGCCCCCTTTAGGCAATGTGACGAAGTTGCGCCACCGCGCTCACCGCGCCCCAGCTTTCGTCCAGCGTTGCTCCAGCATTGGTCTTCGCGGGTCGTTGTATTACAACCAAACTCAGCAGAGTCACAGATGGGTTGGTGGATACCACCTATTCCCGGCACCTCCTCGAGAGGCAAAACCAATTTCTAGACCCTGAAAGACAGTCTCCTGACTAGTCAGAAACATTCAATCATCTAGCTGCTTTTCGGCCTTGTTGGCCTCAGAAGTTGCCCACTTCAACGCAGCCCCTGCCAGGAGGGCCACTATGGCTCCGACCTTGTCCACTTCTGGACAGGTATAGCCCCTGAGGTACAACCTCATTTGGGCTATCCATAGCTAGAATCCGATCCCGACGCGGGCAATGTGCCAGGATGGGGTTGTTGTGGTAGTGGGGTCACGGTTGGGAGGGTAGGAGGAGTAAGTGGAGGTATAGTAGTAGTGGTGGGAGATGATGGAAGCTACCTAAAGAAGTCATCGGATAGTCGTTGCAGGGCGGAGGGTGGCATCCATCGAGGCCAGTCTGGTCTCTACACCTGCGATCCTGTCATCCCAGGCCGTGAAAACGCTCCTGGTATGAGTGGATTCCAACAGGGCCCACTCTGCAAGATTCTGAACAATCTCATAAATGCGGCCAGATCCTGAACAATCTCATGCGGCCAGATTCTGAACAATCTCATAAATGTGGCCATCAGACTTGGCCTCATTAAATCTCCCCAGCAGCTCAGCCTATCTGGCTGCTGTCTTTCCTATCTGGGACGCTTCTGCCTTTTCTCTCTCAATTCTTTCCACTTCCCTCTGAGGTTTGGCAAACCTCCTCAACCTCCACCATTCTGGTCTTTAACTTTTTATTTGTCAGATAGATACAAATAAAATAAAAGTAAAATAACTCAGATTACAGTTCACACTCAGAACCCAGGTAACGAGAGTTACTGTGCTGTGTTTAAGGGTATGGCGAACATGGCAGGTAGTGTCAAATGTCAGAAAACAGTCTGGGAGGTTTCAAGCTCCGGCAGACGGCCAAAACAGTCAATGGAACAACTATGTCTGAGCCTGGAACCCGATCAGAAATACAGAGTTGTTTTTGATCAGGCTCACCGCAGAGCCTTCCCAAAAACATTAACATTCAGAGAGATAGTATTATTTATGCAATCAAAGAAAAAAAGATAAAACCGGAGCAGATCTCTTTAACCGCAAGTGCAGTCTGGAAAATCCATTGCTCTAATCAAGATAGGAATATGTCATTTGACTGACCACCTGACATCTGACGTAGACAGAAGTCATTATTAACTGACTAACCCTTTTCTGATTGCCTTTAGTAATTGCCAACTGACAAGACTGACTGACAGACCAAAACTGACCGCTGGGACAGACGCCATTTATGGTTGGCACTTGCAGAACTGACTGGCAATCCCTTGAGGTCAGGGTACGTCAATAGCATTCCCCTCGTCAGATTAGAACGGACTCGGAGAACGGAAAGGGAGAGCGACTAACACCGACCAAGGATAACTGACAACCAATCTGATCTAGACTGCACACCGACTGACGCTGACAGAGACTGACAGGGTCTGACATCAGGCTAGAAAATCCACGGAACGAACTCACTTAAGCAATCCTTGATTGATGATATCTGGTTGGTCAAGGAATACTCTTTGGTTGATTGACGTCGACCAACCACTGCAGCAGATTATCGACCAGTCCGATGTCAACGTAATTATACCTGCAGTGAGTATTCCGCTGAGTCTTCCAAGCAAAGAGCTTGTCAAAGTGACCCCAGCAGCGGGCCAAACGGTTGTCCCCTGCCGTCTGCACGCAAGGTTCGCGACTCGAGGGTCACCTGACTGACACTCAGTCTACCGCGCCACTTAGGGTTGACGCACCGGTCAAATCCACTCTCACCGCGGCTGAAACTTCACACGATCGTTCCACCACCGCTCCACATCTCCTTTTTCTTCTTTTTTTGCTGCGGTAATTCTCCCCTCCCACACTACCTTTCACCGTTGAAGAGAGCGGAGGACACGTCCCTACTCCAACCGCCGCGCAGAGGAGGTTGCCACTCAATTGCTCGCCGGTGGCACACAATCGCAGATCCGATAGCAACTGTTACGAACCTTATTGAACTTCAATCCACCGCGAATTCACACGTTCCCATTCACGCATGCAATTGCAGAGAAGACTGGAAGGAGGCAGATCCACACAAGACCGGAGAGAAGATATGCACAACAAAAGCTCAAAATGCACAGAGAATAGAAAACAAGAATTTCAGTTCTCCAATCCCCCTTCCTCCTCCTGCAATCAACCCAGAGTACTTTATTCCAAGAATCACAACAGCGTTCTCAACAACCCCAAACAACAAAAAACAAATGTTCAACGAAGTAAGCAGGAGTCTTCTTCTTCTTCCTCCTCGCCAGCTCATACCCCTCCCTGGCTATGGCTGCCATAGCCGCAGTAACCCCACAGCTGTCACAAGGTGCTAATCTGAACCAGCAACCCCAATGATAGCAGCGCAGCGCGCGCACGGAAGTGCAGCGCTGGAAGTCCTGATGAAGAAGGAGACGATCGATCCAGCACTTTGACGAAGACGAAGTTCCTCATGAGCAGATATGGCTGCCAAGTGGAAAACAGCAGCGCCCAAACCCAACAACACAGTCCTGTGGAAGCTCTCATGCAGAGCTGCAAAATAGCAGCAGTGCAGTCTTCAACTTCCTTTCCCAACCCCAGCTATGGCGGGGCTTCGAGGAAGAAGATGCCCTCGCCCAAAATAGCACACCAGCGCTCCCCAGTCAAAACGAGATGCGAAAGGCCCGAAACTAATTTCCTGCCCACTACTTCTACCCTCTGCCTAGACCTACGACCGATTCCAAAGGCAACAACCCAAGACTCAGCTGTATCTAGATGAAAACGGGGAAAAGAGGACCTAGACCTATGACCTCAAACAGAGACTACTGGTGACAGACTCAGGGATCAAGTACCATAGGGCGCAACACTCACAAACAAAACACACGAGTTACAGGTCACGGGATCAAGGCCCGAAAAAAGCCAAAACAAGCCCAAAACAAGCCCAAAACAAAGAAACAACGCAAACAGGGCAAACTGACAAACACAGCAAACCACGGTTGCGGGATCAAGTCTCAACAACGACAAGATGGGCAAAATTACTATACAGCCCGTTTACAGCGCTGCAATTCATTGCATGTGCCTGCGTGTGTGTGTGTGTGTGTGTGTGTGTGTGTGTGTGTGTGTGAGAGAGAGAGAGAGAGAGACTGTGACACTAAAAAAAAAGCAGGACTGTGCCAGACTGTTCCGTCGGACTTTCACCGACTCATCAGGAGTGTGTGTGAGTGTGTGTGTGTGTGAGAGAGAGAGAGAGAGAGACTCAGAGCCTGAAATTCCAGCAAAAAACTTAAAAAAGGCATTTTGAATCTCTGTGGTTCCTGGTAGCACCTTTTTGCAGGCAGTAAACACTACTTTGCAGTTCCAGTTAGAGGGCATGTACTTTTTTTGTTGCTAGTAGCAGTCTTTTCAGCGAACCTCGGATTGGCAATTGCATTTTTCGCAACCTAGAGCGAAAAAAAAAAAAAAAAAAAGGAGTTGAGAATCTTGAGATGCAGCAGATAAGGCTGCATGCACTAATATGGATGATATGGAGACGACGATGCCAGCAAACACTTCCACAGCCGAGGGCCCCGAGTCCGGTCATTTGGGACAACCAAAGGGAGGACCTGCAGCTGGAGTACCATGTGGACTGCGCTCAGGCCAAACGACTGATAAAAGCGGGACCCAGAGAAGAAGCCCAGCATCCGAGAAGACAACGTGCAGTCACTACAGCGGTATTTCGTGTACCTTCAGTCAAAATACAGCTATAATGACCGTACGTTGTATTTGGGGGAAGAAGGTAGGCCCTTTGGATTGTCACCTACCTGACTATATCCACTCGAGACAGGGGCTACTCCCCATCTGCCAACATTTTGGATGACGCATCTGGACTCGAATTTGTCCAGATGCATTCAAACTGTTGGCGGATGGCGAGTAATGCAACTAGGCCCTTTGCATTGTCACCTGCCTGACTCTCCACTCATGACAGCTTGGAGTGCACACATTGGGTTTCTATGTTATGACACCCTTCAAGACCTATATGAGATTATGGGCCTCACTCCTCTAGGCTAACAATTTATATGTCCAATGCATTTGGACACTTCCTGGGAGTTACTCATAGATTGTGAGGCCTGGTTGCTCTGATATAGTTTATCCTTTACCATAGAATCAATATCGTTATCATCATCAGCAGACGCTCATTATCACCAGTTTCTTCAGCTTTCCCATCATCATCATCATCGTCATCATCATCGTACTGGTAGTACCAGCGGCATTGTCAGCGAAGAGTTCATGAGGGACGCTGGACCCGATTTCCCACAGGTGTATCTCCCCACCACAACAAGGCAATATCCACTTCACTGTTTAGGACCGGAAACCTAGCTTGTCGACATTCATAATCAGGGTGCTGATTTACCAGAACTGTAAGATTCTCTCTCTCTCTCTCTCTCTCTCTCTCTCTCTCTCTCTCTCTCTCTCTCTCTCTCTCT
>BFEA01000015.1:848928-858928 GCA_003427395.1 Chara braunii | reverse complement strand
TATCCTTGGAGCCCGTTTCGGCCCCGCGGTAAGGTGTCGTATCTCCCGACACCCCCGACATCCCGTACTAAGGAACTGCTATGCCAGCCTCAACCCTTAAGCTACGTACTAGGAGGATAACCAACCCTGAGCCGTGGATCATGGACTATATCTATTAACCCTGGAGAACCCTAAGTTGTATGATAAACTGTGAGAGCTAGACAATCCTTCGTTCCCTCGTATGTCCCTGAAGCCCGTTCCGGCCCCGCGGTAAAGTGCAGTATGCACCCCCGACATCCTGTACTAAGGAACTGCTATGGCAGGCTCAATCCTTGACTACGTACTAAGAGGATGGCCAACCCTAAGTCATAATCTGGTATTGAACACAAGACCTCATGTGAATTGTGCAAATGACCTAACCTGTTGACATATATTGTGAAGTAGTCTGAAGTTGTGCTCTGCTGGGCTCGAGTAAACCAGACTGTACAAACCACCCAACAGTCACGTGACCACCCATAGACCAAGAACATCAAGATACCCTATCATCGCCCATTCCCAACATACAACAACTGTGAGCTACCTCTTGGGTGGTGTGCAAGCAGTGTTTGTAATAGCTAACATGCGTCATCTTATTGCAAGGAGGTGTGTGTCCAGCCGTGCGTCAATCTAACGCCCTGTCGGTGTCCATGCGCAAGGCTGCAATCGAGTTTTGAACCTGCAACCTTATACCACAATGCCCATTTCCATCCGGTGCTCTAACCACTGAGCCACATCAATGCGAAAAGGATATCATTGAGTCAATCCCCCTAGCCTGGTTCCAAACCCTTATACAAGTTCCCTCTCCGCAGGAGGTAGCCATCCAAAGGAACACAGGGCGGGTCGGCCTAGTTCATATGCAGACTCACAGAAAGCCCTAACAGAACATTACACTACTAACCACGCCAATGTGCTGAGGGGCAGCAGGAACCCATTCGAATAGATGGATAAAGTAGTATTTCACAAAGTCAGGGTATTAGAGGAGGGGGGTAGTGAATTGCCTTCCAACCGCAAACAAACATTTCCAACCTGGCCCTTGACCAGCAGGAGTTGAAGCGGAACCTGCCCCAGACACAATCACCTTCACCCCAAAGATAGATCTTCCTGCACAAACTATTCGTCAAGTCCACCTATTGGATGATTAGACCCAAGAAACAACCGAGGGATATAATTATCGACCAGTGGGCCAAGCACCTCAACTTAGACCGTCGCCTCCTTATGTCGATACGATGGTTCCAGGAACAAAATCCTTGATCAGTGAAGGTCACATCACCTCAATGGCAGAATGTGCATTATTGTTTGCCAACAAACAATTGGCTAGTAGAACATTCCTACCTGGAGCAGAGGGGATTAGCAACCCGCTGGTGCCTGGGTGTCTGCAACTATTCCCTTCTTACAAAAGGGTTGAGATGATCGAGCACATTTTTAAGTAATGCCCGATTACACAACACACTTGGAGGTGGTGGGAAGTATGTGGAGGAGAATGGATATAGGGACACCCTGACCCTGGTCCTGGCAGGCAATATTGGCAGGGCACTGTTGACCCCCACACGAAGTTACGACCTTCGGGGACAATATATACAGGATGGGTTGACAGACGATAATGTGAGCCTTATGGTGGCAAAAATGTCTCTTGGCAATAGAAAAACTGCAAGTAGACGGAGGCAAAACTACAAACAAAATACAACAACAGATTTAGCTGGAGCTAACAAGTAAGTGGCTTGCTTTGAAGTCGCAGTTGGATTTTCTCCAACAACATGGGGATGTAAGTCGAGCAATCACTGGGTTTTGTAAAGATTGGTTAGGTGGGGAGAGGAGGGGCTGGAAAACAGGAGTAAAATGGAGCAGAGATCAATTAGACAGACAGGTGGACCTTGCAGGAGTGAGAGATTACCGACTGAGTTTCAGAGACTGGAAGAGCATTGATCCTCCTTTCCCACAGCGATGTGACGCCCAACCTCACGCCCGACGCGACTTCCTAATCGGAGTGTGAGTGGGTCTGGAAGTGCGAAAAAAGGTATGCCAAGGATTTTTGGGAAAGTGGGTGTGGATTCTCAAGTCGGAACTGAGATCTCCTGTGGCAAGTTTTAGAGATTGCGAAGGTTAGGTGGATAGGTGTGGATTGGGTCTTATGCTTCAGAAGGCGGAGCTATCGTCTCCGTCGGGTCCGTCGTGTGGGTCGGTGTCGTGTTTGGTGGACCGTCGGGACGTTATGGCTATCTCGTTGGTTGGTCACTTGTCGAGGTCCCACTCGACAGATTCGTTCGTTTCCGGTTAAGTAAGGGAAGTTCAGGGGTTCCGCCCTGGGCCGTGCAGACAAGCGAGAGTGCTCCCAGTATCCCTGAAATTCTCGATCCCTCAAACACTCATGGTCAGTGATGTAAACGGGGGCATCGAAATTCATGCTGCAAGTTGGGGTGGAACGCCAGCCGTTCGAGATTTAGTCGAGTTCAGGGTTTGCGGACGTGCGTGTAGGCAGCGATCGTCTCCGGCCGAGCCTACACGTACATACCCGAGCCCTGTCCTTCAGTCAGAGGGGAGGAAGTCAGTGGCTCGCAAGATAGATCATCCTATAGTGAGACAACCTTCCAATAGTCTAGCATGCCTATCTAATTCATGCACAAGCAGGATTACGCCTATCATCCATGCATCTAGTTTTGAATCGAGGTCCATGCAACTCTTCCTTGGCCCATCATTCCGAAACCACGCAAGGTCGAACCGTCGGGGATCAATCAATTAGACCCATCAATCTAAGAGGACAGAGAAGGAGAGGGGAAAAAGACAATCATTCATCAACACCCGAGGAGAGCAAATGAAAACATACACGTCAACAGGAAAGAGCAATGACAAGTCCGAATGCCGATCCAAAAAGGAAAAAGAGGGGTGACTTGCGCCGAATACCAAAATTGCTCAGAAGGAAAGAAGAAGAATCAAAAATGGCTTAGAGGGATAGAAGAAGAAGCTTATCGCACACTTCCCACCTCTCTCTCTCTCTCTCTCTCTCTCTCATCACCCCGATGCGGGCAATCCGTCGCCTCGCACCCACAGAGAGTTGCCACCCCGCTTGATTCAAGCATGCAAGCCAAGTTCGCCCGTGTGCCGAAGTCCGTCACGGCCCCACGTCCACCCCCCACGCTTAGCATCAGCTCGTCGGAAATCCCAACTCTCTACTCACCTGCCAGCTTTCGCTCGTTAGTCGATCCTCTCGACCGGGCTAACTTCCAAAATTCTTAGAGAGCGAGTTAATCACGCTTATGAAATTTATAGCATGCATGCGTGTAAGCGCGATACCCGGGATTGTGTCTGAGTACGGGGAAGGAGGAAGGGAGTGCCTACGACTGCATGGCCAGGCCGCGACGTGGGGGACGTAGCCTCACTCCACACATCGATCGAGTCATGTACACGTTCAGGCCAATAGAACAGAGGAAGAAGTACGCATGCACGGAGGCGCCACAAAAGATACCAAGAGCAAGGGAATTACAGTTGCAATTATGCCCGCCAAAACAAAATTTACAGTTACACTTAGGATTAAGGCGCGGAGAAATCAGAGCACAGATCTTGACGCGGCATGGTGTGCGCAAGCAAGAAGCGCTATGCAACAAAAAATTGAGGAGCGCCTAAATTCCTAATTCTAATTCCTAGTTGTAAAAAGAAATTCCGACAAAGCAATTTCTGAGAGCCCGCGGCGGCTCAACATCAGTTGAAAATTCAAAAAAATTATTTCCGCGCGCGACAACGCGCCAAAAATGCCTGATTCCCACAACAGAACAAGAAAGAAGCTATGACAACAATTATTCGTCTCGCTCGCTAAGGTGCGATCAACTACCAACCGTCACGGGACCAGGCCAATCCCCCCCCTCTCCCAAAGGACGCGAAAGCACAAGGACACGTAAAGCAAGGGCATCCACACAATTCATCAGACCATCTTGACTCAACCCGTTTCAACCCCCGACGTAGCCTCGCGCAGAAGATTATGCGATTGCAGAAAGGAGTTCGTCACATATGTGACGCCCAGGGGGTTCCAATCTTGAGGAAGCTCCTGCTTGTTCCTTCAATCATCCGTCGATCTCCGACGGTCGACGTGGAGTTGACACGTGCCACTTACCGTAAGATGAGAGTGTGGAAGTCATCCAGGTGACATTCGCGACTCCGATCTAAAGGTTGTCGGGGAAAGTTAGCCTGATGACAGGAGGAGGCAGAGGGGGGTGAGCCTGTGGGAGGGGTGGCAAAAAGCGGTTTCGCTCTCGATCCCCAGTGGGGAGCCGAGTGTAATGGACGGTGAGATGTATGCTGGGGAAGCGATGATCTTGGTGAGGGAGGGAGGCAAGGTAATCGGGATAGAGGGTGCACAGGGTGTGGGGGATCGAGGCGCGAAGATCCTCGTAACCTTCGCACGCGGGGATTACGCCCGAGATTATACAATATATTTCTATATTGTTGTAATCTCGCCATGCTGCGCTGAAGAGGAGGATGCGGAGGGGGAAAGTGGTTACGATGGAGCGAGTGGAGGTGTGTGGGAAGATGGTGACACCGAGACGGGTGGAATAGAGCTGGTGGAAGAGGGAAGGGGGGAAAGGATGCCAGTCGGAGGGAAACGGGGATCGACCCGCGATCCGATGGATGGCGAGGAAATCAAGGGGACGGCGGGATAATGACCGGGGACGAAGCCCGAGTGCCCTCATCTCCACGTAGGCAAACGGTGGGCCTTTGTGGTGGAGATGATTGAGCCGGCGTTGGACTTTTTTTGTGGCGTCTCCTGCTAATCTGCCGTGGCGACGCCATCTTCACTGGACTCCTCTCGCGGTGGCTTTGGGTTGCGTGCCAGATTGTCTTGCAGCAGCCGCGCGTCCGAATCCTGGACTGGGTGCTTCCCTTCTGCCCTCTCCCGTCGTCTCTGAGCCGCTGCTTAGTCTTCCTCCTTACTCCGTCCGCCGGAATCGCCTGATTCGTCCGACCCACTCTCTTCCGACCCGTCCTTTTCAGATTCGTGATAATCTGGGTCGTCCGATCTGACCTCCGATTTTTCTTCTCCGTTCGAGTCTTCCCTTTCCTCCTCCTCTTCGTCTACCTCTTCTTCTCCCCCCACCTCCGCTCTTCGGATGATCGGATCCCACAGAGTGATTTTGGTCACATCGATGACCAAATAGTCGCCCGAAGAAGGGAGGTAGATGTTGTCGCCGTCGAGTTCCGTGCACGTGGACCACAGTAGCTATGGCGCCAACGTACGAGGAAGCGCCGCTGGTGCAGACCGCTCGTCACAGCGTGAAAGGATCTCCAGAGGCAGATCATCTAGGAGTTGGGCTAGGAACACCAGAACTTCGCTCGTAATTGGCTCGAGATGTCAGTCCCGCACCTTCCCGAAAAGTATCCCCAACAGTTCTCCCTCAGTGTCCGTCATCCAGGCTTGGACGATCAGCAGCTCCACCTCATCATTGGGAACTTCGTCTTCCTCCTCTTTATCTGTCGGCTCGGCCCAATGAAACACCAGCTCGAAAAGGCAAAAGTTGAGTGCGACGTACGCGTGTCACCACTCCGCCCACTTGCCCAGGTCCAGGATTGGCATGTCCAGCCGCTTGATTCGAAAGGAGAGGGGAGTGTCCGTGGCGGACTGCCAGAAGGTAGGGAGATCGGAAGGAAGCTCGAAGGTCGAAAGGCGATGCCGGTTCATTGAGGCGGAAGCTACAGGAGGACGATATTCGTCTCGTCAGGAGAGATCCGGAGTTGGCTGAGATCAATGTCGTTCGTGGAGTTGATCCGATCGCCAGGTAGCGCTAACAGCTGGACCCAGGCGGCCGTGAGATCCCGCGCCCAGAGTCGCAGTTGTCGGAAGATGCCTGTATGAGCCGCCGGATGCAACGCCATACGATCGTCGGTGAAGGTGACGATCACTATCATGTGGCTAACGCCTGTTGGAGACAGCTGCAGAAAAGCCGATGCCTCGACCAACACTCTCGCCCGCTCGCTAGTTCGCGCGAACCGAAATTCCGCTGCCACGTGGATGGCCGTCGTATTGAAGAAAGTTGCGAATCGGAGCAGATCTGGACTCAATCGTGGCCGTTGTACTTGCCGGATCGACGAAATATGCGCCCCGGGTCTCATAAGACGCTTGCTGATGACCTGCTCGGTGGAAAAACTCATGGCGATGGGGGAGAAGGTAGAGATGAAGGCTGAGAGGAGGGATTGTCAGAGTAGTCGAGTTCGGGGTCATCACTTTCTTCTTCAGAATCGAAGGACGACGTAGTCAATGGAGGAGAAGGAGAAGGAGGTAAGGGACGAAGGTCGGACATGTGTCGAATGATCGGTCGAGCCAATTGGCTTCCTGAGACTTTCGACGCAACTTGAAGCCGCACTGTATTCACTCCGCTAGGACCGAGCTCGACTATGTGAAATCGCCCGAAGAATCGTGGCGCTAACTTGCCGTGGCTAGCACATTCCTGGCCCAGCGTTCCCATTTCGGGCCTCATAGCTCCGGACCTGTCGCCCGTGGGCCATTTTGGTCATTCGCTGTCTTTTTTCGGGCCAACTGAGGGAGGGTTTTTTCCATCAACTCTAAATGGCGTTGGGCCTTGTCCTTAACCGCGACCCTCGTGGTTCTTCGCGCTAATGGTCGTTCGACGACAATGGGCACTATCGACCTAAGAGGCTGAATCGACGCCTTATCCACCGTGCAGACTGGACAGTTTTTAACAGTGAATTTAACATCGTCCCGGATATTGGACCAGTACCACTCATTTTTGTCAATCGCGGCCTCCATGATCCTGACAGCAAAGTGAGCGGCGGTTTCCTCGTGGGCCGCCTTAACCCAGTCGTACCTCATGAACGGATGAGGCACTGACATCTTGATCCCACTGCCACCAGTCTTTCGTTTTTCTAGCCATTCGTCGTTCCATCGGTAATCCCGCGCCCTCTCGTTAGCCCGCCTCCGATCTTCCGTGGTGAATTCTCGGAGGGAGTTTCCGACCACTATTGCTATCAAGACGACATCCGTCCATACTTCGGCACGCTGAAATCGGCGTGTCTTTTCTAATCCTTCGAACTTGGCTTCGAGGAATCGAGCCTCTGTCGGGATTTTGTCGGTGCGACACAAGGGACATAACCAGGGTTCATCTGAGCTCTTGTATTGGATACAGGAGTCGTGAGCTCGGAAGACACACTGTTGATAATCTATCTATTCCACATACCCTTCCCCACTAGGACGCATAGGAACCGAATACAAGAGTAATATTGCTTCCCAAAAGTAACAGAGCTTGTTAGGCAAGGAGAGGAAAATAGAGGATGAGAGGGGGGAAAGGGGGGCCCTGGTATTACCTTCTCCACCCATCGCGATCGTGTCCACGTGTCACTTCCTGGAAGGACGGGGGATAATGGCCACTTCTCCGTATGGGGGTCCCTTGGCTGACTTCGGCTCTTTCCACGGAGTAATCTCTTCACCTTTTGCTACCTTGCTTGGCCGATGCAGTCGTGTCAACCCATCCTCGTTCCCGTGCTTTTCCGTCTTTCGATGAATGATGTCGAAATTGTACTCCTGTAGCCGAACTGCCCATCCGACTCGTCCAATCATGCCCGTGTAGTTGGTAAGCCTTTTGAGAGCTAGCAGGGGCTCATGATCTGTGGGGAGGAGGAACCCCTGTCTGTATGGATACGGTGATGAATTCCCCAGACGACCACGTAGCACTCGCCTTGTGGGGCCGAATCGTTCCTTCTCTCGTCAGGTACAGTTCGCGGAGCGTACTGGATGACGTGTTCACAACCGTCCTTCCCCTTCTGGGCCAAAATAGAGGGATCGCCTCAGGTTGCCTGTCCGTAATGAGAATGAACTGTTTCCCAGGATCAGGCCGAATCAAAATAGGTGTTGAAGCCAGGACCTCCTTCAAGGTGACAAAGGCTTTTTCGCAGTGGCTGGTCCTTCCATAGGAGGTTCGTTAGAGGCCGAGCAATTCCCGTGAACGCCTTAATAAACCTCCGGTAGTACGAGGCCAATCCCAGAAACGCTCGAACCTGCGTCAGCGACGTAGGCGTGGGGGCCTCTCGAACTACTTCGACTTTTCTTGAGTCTGGCCTCAAGCCCCCTCGAGTCACTACGTACCCCAGGAACAAGATCTCCGAGAGGGAGAACTCACTCTGCTCCAGCGCGATCTTGAACCCAGCATCTCGCAACGCCCCCAACGTCCACTCGATGTGCTGAGCATGTTTGTGGAATGATTCAGAATACACCATTGATCTTGCCCTAGGTCAGTCGAGTCTTATTGACGAAGTTCTGAAAGGTGATGTTCATCACCCTCTGAAAGGTCGTCGGTGCATTGTATATCCCCATAGGACAACGAACCCACTGCCACGTGCCTTCGAAAAGTATGAACGCCGTCTTCAACCGATTCTCCTCCTTGACTAGGATATGATGGAACCCATGACGGATATCACTAAAATAATTGGCACACCCAATCTTATCCAGCAAGTCATCAATCCGGGGGAGGGGGTACACATCTTTGATTGTGATATCATTCAACTTCCTATAATCGATGCATATGCGAATCGACCCATTTTCCTTCGGAACTAAGACTACGGGGAATGACCATGGCCCGGTAGCTGGTTCAATCCAACCGTTAGCTTCAAACTCCCTAATTTGTTCCAATGCTATTTTTTCGTTCGGCGAGGGAATATCGATCGGTATGGTTTGCAATGGATTGGTGGGTTCGGTCTGGATTTCGTGCTGAATCACTAGTGACATACCGATATCAGTATCCTCGACACTAGTCGGCCCTTGATATTCGATTAGGATATCAACGATTAGTCGGTGAGTCTCGTCGGGCACGTATTGGGGCACATGTAACTCATAAAGTTGTCCGCGTATGCTAACCGTCACTTGTTTCGTGCCCACTTTCCTGCCGTTCCCTGGTGGAGGATCCGAGATAAATGAGTTGTCCGATCGCCAAGAGAACACCGTGTCGACCATCTGCGCGTTTGCTTCCCGGATTGCCACGCGCTCTTCTGGTGTTACCCCGTCATTGATATCCTGCAAACTTACTGGTTTTTCCGCAATCCTGATTCCGAGTTCGTATGGGTTGCCATGCCCAGGGGGTTCCAAAGCTCCGTCCTCGACACCCAGTCGCAACAATCGGACCTCTTTCCCTGTAGAGAGCAGTAACGAGGCAGTGTCGCACACCACTTTCTTGTCAGTGTATCTCGAGAGAAGCGGGGTGGTGGCTTCGTGTAGGGTCCGAGGGGGTTCCGACGAATCGGCCATTCGAGACACTTGGCCGAGCGGCTCCCCTAGGACTAAGGCTCGCGTACACGGGAGGTTCTGTTCCGTAAGGACGAATGTTTTCGATGTTTTCTGCCACACGAGGTAATGAATCAGTTGGTGTACCATATCCCAAATCTCGGGGTCGGTTTCATTCTCGCCTCCGGAGGAGCTACTTAACAACTCCGGTCCTTTTTCCCTTTTGTCTATTTCCTCGAGGGGTTCCCTCCAGGTGATTACGTCGAGTGGTTCTCCATTTCCGGGGCGAGTCTTCCGAATCGTACGGAGTGCAGTCTGGAGAGTTAGATGCATCAGGATGACGTATGGATTCCCGCTCGTATTCCTAAGAATGATCGATCGTCTCTCGAAGTCGAGATCGACTCTTAATGAGGTAAGGGCTGGTAATCCCAGGAGGACGTCGTAGGTATTCACATCTAATACCACGACATCTCCCAATGCATGAACTTTTCCTAAGCGGGACGCAACATTCGTCATGCTTCCTATCACGTTGATCTTTTCTTCGTCGGCCGAGACAAGCTGATCTCCTTCTGCTAACGGGATCAGATCCTTTCTTCTTTCGGCCCGTTGTCAGGCGGCCACAAGTAGTGCGCCGCCTGAAAACGGCAGTTYAGGGGCTTAGGCTCAGGGTTAAGTCCGCGTTTTGACAGTACTTTGGGATGACCGGGCTGCAGGAATTATGAGGACTCAGGGTACCCCTGATTCTGGACGCACTAGATTTTGAGAGTA